>CM035161.1:119389549-119792049 GCA_020205615.1 Panax quinquefolius | reverse complement strand
TTTACGAGTCTTTGGGTGTTTGTGTTTAGATCCACACACCATCATCGCCCCTAACAAATTTGATGCTGAGAGCCACACTTTGTCTCTTCCTTGGGTATCTCAGACGGTCAAAAAGGATATCGGGTTTATGATCTCTCAACCGGTAAAATATTTGTCTCACGAGATGTTTCCTTTCATGAGACCATTTTTCCTTTTCTATATTCTGCTGCAAGTTCTCCTCTGGTGCTTCCCCATACTCAATCACCAACCTATAATGATGACATCTTAAATTTACCTCCCTTTCCCACCTCCGCTGCCCCAAATTCTCCAATGTCATCTCCTGCCACACACATTCCTCATTCGCGGATGACGCGTGCTACACAAGCACCTAGATATCTTCGTGAGTATCATATTGGTAATTCTCTTCCTTCAAGGAATGTTTCATCATCTAACTCAGCATTGACTGGACCTACAGGTAACACTCACCCCTTATCTGATGTTCTTTCTTATGCTAAACTATCTCCCAAACACCATGCCTTCACCATTTCTATTTTAGTTGAAACGGAGCCACGATCTTTTGCACAGGCAATTTGTGAACCTAAATGGCGCCTTTCCATGCAACAAGAGCTCGCTGCTCTCAAGGCTAATAGAACATGGTCTCTTCAACCATTACCTCTTGGGAAGAAACCGATTGGATGCAAATGGGTATACAAGATCAAATTCAAACCCGATGGTACTGTTGAACGTTATAAAGCTCGATTGGTAGCAAAAGGATACAGTCAAATAGAGGGATTAGATTATCGTGAGACTTTTGCTCCAGTTTCCAAGCTTGTAACTGTTCGTCTCCTCCTTGCTGTGGCATCAACTCAACATTGGCATCTTCACCAACTCGATGTCAATAATGCATTCTTACATGGAGATCTTGATGAAGATGTTTACATGTCTTTACCTCCCGATTTGGACGAAAGGGGAGACACGCGAGTTTGCAAACTTCACAAATCATTATCTTGTCTCAAACAAGCTTCCGTCGATGGTTTATCAAACTTTTAACAGCTCTCGAAACAAGCTAGCTATCAACAATCCAAAGTCGATTATTCATTATTCGTGTCGATCCCAAGGTGGAAAATTCACTGCTCTTCTTGTTTATATAGATGATGTCATCTTGGCAGGAAATGATCTACAAGATATTGAAGACACCAAGTCGTTTCTAAAGGATCAATTTAAATTGAAGGATCTTGGACAATTGAAATACTTCCTAGGCATAGAGGTTGCTCGATCCAACAAGGGCATTTCTCTTTCACAACAGAAGTATGTTCTTGAAATTCTTGAGGATGCTGGATACCTTGGTGCAAAACCAGCCTCCTTTCCCATGGAACAGAACTTGTCGCTTAGTAAGTTTGATGGTGACTATATTAGTGATCCTTCTTCATATCAAAGACTTGTTGGGCGGCTAATTTATTTGACCATCACACGGCCTGACTTAGTGTATGCAGTTCACATTCTAAGCCAATTTATAGACAAGCCACGGGTTCCGCATTTAGAAATAGCTTATCGTGTCTTACGCTATGTCAAACACACGCCAGGCCAAGGAATTTTCCTTCCTACAACTAGTTCAATCCAATTAAATGCCTTTTGTGGCCGCAGATTGGGCGAGATGTCGTGATACTCGACGATCTCATTACTAGATCATCGCATATTTCGTGGCAAATCATTAATTTCTGAAAACCAAAAAGCAAACTATGATGTCACGATCCGGTCAGTGGTTTAATATCGATCTATGGCTGCAACTTCATATGAGATTACTTGGTTGAACTACATTCTACAAGATTTGGGCATTAAGCATTCACACCCTGCCAATCTATTTTGTGACAATCAAGCAGCACTCCATATTGCTTCAAATCCAGTCTTCCATGAACAAACAAAACACATAGAAATTGATTGTCATCTTATACGAGAAAAGATTTAAGAAGGAGTGATCAAAACAGCTCACATACCCACATCGCATCAGTCAGTCGACATTTTCACAAAGCCACTGAGTTCTTCACAATTCTCGATCTTACTTGGCAAGTTTGGAATTATAACATACATTCCAAACTTGAGGGGGAGTGTTAAGGAATGTGAATACGTTATAAAATCTTTGATCTCCTTGATTTATGCCCAACCTTGATTCATGCCCAATCAATTTTTATTATTTGATTTTCCTTTATGTAGGAACGTAAATTAGGCAATGACAGTGTATAGGTTTTAATTGAGGATCCTAAATTGATCCCTATTTTGTATATATATATGTTGGGGAAAATATGGCTTTCCCACAAGTGTAAATCAATGGAAGCAATGCAAGAAAATAACAAAAAGAAGTAGGCACACAAGAATTACGTGGTTCCCTCAAACTGAGGTACATCCACTAGACCGGTAGGTCAGTTTCTTCCACTATCACCAAATAGAGTTTACAAAATGGCCAAAAAAAGGCATAAGCCTTACAAACACACCAAAGGTGTAAATCACAAGAGGAAAATACCTCACAAATGAGAAAACAAATCTCCAAGAACAAACAGGATTGAACAGGAGAATTTATCTGAATGGAGCTCTATCTCTTTTCTATATCTGTTCTACCTATATCAAAAATGGAACATGTCTCAGATTTATAAGGATTTGAATCTTCTTGAAGACTCCAAGCCAAGCCTTGAGAATACCAAGAGTCATGCACGAAAAAACCACCAAAAATAAAAGCCATGCCTTTTACCAAGGTGCATGCCAAAGACTGTAATTAAGAAATAGATGGGTCCCACAAAGGAGGGAAACCCAACAATTCTCCCCCTCCCGACTTATGTGGAGGATTCGACCATTCCCGCCAAGAGTCGACACTTCTCATGCTTGTCCTTATACAATGACTTAGTCAACATATCCGAAGTGTTATCATCAGTGTGAACTTTTTCAAGTTTCAACAACTTATCGTTTAAGACATCATGAATCCAATGATATCTAACATCAATGTGTTTCGATCTCGAATGAAATAAAGAATTCTTACTCAAATGGATCGCACTCTGACTATCACAATAAAGGACATACCTTTCTTGTTTCAAACCCAACTCTCGTAAGAACTTCTTCAACCACAATAGTTATTTGCAAGCTTCTGTGATGGCGATGAACTCAGCTTCTGTGGTGGAGAGAGCAACACATTTCTGTAACCTTGGTTGCCACACCACTGCTCCCCCTGCAAAGGTAATCAAATAACCAGAAGTAGATTTTTGACTATCGACATCACCAACCGTATCAGAATCTGTGAACCCGTCAAGAATAGGCTTGCCTTTACCAAAACACAAACTCATCTTTGAAGTGCCCCGAAGATACCTCAGAATCCATTTCACTACTGCCCAGTGTTCTTTCCCCGGATTAGACAGAAAACGACTAACAACCCCAACTGCGTGAGCAATATCTGGATGATTACAAACCATGGCATACATCAAAGAACCAACTGCTGAACTATAGGGAGTTTTCTGCATCTCTTTTTTCTCTTCATCACTTTTAGGACACTGTCTTGAGCTAAGTTTGAAGTGACCTGCAAGTGGACAATTAACAGGCTTTGCTTTGTCCATATTGAACCTCTCAAGAACCTTTTAATGTAATTCCTCGAGATTACCAAATCATTACGTGATCCGTCACGAAACAATTCTCATCCTAAAATTTGCTTTCTTGGCGGACGCAAATCCTTCATGGCAAAGGATTTTCTCAACTCTGACTTTAACTTGCTAATCTTGCTCGTGTCTTGACCCACAATAAGCATATCATCAATGTAAAGCAAGAGAATAATAAAATTGCCATCTGGATATTTTTTCACAAACACACAATGATCTGAATTAGTTCTTGAATACCCATGCTTAGTCATAAAAGAATCGAATTTTCTATACCACTGCCTTGGAGCTTGCTTCAATCCATACAAGCTCTTCTTCAATTTGCAAGCTAACTGATCATTACCCTTATCTATGAAGCCCTCAGGTTGCTCCATATAAATTTCCTCTTCTAAGTCACCATGCAAAAATGCGGTCTTCACATCAAGCTGCTCAACTTCTAAATTCATACTCACAGCTATACCAAGCACAGTTCGAATGGAGGACATCTTCACAACTGGTGAGAAGATCTCATCAAAATCAACTCCCTTCCTCTTACCAAAGCCTTTCACAACAAGCCGCGCCTTGAATCTCGGTTGAGAACTGTTCCCATCATTCTTTCGTCTGAAGACCCATTTATTTTTTAAAATTTTCTTCCCTTTAGGCGGCTTCACCAAATCATAGGTGTGATTCTCATGCAAAGATTTCATTTCCTCTTTCATTGTCGTAAGCCATTCAGTTTTGTTCTCATGCTTCAAGACTTCTTCATTAGTCTCTGGTTCCCCCTGATCTGATATCATTACATACTCATTTGAAGAATATTTTCTGGATGGTTGTTTTTCTCTGGTAGATCTCCTTGGTAATGGCTCTTAAGGTGGCTGTTCCCCCTCAATTTCTGGCTCAACATCATCTTCCGTTGCATCATCATGAGGTGTCTGCACTTCCTCAAGAACAACAGGTGGAACAAGATGATCTATGTAAGACCCCAGCTATTATAAATAAAGATGAATTTTCTATAAATATTATTTTTGAATATTATGGAATAAATTTGATATAATGTTATAGTTGTGGGTAATATTTATAAATTTTGCAAAGTATGCAAGTTGTTATAAAATATTCGTTTGGTCGGGAATATTCTTTTTGTTAGGAATATTCGTACAACTACTCAATCATTGGTGGACCCCACAATGTAATTATTATCGGATTGAGAAAACGACAAAAATATTTTATAAAAATAACTACGGAGGTGTTACCGTTAAAAACTCTGTTGAACTACCGGTGGTAAAAAACACGATGAATACACGTGGTTGCATAGTAGCACACTCAGATTGATTATTGATGCTTACGTGAGAAGTCACTTCACTATGCTTTCAATTATTACTACATGAATTCACGCATCATATCTCTTATATTATTGATTCAATTATTGTCACAGATTATCATCTGTATAATATGTTATATTATTAATTGAGATGACAAGTTATAAATGATTAATAATTGTTGAAAGATTAAAATGTGTTGATTAAAAATAAAATGATTTGTGGTAATATTTATTCAATCCTTAATGTATATAAAGAGTCTCATGAGACGTTTGTGGTAAGTTTGATTATTTTATGGGGGCCCATATATGTCATCATCTAAGAGTCTCTTCGTCGATAGTAATTACCTTTGTGAATAGTAATTACCTTCGTCGATATAATAATTACCTTCACCGATAGTAATTACCTTTGTGAATAGTAATTACCTTCGTCGATAGTATTTACCTTCGTCGATAGTAATTACCTTCGTCAATAGTAATTACCCTTGTGAATAAATAATTACCTTCGTCAATAGTAATTACCTTTACAAAGCGCCGAACCACTTGTCGTTTCACATTACAAAGCGCCGAACCACTTGTCGTTTCACATTACAGAGCGTCAAACCACTTTTCTTTTCACATCATCATCAATGAGCCACTTGCCTTTTCACATGGCGGTGCTAAGCTAGAAATCTTCTATAAATAGAGACCTAGTGCTTCATTATTTTCACGAATTCATTCAAGCTATAGAGAGAAAGTATGCAGAGAGAATAAGAGAGAAAGAAGAAGAGTATTTTTGTTACTACACTTCTTTGCGATTATTCAATCTCCTACCAAAAGTAAGGGGTGTTATTCTTTCTTATTCATGAAGAGAACTGTTGTTATTCCATTGCTTATTATTCTGTTGGAATAACCTGTATACGTGGTTTACCCTATACTTGGTGACATTCTTCTATTATTCTGTTGGAACATCCTGTCTGTGTGTTTTACACCGAACCTGGTTCCGTCTTTATTATTATTCTGTTGGAACATCCTGTCTGTGTGTTTTACACCGGACCTGGTTCCGTCTTTATTATTATTCTGTTGGAACATCCTCATGCATGCGTTTTTTGGCCGGACCGGTTCCGATTATTTATTATTCTGCTGAATAACTTTTGCTGTGCTGCGATCTATCGCATGCATGGTGATTTCTTTTGTTATTCCATTCTTTATTATACCCAGTTGGTTAAAACTTTGACTTCTATACTCCATGAAATTAGTAGAATATCCTTGATATTTGCGTTTCATCCAGTATCTTTTCATGGAAATATTCTTCTGATCATTCTTGAATTTTACTCTACAAAACAAAGATCGTGTTGACAATTTGGGCGTTAATAATTCTGGATAAAATAATTCTTGAACTTGTTTTATTGAATTCTTATATCATTGTCATCATCCTCATGTTTATATTTTTTTAAAGTCATCTGTGGCACAAGGTGCATAGATGGACTTGGTATGATTATGACCGAGAGACTATTCGGTGTAATCATGGTAGTAATGTTACAAATGATGTGGTAAAAATCCTCGATGGTAGTAGTGCATTGATGGGCGATTGTTGGCATGATCATGACCATTAATGAATACACAACTATTCTTGGCCCGTAGTGCATGAATAATTGTGGTCGCGATACTAAAGAATATCCTCGGCCGTAGTGCGAGGGTGATTCAATGATGTGGATTATTTATTAAAGTCGAGTCTCAACTATAACGAAGATGAAAACCTTTTAAATCATAAAAGATAGTAGATTTTATTTTCTACTTGACTCTTTTAATGGATTGCTTGTTACTGCCGCAGCTTAAACTTGATGTTTATTATATTTTATCGGTTTAACATCATTGTAGGCTATTGATAATTTATTCGCATTATCTTAGTCATAATATTTCTTCTTTGGGCTAGTTGAGCTCACCTTTCTTTCAACCGTTCTCTTCGAGAAATGAGAATATACAGGGACGAGTTGAGAAACGAGAGACTCGTCTCAAGATAAGATTAGTAGTCCTCACTATTCGTGAAATAGTGTGATAATAATTGTAATGAGAACTCTTTTTTGAGTTTGTATAATATCTAGTAGACGATATTTGTATTCAAACTCACAATTTATGTCGTATTGTACACGACAGTTATGTTAGTAAGTTGTATTTAAATTCTGTACCATGTAAGTGGCGACCCAAGATGGGTGATGTATACCTAATTTTGGGGGCATCACAATCTAAATCAACAAGATCATCAATATTAGACTCAGCTGACTCAGGCTTGTCAATGTCTTCAATAGTCTGATCTTCCAAGAAAATAACATCTCGGCTTCTGACAACTTTCTTGTCAACTGGGTCATACAACCTGTAGCCAAATTCTTCATGTCCATAGCCAAGAAATATGCAATGCTTTGCTTTTGGATCAAGCTTGGACCTTTCATCTTTTGGAATATAAACAAAAGTTCTGCAACCGAATACCCTCAAGTGATCATAGGAGACTTCCTTCCCTGTCCAAACTTTCTCTGGTACATCACCATTCAACGGAAATGAAGGAGACAAATTGATAAGATCAACTGTTGTCCTCATTGCCTCACCCCAAAAGGATCTTGGCAACTTTGAATGTGAGAGCAAACATCTCACTCTCTCAAGAATGGTGCGATTCATTCTCTCTGTAACCCCATTCTGTTGAGGTGTCTTTTTGACTGTCCTTTCATGCCTGATGCCATGATTGGAGCAATATTGATCAAATGGTCCAATATATTCACCACCATTATCCGAGCGAACACATTTCAACTGTCTACCAGTTTCTCTTTTAACCTTGGCCTGAAAATGTTTAAACACGCCTAGAACTTGATCTTTAGTTTTCAGTGTATAAGCCCAAACTTTTCTGGAGTGATCATCAATAAAGGTGACAAAGTATAAAGCACCACCAAGTGTCCTAACTTTCAGAGGACCACATACATCAGAATGTACCAAATCTAGAGCATGAGATTTTCTAGATGCAATATTTCTACCGAATGATATTCTGTTTTGTTTATCATGAAAATAATGAACACATGTTTTCAAAGGCGTACCTTTTATCCCCGCTAGAAGCTCTTTCTTGGACAAAACTTGCAATCCTTTTTCACTCATATGTCCAAGCCTTCTATGCCATAAATCGGTGGATGAGTCATTTTCTAAGGTATTCACAAGACCCTTGCAGATTTTTGCTTGCATAGTGTAAAGAGAGCAAGTCTTCTTTCCTTTTGCTACCACTAGAGAACCTTTGGAGAGCTTCCATTTTCCACCACTGAAATTGTTGTTGTAGCCCTCATCATCTAACTTTCTAGCAGAGATTAAATTGAGCCAAATATCCGGTACATGCCTCACATCTCTAAGGAACAATTTGCAGCCAATATTTGTTTTCAAGCAAATGTCACCCATACCGACAATTTTTGACACATCTTCATTTCCCATACGGACATTCCCAAACTCACCTTGCGAGTAAGAAGTAAAGAAATCAGCCCGCGAAGTAACATGAAATGAAGCTCCAGAATCAATTACTCAGTCCGTCTCTTGGCCAATCAAATTAATACTAGCATTATCACCGATAACCATGAGTTCATCATTGGTAACTGCAGCTGTATCATTTTACTTTTTCTCTAAATTTTTCTCTTTGTTCTGCTCCTTGAACTTGAGCTTTCTACACTGTTGCTTCATGTGCCCTTTCTCGTGACAATAATAGCACTCAACATCTTTCTTTGAAATCGATCTTGAACGACCTCTAGATTTATCACGGTTGTGCGGAGCCTTACTCTTACTCCTATCTTTCCCCCGGTTTTCCATCACAAGTGCTTCGGAGTGAGAAGAACCTGATGACTTTCTTCTTGTCTCTTCATTCAACAGGCTGCTGGTAACTTGACTCATTGTTACCACTCCGTCAGGTGCAGAATTACTAACTGTGACTACCAAAGTTTTCCAGCTTTCAGGGAGTGAACTAAGAAGTAACAAAGCTTGTAATTCATCATCAAAAGTAATTTTCATAGCGACGGTGATTCACAAAGGTCTTAATTTCATTCAAATGCTCTGCAATAGGAATACCCTCCTTATATTTAGAGTTCACAAGCTTTGAAACAAAAAGCTTTATTCACAAATGCCTTCCTATCATAAAGACTCTCCAATTTGGTCCAAAGATCGTGTCTTTGAATTTTCTCAGTAGAGACATGATGAAAGACACTATCATCAATCCATTCTTAGAATAAAACCAATGACTTTTCGGTCTAACTTTTTCCACTCGTCATCTTTCATTCCTTACGGTTTGCCACTATCACCCTCTATGGGTCCATTCAAATCTTCTGAGTAACAAGAGGTCTTCCATTTTAGTTTTCCAAGTCACCCAATTTGTGTCATTGAAATCGATCATATCCAACGTTATTTGCCCATGATTCACACACAAATATAACGAAACGGAACCGAATTAACCAATAGCTCTGATACCTGATGTTGGGAAAAATATGGCTTTCCCACAAGTGTAAATCAATGGAAGCAATGCAAGAAAATAACAAAAAGAAGTAGGCACACAAGAATTACGTGGTTCCCTCAAACTGAGGTACATCCACTAGACCGGTAGGTCAGTTTCTTCCACTATCACCAAACAGAGTTTACAAAATGGCCAAAAAAAGGCATAAGCCTTACAAACACACCAAAGGTGTAAATCACAAGAGAAAAATACCTCACAAATGAGAAAATAAATCTCCAAAAACAAACAGGACTGAACAGGAGAATTTATCTGAATGGAGCTCTATTTCTTTTCTTTTTTGTATCTGTTCTATCTATATCAAAAATGGAACATGTCTCAGATTTATAAGGATTTGAATCTTCTTGAAGACTCCAAGCCAAGCCTTGAGAATACCAAGAGTCATGCACGGAAAAACCAACAAAATTAAAAGTCATGCCTTTTACCAAGGTGTATGCCAAAGACTATAATTAAGAAATAGATGGGTCCCACAAAAGAGGAAAACCCAACAATATATATATAGTTCTTTCTTCCAATGAATATAAAAAAAGTGTAGAATATTGATTTCTTTCATTATTTTCTTTAATTATGCTCTAGCTCATCTATGTTATTTTTGGCTGTTAAATTTACTATAGCATTTTTTGTCTGAAAACTGGGTCACACATGTTTACCTCATACCTCCATGTTTTTAAGATGCTAGTTACGTAAATCGAAATTGTTAACGCTCAATTTCATCTGCTAAAGGAACACACACCAGTGAACCAACAAAAGTAGTCACCAGGGAAAATCCTCACTGTGAGAATCAGTACAAGGTTTGAGGGAATAAAGTGATTAACAATAGTAGAGCCAATATAATAATATTGTGTACCTTGCACCTCTTGTATTTTGTATTTATAGAGTTTCTACACTGTATTAGGGGAGAAGGATCCTTAGTGGAGTCAGCTAAGGAATTGTTCTTTGTTGAGTTCCCATAAGAAATGATATTTCCATGTAGAGCTGGAATCCTTTATGAAAATTACTAGCTGATACTTGGATGAAAAGTAATGCCAAAACTGTAATAAGACCAAATATCTTGGGTCTGTCGAAATTCAAGAGAAGTTAGCTTATATTTAGTCGGGCTCATTGGGTCAACCAATTAGGAGTTGGCAAAATAGGGTCTTGGCATTACCCCCCACTCCTTAGTTTTATTTATGAGACTAAGGAGTAGGAACATTAAAGTTCAGAATTATTGGGCTCCTCTTACGTTGCGACTACTCAAATTACTGATCTTACGGCCTGAGCTTGGTCAATCCCGAATCCGAAAAGGATAAATACTGGGAGAGTTTAGACAGTATGAGAAGTGTAATTGGCACTTGAACTGGTTTGGGAATCAAGGATTTGGATCGACTTTTATTTTATCCATTTCATATAATTATTTGTATATATAAATGTGAGCCTCCTCGAATGTTGAGTTGAACCTTATCCGAGACTAAACAAGTCCATCTGAACATGTATGTGCCTCCCAATCTTTTGATGTTTTTGTTTTTTTAATATTTTAAAAAAAGTTGTAGAGGATTTTAAGAGTGACCAAAGATCTATCGGAGGGACTAATGCAAAGGCCATAGTATGATCTTCAAAATCATAGTTCCATGAAGATGATGGGCGTGAGTCTCGTGTCCAATGATTACGGTAGGGATGACGAGAATGCCGATGGATTTCATTCTTCGAATGGTGGGGCTACGGAATTTAGGAGTTGAACCCAAGATGGGTGTGTCTCCCTTACGTTATGCCGTCACCGGGATTTGGGGTTGCTGATGAATTGAGAACTAGGATGATGACCTAGTGGTTACTCCCAACACTAATGGTGTATCTCGGGTGATTGTTTTAATTAGCATCCAAATCTCCTTTATGCAGTCAACTTTGCGGAATAATATGAATGTTGATCTTGATGGAATTCTTCAGCCAAATCAGATAATTTCGAAGATGAAAAAAATTTCTCTAAACTGTCGGAGGCCCTCCTTCTGGCGTCATATGTCCACATGTTCAATCACCAGCTTGGACGTGAACTTGCACAAAAAAACACCACCAGAAAATACTCGACGATTTGAGCCGTTGGGATACCTCCAGTATGAGAAATTATACAAAACTTTATTTGATTCGAGGAGGCTTGTAGTATATATACAAATAATTATATGATATAGATAAAATAAAAGTGGATCTGAATCTTTGATTCCCAAACGGGTTCAAGTGCGGATTACTCTCCTCACACTGTCTAGACTCTCCTAGTATTTATCCTTTTCGGATTCGGGATTGACCTCTCTATTTTGAGCAATCGCAACCTAAGAGGAGCCCAATAATTCTTGAATTTAATGTTCTTACTCTTTAGTCTCAGAAATAAAATTAAGGAGCAAGGGGCTATGTTAATGCCATCTTTTGCCGACCTCTAATTGGGCTTGACCTAATGTGTCACGACTATACATATGCTAGCTTCTCTTGAATTTGGGTATACCTAAGGTATTTGGTCTTGATCCGCCTTGACATTACTTGCGCTTCAAGTATCAGCTAGCAATTTCCATAAAGAATTCAATCTTCACATGAAAATTTCCTTTTATGACAATTCTTTAGTTGAGTCAACTAAGGATCCTTCCCTCCTAATACGGTGTAGAAACTATAAATAGAAGATACAATAGGTGCAAGGTACTCATACAATATTATTTTATTGGCTCTAAACCCTAATGTCTCTATTTTATTCCCTCAAATCTTGTACTTTCTCACAGTGGGGTGTTTTCTCCCACGTCTACAGCCGTTGGGTCATCGGTGTGTTCCTTTTGCAGGTTAATTTTGCTTTCGGATCCGGCGACAAGTCTTGGACGAAATTGAACGTTAACATGACTGTTAAATATTTAGACTGAATCCTCTCATTTTTCGTTATATATATATATATATATATATATATATATATATATATATATATATATATATTTATTTTATTTTTTGAAGTTCAGTTGTGCAATAATCGTAAGAAACATGTTTGGTAACCATAGTGTAAGCTCAACTCCAGTACATCAACCAAAAACTTCATTTACACCAATACAAAATCCAGTCACCTGATTGAAAAGTATATGAAGAGCTTTCTTGTGGTTGACTTTACTCATTTGTTTATGATCTACTGCACATGAATATTGCCTGCTCTAAAGCATGCTTTTCTTCTTAGTTTCAGTTGAAGTTCTTCACCAACAAACCATCTCTGCCTATTGATTTTTTAGACTCGGTATCTAAAAACTTAGTGATTGCCTAATAGTAATGTGAAAGGAATCTCTTATTGAAGTGCTTCAACGATAATGCAGTGAGAATGTTGGGATTCTTGGACTGACTCATGTGGGGAGCAGAAGAGTGGTTCAGATATCGACTGCTTTCATGATCTTCTTCTCTATATTTGGTTCGTTATATCCCTCTGTTATATTTGCGGTGAAGATCTTCTGTTTTTCGTTATGACAAATGGTTGATTATGAAGTCCTATTTTGCAGGAAAGTTTGGGGCATTCTTTGCATCAATTCCTCTGTCAATATTTGCTGCTATATACTGCGTCTTATATGGTATTGTTGGTTAGTGTTCTTGCCATCGCTACACTTGCACTTCGTTAATTTCCCGTCGAAGGAATTTATATTTGTTCTTTATTTTCTACAGCTGCTATTGGGATTTCATTCATCCAATTCACAAACAACAATTCAATACGAAACATCTACATACTGGGTCTCTCTCTGTTCCTTGGGATATCAATACCACAATATTTTGTCATGAACACTGATATGGCTGGCCATGGAGCTGTCAAAACCGATGCTGGATGGGTAAGAAAATGGAATGTTCTTCCTTCTTTATCATTCAGTTTTTCATACTCATTACTGGTAAGCCACTCGATTAAATCCGGAACTGATACAGAAATTTGCATAATGAACTTCTCTTTCAAAATAACACCACTAGGTTCCACATTTTCTGTATTATAAAAAAAGGGCTCCACATTCTCTAGACTTCCCCCCCCTTTATAGTGCCTTTCTGCCTACACTTTGGGGATAAAATTTTAATTACCAAATCCCTAGGAGAGAGTAGCAAAGGTACTCCAGTAAACAAAGACTTGACAGATCAGTACTACTTACTTTGGTTTAGGTAGTCAAAGTTCCTCTCAAGTCTCAACCGAGGCTCTTTTTGGACTTTTTTTCGTTCTTTATTATTTTTTCCTCACATGGTGGGCGGTTAAGGGGAGAGGGCGATAAATCATAAGTTAGTTGTTACTTTCTGCTCCCTTTAGTATCTTCAATCCCATATTACCAAACTTTCTTTTGAAAATTAAATCAGTGACTCTACTTTCTCTAATAATCATGTGTTTCTTATTATACTACCATTGCTATTCATCAAGAATCATGCCACCGTATATGTATTAAGGGAATTGATATTTCTACAATTAAAATTTGATATTTTCACAAGTTTTCACTCACACGAGTGTGGGGTTTATTTACTATTCATCATGGAAATATCAATTCTCATTTTAAATTATTTGGCTAAGCATCTTCAGGAGGAATAAGATTGGAGAGAATACTTTTCAAGGGTATCTCTTTTCAAGATCAATTGTTCCTCTTGCATTGAATTATGACAATATCTATAATCTGTTGTACACAGAGTAATCTAGTTAGCTAAATGCTGTATATGTACCACAGTTTATATGAAATTACTCTGTTTTCTATATATAGAAAGAACAGTGTATAGAAAAAGCAGAGACTGTTGAACAATGTGAAAGCCTCCAAATTTTCAACAAGTTGCTATTTTAACACATTGACGCAAAGTATTAAAAATTGCCACTCAAGTTCATACGTTTATTTCAGTACAGTATTTTGGTATTAACAAGTCAAAGATATTTATACTTAAAAATTAACCTTATAAAATTATTACCATCTGGTCCAATATTTTTTCTCAATATTCTAAACCTCCAGCAAAAATGGATTTTTTACAATAGTGGTACACTAAAGATTATTTACATAATTTACATATACCCCCAATATTATATCCAAAACTGAGGAAAATACAATAATTTTTACTCAGCAAGCCAGTCTAAATTAAAGCATTCCTCTGCAACTTGAACACACAGATTTGGAATAGCCTTGCTTAATTTTTCCCACTGCAAAGAGATCTCTTCATCACAAATAACACGCTGCAACGATCGCAATGACACCAGAGACTTTGGCAAATACTTTATCTGTGGACACTCTCTCATATCAATCTTTTCCAGGCTTAAGCATCCACCAATTTCCTCGGGCAATGATATCAAATTAATGCATTGAGAAATGTCGATATATTTTAGCCAGATTAGACCAGAAATCCCTGGGGAAAGTTCTTCCACATTCGGACAAGCGTATATCCTTAAAATTTGTAGAAATTTAAGTTTACCCAAGTCAGTTGGAAGCCCAATGAGACTGTCACAGTTGGTGATACTCAAGCTCTTGAGTGTCTGAATTCGGCAAATGCTTGATGGCAACTCAGTTAAATTGATGCAGTGATCCATTGTGAGCTCTGAGAGTCGAGGGAAGAGAAGGGGCATATCTAAATTTGATTGATCTCGGCTGTTATTTATCTTGCACAGAACTAGAGATATTTTTCGCAAGTTCTTGAGGGGTGTTGTGGTTTCTGGTAGTTGAGGAACAGATACTTTTTCGAACCAGAGACTTTTCAAGTATGCCAAATTTGAAAACACTAGTGTATTGTGAAGGACTGCATTTGGGGAGCTATAGTTTATTAGGACTAATGCCCTAAGCTTTGGCATGTTGTTAATGAAATGAGGCAGGAAGTATTTACTGGAGGAAAAATTTATGATTAGAACTTCAGCCTTGGGGAATTCCATATTGAACCAATCCATTTCTGTCATTTCACCTATATCACAAGACTTGAGTAAAAAATTTATGTCTTTTCTATAAGCAATAGTCAAAGGACCTTGATAATCAATGAGAAAAATACCGATACCTCAAAGTTTTTAAGCAGAAAAATATAGTAATGAAATAGATAATAGTACAATACCTGTATGTATTGAAACAATCTGTGCATTGAATGGTTGATCCATATTTCTCTCCCATTCTTTAGGAAGCCCAGTTTCTCTCCTTGGCATAAGCAATCGCTTTCGCCAGTTTATACTCTTGCCGTTGCTCAGATGAATAGCCAGGTCTCTCAGCACATCATGCTGAGATACTGAGATCTCAAAATAACTACTATACATGTCCCCTGCTCTGCTAAATGAACAAAATTAAGTCTTCTTAGAAAAGGCATATTTTGTATGAAATCAACAAATCTGTGCGCCTATCATCAATAAAAAGGCAAAAAACATTTCAAGAATTGTAAATCACAAACCATATACAAATTTCATTCCCCATACCGTGCATCTTTCACTAGGTTGAGCAGATTCTTGTCAGAAAGCTCGACAAGAATTGCAAAAGCTTCTTCCTCATCAATATCATGTAGTTCCACCCAAATGTTTATAAGAACGTCCAAAGGGATCTTTTTGTCCTCTGGAAAAGAACCCAAGTCCATGAAACATTCCCTGACCTTCTCCGGCAAGTAGTCAATACTCAACTTCATCCGCTCGAGCAGCTGTATTTCATGAGACTCGCAAATAGGCTGGCCTCGCGATAGCCTATTCTTCGCTCCTGTCCAAAACATCTCAGGCTGGTCTCTTAGTGAAGCTCCAATCACTTTGAGAGCCAATGGAAGCCCCTTACATTCCTCCACAACCTATTGAAATCCATAGTCAATTAGCATCTGCAAATAGTTAGAAACAAAATTTTTAGACTTCCAGTTCAATACCATACCTGTTTTACCAATTTCTCATTAGTACCAAGAGGAATGGACTTTCGGCCGAAGGCAGAGTAGCAGAATAGGGACATGGCCTCATCTGCCCTTAACAATTCCATTTCATAAGTGCAATTAAGAACCGAAGGCGAAAACTTGAATCGGGAAACCACAAGAGTTTTGCATCCGGGAACTCGAAAAATAAGCTGTTCCAGCACTGAGAGTGACCAAACATCATCCAAGATTACTAGAGTTCTTACAACTGGTTTCAAATCACACTTTAGAGTACATTGTGGAATCACATCAGTAAAGCCATTAATGACATTCCCTGATATTATTCCCCAAATCTTTTGCCTCAATTGTTCCACATTTGGAGATTGTGATACAGTCAAGAAGAAAATCCTTTTATTGAAATAACCTGCAAGAATAGAGTCAATCAAACAAGTCAAGTGATGAATTTAACAAAATTGAAACACACCCAATACTGAGTAATTACTCCTGAATCTCCTAATACTAGTCAATTGATAAATTTAACAAATATGAACACACCCAATAACGAGTAATTACTCATGAATCTCAGTCAATTGATAAATTAACAAATTAAAACACACCCAATATCTCCTTAAGAAAAACACAAAAAAATGTAAACATTGAAAACTTACTTTGAATTTGATCGTCTTTGCAAATTTCTCTAGCCAAAGTAGTTTTTCCACTACCCCCAATCCCACAAATCCCAACAACCCCCAAATCATCCCTCTCAACAACCATCTCCTTCACTTTCCTCTTCCCCATTTCCATACCCACAAACATATTTACCAAACTACCCTCATACATCTCCTGATCCTCCACCCTCTTCACCGCCTCCCCCAACCACCCTCCGCCGTCGCCGCCACCACCCACCCCAATCTTCATGGCTCCCAGCCGCTGCTCCAGCCTCCGAGCCGAGGCATCAAGCCGATCAAACCTCTCCGCCGACTCGAACCTCATGTGGTGCACGTCGGCCAGCACGTGGGCCTGCATGGGCCCCTGCAAGAATCTCAATACACTCTTGTCTAGCTTCTCCATTTTTCTGGATAATTGTAAGCTTTTGTACACATTCCACCGGCTCGAGCGGAGTGCTTTTCCGGCGAGTTCGAGGCCGTCGCGAAGAGTTTTGGAGAGATCGTCGAGCTGACGTTGGCGGGTGGCAGTCAATTCGACGCCGGAGTATTTGATTTCTTGGATAATGGGTAAGAGCTCCTTGATTGAATCGATGAGCTGATCGGCACTTGGCTTGCAGAGGCACGCCTTTCTCGAGATGTTGAAAAGTATTTTGAGGAGCTCGGTGGCGATTTCTCCGGCAAACAAGTCCGTCACGGCCATCTCCGGCCGGCGGGTTTAAGGTCAAATGGGGGATTGGCTTAGTTTTTCAGCAAACGGGTGAAGTTGTATTCGGTTTGTGTTAGTATATATCTCTATATGTTAACTGACAGGACGTTGGTGTTCTTCGTAATTTAAGTTTGAGGTACAATTTTGTAGTTAATCATTAAGTTTTACTTTTCATTTTCCCCCCTTGTTTTTGATTATTTCTTTATCCATGAAAAATAATACTATAATTGGCTTCAATTATTTCTTCTTTTCTGTTTTATTTTTTTTTTTTTTTTGTGTGAGTTTTTCTATTGTTCACAATTCACTTATTACTGTAATTTATTATTCTAATTTCATATTGTTACTAGATGTTTATATTCATTACAATTATAATTATGAACGAAGTACTTAATAGTGATTAAAAAAAATTCATTGCATTTGTAATGAAATCTAAAAAAGTGGGGGCTTCAAAAAGATTCAAATATTTCAAATCATTATTGTCTTTTAAAATTAGGAAACATGTCATTGATATGTTACTTTGTTCGGGATGGAAGTGGGTAGTATAAAGTTTATTTTGGGGTAAATTAGTCAATTGACTAATATAATACTAATATACAGGCGAGATTTTATGTGTGTCAGTATTCTATTGGTCAATTGATCAATTTACCAAAAAAATAACTTCATACTAACCGGATCCGTTCGAGACAAAGTTTGTTTTTATTAATTACTCCCTCCATCAGTCCATCCCATAATGTATTGTATGATGTTTTAAAATTGTGCACAAGAATTAAAAAAATAATTGTATAAAATTAAATATAATATTAATTATTTATAATACACTTTATTATATACTTATTTCATACTCTATCTCTCATCGATAATATTTTTTATGAGGGGTAATTTTAAAAAGATTGTGATTAATTCTCCTAAATTATATAAAATATCAAATAATTTAAAAAAAAAATATATTCATCTAAAATGTCATATATTATGAAACGGATGAAGTATATTTTAAAAACACTATCTCAAAAATTATAATATTGCAACAATCAGTGTGGCTTTAAGACTAGACTGTGTTTGTTAGTTTGGAGGGCTGGGATGGAAAGAGAAAGTATAAAAAGAAAATGGATGTGAAGAGATAAGAAGGGATTATAGTTTTCCTTTGTTCTGGGTCAGTTCAAACTTTTTGAGTTCTTCAAGTCAAATCTTAAATTGGGGCATTTTTTTTTAACCATTCAATGCTAAATTATATTAATATCTATGATTTTTTTTAATTAAAATCTCTTTTTTCTTGCTCTTTTAGATGCAAAATTATTGATATTTTTCTTGCTCTTTTAGATGCAAAATTATTTTTTTTTCAAGCTTTTTTAATGGCCTCTAACATATATGGATTATTAAAATTTGAGGGTTTTCTCAATTTGGGGGCCTCAAGTCATTCCATAAATGGCTTAACATATGGGTCGATCCTGCCTTTGTCATGTTTGTAAGTTTTAGAAGGGTGTATTAAATTAAGATTTTTAAAGACTTTAAAAATTTGGTTGTATTCAATCAAGATATTTAAAGAGTTTATAAAAATTTACTGGTATTTAATTACAACTTTTTTTAATATCTTTAAAAGTTATGTGGTATTGAATTAAGATTTTTACAAAGTCTATAAAAGTATTTTGGTATTCAAAAAGTCATAGATTTTTTAGATTTCTATTAAATGATAGAGTTTGATAGACTTTAGAAGAAGAATTATAATTATTAACTCATATCCAAAGTCTGACCTAATCTCTAAAGACTTCTACAGACTTTCAAATATTAAACACAAATGTGAAAATTCGGATTGCCAGTAAAGAGGGAATCTAGAAATTTGCGGTGTAAATATAAATTCGCGGTGTAATACCCAAAATAATAATAATAAAGAAATAAAATAAATAAAGAACATTTAAATTTATATTTTAAATAATTTAATTGGATTTTATCTTTTATTGGGTCAAACTAGTTATTTATTTTATATGGGCTAATAAGTATTAATATGTGAAGGATAAATTAATTTGGTAAAATTTGAGTCTTAAAACTAATTGAATTTAATCTATATATGGATAAAATTAAATCATATTATAATTAGGAGAATTAACAAGATATATTAATAATTAAACAAATAACTAAAGACCTAATCTGTCTTGCGGTACGTGTAATTGAGGAAAGAGGAAAAAGACACATTAAATTGGTAAAGGAGAAATCGGCAGTTCGAAAGCTTCCAATACAAAGACGAAAGAAATTTATTTAATAAAAGTGAGATAAAATCATGAAACTATCAGATTAATTGTGAAGATTATATATGTATATATATTTAAAGCTTTTGTCTTATTATTAATTATACTACATGATTTGGTAAAAGGAAGGATTATATATATATATATATATATATATATATGGAGAGAGTTTCTAAAGCGAACCAAAGACGAAACGTCGTCTTTGGTGTCTATAACATTTATTCGACCTGGCGCCAAAGACTACATGGTTATGGCGACGAATCGAGCCGTCATATGTAGACACCAAAAGACGACGGTTAAATCTTTGGTTCGCTTCTTTAAGGTTCGCTTTAGAATAGGATAGTATATATATATATATATATATATATATATATATATATATATATATATATATGTATATATATGCTCATATATATAAGCGAGGATCAAGAAAGCATTCCTTAAATAACATTCCTCCTTAAATAACACTCCTTTATTAAAACTACGTCAGTAGGACACTCTCTTTTAAAATACTTCAAAACGATGTAATTTTAATAAAGGAGTGCTATTTAAGAGGAATGTTATTTAAAGGGAATGCTTCTTGATTCTATATATATATATATATATATATATATATATATATATATATATATATATATATATACCTGATGCATTTCTAAAGCAAACCTTAAGAGCGAACCAAAGATCGAACTGTCGTTTTTGGTGTCATGTGCGACTGCTCGATCCGCCGTATCATCATAGTCTTTAGCATGACAAGTAGATCGAATCGTCGCCATAAACACCAAAGACGACGATTAGCCTCTTTGGTTAAACTTTTTAAGCCTCTCCGTATATATATATATATATATATATATATATATATATATATATATATAGTAAAGCAATCAATATGATATTGAATCACACGCTCACACAAGAGTGGATTTCGTTTTTTCTTGAAGAAAAAAAAAATGAAATTATGGAGCCAATAATTGAATGATTAGAAGCTATGTAATAAATATATTATAATATATATGTATTCTAATCCTTAGATAAAATAATATTATCGAACTTAAAATTTTTGTATAATATATTTTCCGAAAGTTGTTATCATAAGCGGTGAATTATTATTTATAATATATGCACTTAAAAAATAATAAATAATTTAACTATGTTGCAAAATTTTTATGTTAAATTTAATAATCTTTCAATTTTATATATTAGAAGTATACAAAAATCTATCACAGTCTTGATAAAAAGTTTATAAAAGTCTGTTATTTATTTTATAGAGTCTATAAAAGTCATTTAAGAAAAGTCATTAATGTATTTAAAAGTCATTAAAATCTACAAATTCTACAAAGGTTTGTCACTTAAAAAAAGTCTTTAAAAATCTTAATTGAATACACCCAAGTTAGAGAGGAAGGGATCAGATGAGATTTTAATTAAATTTTCCCTTATTTGTGAGTTTAGAAGAGAATAAAAGGAATTCTTATTTTTAAACTACACTATTACTGTATTACCATTACATATATAAATATAAGAAATGATATTATTCAATAATGTCTATCTATTAGAATTATTTTCCTTTAGTTTTTTTTTTTTGCTTTATTACACGTATTGACTTACTTGTACTATATTTATTTTTATTAAAAAACATACTTGTAATTTGAATAAGTACAAAAATCCATTTCACAAGAAATTAGAAAAATACAAAGATCTAATTTTTTTTAATAATAATAATTTCATCAATTACACACCAGGAAACAAATAAGCGTAAAATTTATTTTTTTAAAAACTATAGATAAAATTAAATAAAACAATTAATTTTGAACCAAAACCTTATTCAACAACTTAAGTTTATTATTGTTAAGAGTAATGCTACATGCATAAACTATTTTACAAATATTTTACAAACTGCTGATGTGACATACTCCATCTCAGCATATTGATCAATATATTGTTTCAATGTAATTTTCGGCTCTACATAATATTTTGAGGTGGTGTATGCCACGTCAAAAATTTATAAAATATTTATAGAATAGTTTGTATCTCTAGCATTATTCTATTGTTAAAAGTAACTAGTGACAATCAATAAAATATGTAATTGTCTAAAATAAAAATCCATCAATCAAGTTTAAAAGAAAATTGAAACGTTAAAAGAACAATACTCCCTCCGTCCCAAATTATCTGCTGTTTTAGAGTTCTACACAGATACCAATATGTGTGATAAAAATACTAAAATACCCTTATGTGCTGATTTTTTTGTTTTCCACAATTAAGGCTTTAGCAAAAAAAGATTGTCCATGAAAGAGTGTGCCAGGAAGGTCTTTTAAGAAGCATAACTTTGGCAATCAGATCTTTATTGGTGGGAATATGAAAAGGATGCTTAAAAAAGAGGAAATGCTTGAATGAGTAATGACTATCAACAATTAGGGTAAAGGGGCAAACTTGAAAAACAAAGGGAAAAAATGCATTGAAATCTTAAAAAAGCAGATATTATGAGACAAAATTTTTCTACTAAAACAACAGATAATTCGGGACGGGGGAAGTAATAGAATAGTTTAGTTCAATACACAAACTTTTAACTTATTCATTACTTTTACATAAATGATATGTCTCAATATAAAATTTATTATTTTCAAAATATTTACAAATTTTTATATAAATTTTGAATTTAAAATATTTCCCTTCTACTTCAAAACTAAAAAGTTATGATAACAAAAAAACGACATTTTTTTCAATAAATAAAAAAATTCAAATGTGTGCAAAACAACATTCAATTAAGGGTAGTACTTGTGACGCCCCCAAAATAGGTATACATCACTCATTCTGAGTTGTCAATACATGGTACAGAAACAACTACAACTTTTATTATTACAACAGTAAAACTGTGCTGTGACGCCCCCAAAATAGGTATACATCACCCATTCTGAGTTGTCAATACATGGTACAGAAACAACTACAACTTTTATTATTACAACAGTAAAACTGTGAGTTTGAATTCAAATATTATCTTCTAGACAATATCTATACTCAAATAAATCCTCATCACATTTATTGATACATTATTTTACAAAATGGTGAGGACTACTAAACAACTCTCTCTAGAACCTTCATTCCAAACCCCAGGCTAGTACTTTATATTCTTGCCTCCCGAGAAGAAAAAATGGAACAAAAAGGAAAAGGGTGAGCTCAACTAGCTCAAGAAAGAATATTATGACTAAGATAATATACAACAAATTATCGTTAGTCTTCAACAGAAAAAATCTAATAGAATACAATAGACAACAAATTTTAAATCAATATTCATGCAATGAAAATAATAATTCATTAGAAGAGTTAAGTAGAGAATGCAAACTACTATCTTCTATGTATGAATTTAAAAGTTCATCGCTCTATCTTTTATCCCTATAACATCAATCAATATATATCCGAATCAAATATTCATCTTTTTTTCTGAAGCCAAAGATATTCATCATTAATCATGTTCATCTAAACACTGCTTCATCTTTACTACTACCAAAGATATTCTTCAAAATCATTCATCTTTTGCACTACAGGCCAAAAGATATTCCATAATATCATCATTTAAGGTCAAGATGATGAAAATATTTTTAAAGAAACGAATCCAAAGAAACAAAATGACAAGGATTAAGGATTAAGGATTCGTACTTGGTTTTATCCACGTCCAAAATACCTCAAAAATAATCATAGTAGTGTAAAATTCAAGAATGATCAAAACATGGATACAATCAAAGCTAGTATCCGAATAGATATTTTGAGCGAAAAGGAAAATTTTCATTTTTCGATGAATAGTCTTCAGATTCGTAAATAGTGTCAGATATCGTGAATAGTCTTGATATCGTGAATAAGTAACTCCGACACCAAAAGTTCCAAATTTGATAAAAACTTCAGATCAATATTTCAAAGATAATGATATTGAAGAAATAATATCATTACTGAAAAAAAATAATATCCCTTACCTCGAAAGATCAAGATTTCTAAATTAAACACCTGATATAAAGCTATGACTTGAACTTGCAATCGTATAGCAATACTCAAACTATACTCAAAATACTCATAAGAATACGCTTCGATAATATAGAGAGAAAACTTCAGTTTACGGTGTGATTTTCAATTCTAACCTAAGCACCCTATTTATAGAAAATTGCTTAGAACACCAAAGCGAAAATTTAATATAATATTAATATATAAAAATTTTCTCACGCACATTCTTATAAACTGAAATCAGCTCATTTCAACAACCAACCAAGCCCACCAAACATATCAAAAACGTTTTTCTAATTTAAATTATTTTAAACTTCCAAAATCAATTATTTGAGCTTGAACTTCAATAATTCATAATAAATAGCCCTTTTATCAGAAAAAATTCGAATCTCGTGAGTTTTTATAGGAAATTCAATTCTCTACAACTTTACGAAGAAAGTTTTTCCAAATTCCAATCGAAATTGATCAAAATTCACAAACAGGCGATTTTACAAAGCTATAATCAAATTTCACTAATAAATGGGGTCCACCAACATGTTTAACATGTTTTAAACATTTATTGCAACAAAAATACTCTTCCTCCTCGTATACTCATATATCCCACATTCGTTTGTAAAATATCACCATTATTATATTATTAAAATATAATAATATATTTAAATAAATTATTTTATCGAAAAAGATAAAATTTCAATTTTCAACAATTGTCACATTAAAATTTTTCTCCATCTATATCCACATAAAATCAATATTTTCCTCATCATATGAATCAATAATTAATTATTCACAAATAATATTACGTAATCACAATATCGATAACCAGGCAGTTCTGCTTGGAAAGAGGGGGCTTTCCAATAAGAATTTCTCCTTCTTTGGCACAAGCAATTAGGTGACCAAACATCTCCTTAGATGAACTTTCTAGACATTGCAAATAATGTTATCTAATAATATTATTCAGATAATATGAATTATTGCTTCGATAATGAAAAATATTGGGTAATGACAATTATTGAAAACAACAAATAATATAAAATATCAACAGCAAAGAATTATCAATCAATAAAATAAAATACCGAATAAAGAATTATCGTAACCATTATTGAGTAGTGCATTCTTACGTAAGAATCAATAATTGGTGCAATACTGTGTAATGCTATTGTGTTTTAACCAATTTATATTTTAACAAGATTAATTGTGAATAACTACGCCAGTTATTTTTAAACCACTTATATTTGTCGTTTTCTTCATCCAATCGCTTTCAGTTATGGGGCCCACACATGGTCGCTACTGTCAGCATTTAATATTTCCCGATGCATTTAATATTCCACGACCAAACGAATATTCCCCGGCAACAATGAATATTTTATAACCACTTGCTTATTTTGAAATATTTGCGTATTTTACCCTAACTATCCACATTAATCACATCAACCCTTACTATTTCAAAATAATAAATAGAAAATTAAATTTCATTAATAATAAGTTGGGGTCTTACAGTACTTTTATAAAGTAATTTTGGTAATATAAAATATCTCATTTTTTTCATTTTTTATTCCTTCAAATCCTCCTATTTTTTGGGAAAAAGTTTTGAGTCAAAAATAAAATTAATTTTACCTCCAAATTATTTCTTTCCCTCAAATAAAAACTTACAAACACAAAGATATAAAGTGTTATATATTATTATAATAACTGTAAAAGTTGTCCTTAAAATGTGCTCCCTCCTTTTCAATATATAACATTATTATTAACTTTTAAAATTCACTTGTCTCATTTTCAAACTCAAAATTGAGAATTTTTTAAAAAGAATTCTAATTAATATAATGATAAATATTATAAATTATTAAAAAATAATGCTCCATTGAGGATTTATTATTATAATTTTTAATGAATAAGTTTTGAATATAAAAATATCTCAAATTAACTTTTAAAATTTAATAATAATCTTATACTTAGAGCGAACATAACGAGAGTGATTAACATGAAGTTAACTTTGGTAAATTAACTAATATAATGTCGACACGCAGGCTAGAAGGTGATCTCTCTCTGCATGTCAACACAGTATTGGTCAATTAACTAACTTATCATAAAATTAACTTCACGATAACCGAATTCGATCCGAAGTTAACATTTTTATTCTAACAGTATCAAAGGACAAACAAAATATTCAATATAATAGCACGAATGTTTTGCTAATTTTGTGTCACAATTTTTTTCTCTTTTCTCTTTTGTCTTTATAATTTTAATTATATTATTATTTTATACTATGTATATATTTTTATTTTTCTACTTAATATTATAAATTTTATAATTTTTTTTTATTTTATTCTACATAATTTATACACACAAGTGGTGTGCCACGACTACTAATAATGGTCCTAACGGAGGAAAGAGAAACAAATGTTTTATGTGTTATAAGGTGATTGCTTACTCAGGAGGCAACTCCTTTCCTTTTCCCTTAATGTAAGGTAACCTCCTGTGCATTCCTCTCTTCTTCCTTCTCCTTTTCCTCTTCCCCTCCCCCGTGACTCATTCACCTTGCCTATATAAGGAGATACAGCTTAATGAAAATATAGAGAATTCCTCTGAAGGTTTCTCTCCCTTTTCTCTTACTTATTCTCTCTAAATTTATGCAGCAATTATAAGAGTATATTTCTATACTTTGTTAAAGTTTTATAACACGTTATCAGCACGAAACTCTAACCAACTGAAACGATGGCAAACTTTGCAAAAAAATAGATTTTTTATTTTGAAAATCTCTGGAAACAACTATTTGGCTTGGGCACTTGATGCAGAATTGCACCTTAGTGCAAATGAGTTAGAAAAGATCATTGAATCAAGAAATACAGCAACTTCGGCACAAAATGCAAAAGCCATAATTTTTCTTCGTCACCATATTGATGAAGGATTAAAGACTGAGTATTTAACAGTCAAAGATCCTTTATCTTTATGCACACAACTGAAGGAAAGATTTGACCACCAAAAAGTGGTTGTTCTCCCTAATGTCAAATTTGAGTGGCTTAATTTAAGGCTACAAGATTACAAATCAATTACGAAATATAGTTTTAATGTTTATAGAATAACCTCTACTTTGGCTTTATGCGGAGATCCAGTTTCTGAAACTCAAATGTTAGAGAAAATGCTCTCAACTTTTCATCCCTCCAACGTGATTCTGTCACAACAATTTAGACAGAGTAAGTTCACAAAGTTCAGTGTCTTATTGTCTATCCTCCCTGTTGCAGAAAAGAATAATGAATTGTTGTTGAAAAATAATCAAGTACGGTCAACGGGTGCTACCCCATTGCCAGATATTAATAGCACGTCATTCCAGCAGAATAAACGTGACAAGAGATGGTCATATAATAAGAAGTCTTGGGGACGAAAGAATAAACGAGTCCATCATAACAACAAATTCCATAACCGCGACAATTCAAGCCACCAGAAATGGCAAGTGTCTGGGTCGGGTAAAAATAAAGAAAATGCAACACAGATAAAGAACAACCCAGATGTTTATTTTAGGTATGAGATGAATGGGCATTGGTCGCGTACCTGTCGTACGCCGAGGCATCTGGTTGATTTATTCTAGGAGTCTCAAAAGAACAAAGTAATGGAGGCAGAAACAAACTTTGTTAATCATCAATTGAATATTGTTGATGTTCCACTAATGACCAACAATGAGGAAAAGGTTGTTGATATTACTGAACCTTCTGAAAATATCTTTTGGGATATCGTTTAATTATTATTTTAATTAAACACCCTGCATGTATAATATTATTTGTTTTCATTCTATATGTGGTATGTGTTTCTCATGAATAAAATTATATATGAAATGTAAATTTTCTTATTTATGTTTTTATATGTGTCAGACCATCTTTAATGAATATCTTCTCATCACTTCTACTATTTTTGAAAAATAGAATATCCTAGAAAAACTTCATTTAATTTCTTCTGGATTATATATTATGAAAATTAGAGCAATTGAGTCTCATACTGTTATGATTCCAAAAATCCTAGATCCCAAATCCTTTATGCTTTGGCATAAAAGACTCGGTCATCCAGGTACTTCTATGATGCGTCATATTATTGAAAATTCTATTGGTCATCCTCTCAAAAATAAGAAGGTTTTTTCTAGTAGTGAATTTTCTTGTGCTACGTGTTCTTGAGGAAAATTAATTGTTCGACCATCACCAATAAAAGTTTATAAAGAAGCCCTAAAATTCCTAGAGAGAATTCAAGGAGACATTTGTGGACCTATTCACCCATAGTATTGCCTATTTCGATATTTCATGGTTTTAATAGATGCTTCAACTAAATGGTCTCATGTTTGTTTTCTCTCTTCTCGAAATTTTGTCTTCTCAAAACTTCTTGCTCAAATAATCAAGTTACGGGCTCAGTTCTCGGATAATCCAATCAAGTCAATTCGACTTGATAACGCAGCTGAATTTTTATCAATGACTTTTAATGATTATTGGAATCTCCATTGAGCCTTTAACTGGAGATGTTTTTACTGCATGTTATGTAGATTGTTATTTTGATGAATTTGTATTTCCACCATTAAAAGGAGGGAAGGTTTTAAAAAAAAAACCCTCTGACATATCATGGAATGCATCAGAATTAAATTCACTTGATCCTCGTACATGACAATGTGAAATTGAAGTTCAAAGAATTATTTATTTATAAAATATTGCAAATCAAATGCCAGATACATTTAATGATGCTAGAAAAATGATAAAGTCATATACACCTGCAGTGAATACTCCAGTAGAGATAGAAATACCTATTAAAAATCAATTCCTGAAGAATTGACAAATAAGGTAATAGAAGAATCTAAACCACACCAGAAGCGTGGAAGACCAATGGGTGCAAAAGACATTGTACCATGAAAATTAAAAACAAATAAGGGAATCCCAGAAGGAATACCTGCTCCAGATGTAGCACTTATTCCAAGAGTGGGAATAGCCCCAAAAGTGATCCAAACCGCTCTAAAAGTAGCACTTATTCCAAGAGTGGGAATAGCCCCAGAAGAGGTACAAATCGCTCCAGAAGTAGCACTTATTCCAAGAGTGGGAATAGCCCCAGAAGAGGTTCAAAATCTCAGTGAAGGGATAAGAGATGAACACCAAGAGATCTCAATAAATTATATACATGATGAGAAAATATGAGATCGAAGCAAAGTCATGATTGACGATATATTTGCTTTCTCTATAGCATCAGATATTACTTTGATTCCTAACACGGATGCTGATCCACAAAACGTGAAAGAATGTCGAAAAAAAAAAGATTGGCCAAAATGGAAAGATGCTATTCAAACTGAGCTACAATCTCTATTGAAAAGAGAAGTATTTGGACCAATAGTTCAAACACCGCTGGGTGAAATCCCGGTTGGAAATAAAATCTCTATTGAAAAGAGAAGTATTTGGACCAGTAGTTCAAATACCGATGGGTGTAATTCCGGTTTTAAACAAATGGGTATTTGTACGAAAGCGAAATGAGAAAAATGAAATTGTGAGATATAAACCCCGACTTGTAGCTTAAGGGTTTTCACAAAAATCTGGTATTGATTATCAGGATACAAACTCTCTAGTACGTAATGGATGGAGTCACTTTTCGCTTTCTGATAGGTATGACAACCATGGAAGGTTTGGAAATATGTCTGATGGATGTTGTAACAGCATACTTATATGACTCACTTGACAGTGAGATTTACATGAGAATCCCTGAAGGATTAAAAATGGCTGACTCACAAAGGCCCAGTCACATATATTCAATCAAGTTACAACGCTCATTGTATGGGTTGAAACTGTTTGGTCGTATGTGGTATAATCGACTTAGTGATTATTTAATAAAAGATGGATATATAAATGATCATGTATGTCCATGTGTTTTTATTAAGAAATCACAAAGTGGATTTTTCATCATTGCTGTATATGTGGATGATTTAAATTTTGTAGGTACTCCTGAAGAACTCACAAGAACTGTAAGACCCTGAATTTTATGAAATAAAAGTATTCAATTTTTCTTATAATTATTATTCAGTAAATGATTAAATTGATAAAAAGTTAAAATTAAGGGTGACATATGAAATTTTTCAAAATAAGCAAGTGGCTATAAAATACTTGTTGTTGTCGGGGAATATTCGTTTGGTCGTGGAATATTCTTGTTGTTTGGGAATATTCGCATTTACTGCAAGCATCCATTTGTGGGTCCCGTAGAATGTAATAACCGCTTGGATGAAGAAAACGACAAGTTTGAATTTTTATAAATAATGGTGTAATTATTCTTTATTAACAATTGTGGGAATATACACGGTGGTTAAAATACGATACTGCGTGGTTGTCTGATGAAGCACCAGTATTACATGATATTTTTGGAATTTTTGATTCTTACGTAAGAAGGCACTACTCAACAATTGTTACAGTAATTACTGTTCAATATTTTATTTTATTGATTCAATAATTGCTGCGTTGATATTTTATATTATTGTTGTCTCACTAATTGTCATTGCACAGTATTTCCCATTATCGGATCAATACTTCATATTATTTGGATAATATTATTAGATAGCATTATTGAAAATGTCTAGAAAGTTCTGTCAATGAGAGGTTTGGTCACCTAATTGCGCGGCGTCGATGAGAGAAATCCTTATCGAAAGCCCCTCTTTCACGGAACCACACGGTTGTCGATGTTGTGATTCTGTAATATTATTTGTGAATAATTAATTATTGATTTATATGATAATGAAATATTTATTTTTGCGGATATAAATGATGGATTTATTTATGTGGTTATAAATGAAAGAATTAATATTGAGGTATTTTATCAGTATTTTTGTCGGATTGGAGGTATTAAAAGATCAAATCAGTGTTCTTGAGATATATTGCGTGAGTTATAAATTTTGATCCGATCGTTGGATCATTGTGATTTTTGGATATGTTATACATATATAAGTTGAGTATATGTCCACAAATTTTGAACCGTTAAAAATGAACGTATGATTTGTTATGAAGTTTAAAAGGTGACTGATTCGGAAATTAGGTTTATAAATGATTTTGGTGGAAAATTCGAGAATTGAGTGGGCCCCACTTGTGGTTGGTGAAGAAATGTGCTAAATTTTATTTCAAATGTGGTGGGTGGAAATAGTAGCAGGTAAAGCCATCAGGTAGCAGGTCAAGTCTGCTACGACGTGCTAGCATTTTCCTATAAATAGGGTGCTGAGTTAGAATTGAAAATCCACCAGAAACATAAGCTTTCTCTCTTTCTCTTTCTATATTATCGAGCGTATTTTTGTGAGTATTTAGATACTTTGAGAGTTGCTATTCAGTGCAGGGTTCCTTCGGCTTTACATTCCGATCAGAAATACTGCTCTTTTGAGGTAAGGGATTTTAAGGGTTATTATGTTTTTCAGTTTCGTAATTTTTCCGACCCTCAAAAATTCTGGAAAAATTTGAAATGATAATTTGATGAGTTTTCTTGATTGTGTCCAAAAATGCTGATTTTTGGATGTATAGATTAAGAGTTATAAATTTTATGAGAAAAGACTATTTTAAAAGTAAACCCTTATAACTCCTTGTGGTTAACTCCAAAATTGATGAAATTTATATTGGAAATACATCTATATAATATCAGTATACCCTATAAATTTTGAAATTTTTGGATAAAAGTACAATTTATGATAAATATCTAAATATTCGGCAGTTTTGGCTATATGAAAAATAGTAAATGAATTTTAAAATTTCCGAGAAAAATATATGTTCGATATGGGACTATATTCTGCTAAATCCCAGAAAAGAAAATTTGTTTGTACTGATTTGGTATTTTTCATGAAAATGATCTAGTTATGAGTAAATGAATTAAATATGTTATGTGAAGTAACAAAATTGGAGAATAGAATTTTATGGCTTGGGAATTCTATATGAGGTATATGCAGATTTTTGATGAAGGTTTTGGTAATTGGTGATGAAATCTTATGAGTTTGGCATTTTAGGATGATTAAATGCATTATTTAGTAAAGTGTAAACAATTAAAATAAATTGTTTATAAGTTTAAGAAATGTTATTCTTTCAATATCATTATACCGAAATATTGGTATGGATTTTATTGTGGAATTTCTACCTTTTTCATGTCGAGGTTAATATTCATAAATTACTATTCATGAGTTACTATTCACGGGGTACTATTCACGACAAAATTGGTTTATTTTTTTGACCAAATTATTGTTGATTTATGAATCTTACTCTTAAAATTAAATGCAGTTGTTGATCATATTATTTTTATTATCATATATAACATTTTTATAATCTCGGTGATGCAATTTCTCTTTGACTTAAGTGTAAAGATTGGTAGATTATTGGTGTGGTCGTGATTATGGATTTTCTTTGGCAAAGTTGAATCATTGACTGGTATGATTTTGACCATTGAATTTACAATTGAATATTTTTAGCTTAAGTGCAAAGGTGAATTGATCAACATGGTTATAATTATAGTTTATATAAATTCTGAAATGATTATGTATTTCTTTGAGATATTAATATCTTTGGCCCGTAGTGCAAAGATGACTTGATGTTGAATATCTTTGGCCTGTAAGTGTAAAGATGACATGTTGTTGAATATCTTTGGTCTGTAGTGCAAAGATGAACTGTTAATGAATATCTTTGGCCTGTAGTGTAAGACCCCAACTTTTATGAATAAAAATGTATTTTTTATAAATATCATTTTTGAATATTATGGAATAAATTTGATATAATATTATAGTTGTGGGTAATATTTATAAATTTTGCAAAGTACGCAAGTTGTTATATAATATTCGATTGGTCGGGGAATATTCATTTTAACAAGGAATATTCGTACGACGGCACAATCATTGGTGGACCCCACAACGGAATTATTGTCAGATTGAGAAAACGACAAAAATATTTTTTATGAAAATAACGGCAAAAGTTTTACCGTTAACTGTTGAAACATCCGGTGTTAAAAGTACAGGAATATGCGTGATTTCATAGTAGCACACGATATTGATTATTGATGCTTACGTGAGAAGTCATTCAGTTTTATTCAATTATTGTCAATATTTTATATATTATTAAATTAATAATTGAGATGACAGAGTTATTAATATTATTTATTTGCATTATTAACGATGTCTGAAGTTACGCCAAGAGAGGTTTGGTCACCTAATTGCTTGGCACCGATAGGAGAAATCCTTATTGGAAAGCCCCTCTTTCCTGGAAGCGAATCGGTCGATTAATAGTGTGAATAATAATAATGATGATGAAGTTTTGTTTTATTAGTATTATTAATGTAATAAAACGAAAAAGCTTTTTATATAAAATAGAATACTTTTATAAAGTTATTCGCTTTATTAAAGCTAATAGTAAAATCTTTTATATAAAACAAAATACTTTTATAAAGTTATACATTTTATTAGACAATAATTAAAATATATTATATTTTATTATGCATAGTGTTTGCATAGTGCTGCGTAGTATTTGCATAGTAAAATCTTTTTATATAAAATAGAATTCTTTTATAAAGTTATTCGCTTTTATTAAATTATAAATAGAATATATTATATTTTATTGTAAATCAATCTGAATGCTTCGTTTAAAAGTAAATCAATACTGACCGTTCATGGATTGGTTACTATTCAGATCCATTCTTCTATAAATAAAAGCTCATTCCTTCATTATTTCTTACGAATTCAATCTTTGAAACTCTAGAGATAAACTATAGAGAGAAAGAAAGAAAAGTATTCGCTACTTCACTACTCAGATATTAAATTTCTTTTTATGGTAAGGGTATTATTTCTTTCGTATTCATGAAGAGAACTTCATTATTCCATTTTTTTATTATGTTGGAATAACTTTGTATATGCTGATACCCCTATACTTGGTGAAATTCTTCATTATTCCATTCTTTATTATTCATTGGAATATCACATGCTCATACATTACACGGGACCGGTTCCGCTTTTATTATTACATTGGAATATCCTCGTATGTGCGTTTTTACGGGGACCGGTTCCGTTATTTATTATTCTCATTGGAATAACTCGTCATCTGAAGTACCGCATGCATGGTGATTTCTGTTGTTATTCCATTCTTTATTATTTTGTTGGAATATCTTGTCGGTGTGCGTGTTACGCTTTGGCTTTGGTTCCGTTATTTATTATTACATTGGAATAACTGCCTATCTGGCACCGCATGCATGGTGATTTCTTTTGTTATTCCATTCTTTATTATACTCAGTTGGTTAAAGTTTTGACTTCTATACTCTATGAAATTAGTGGAATATCCTTGATATTTGCGCCTCATCCAGTATCTTTTCGTGGAAATATTCTTCTGAGCATTCTTGAATTTTACTCTACAAAGAAGTATCATGTTGATAATTTGGACGTTATTAGTTCCTGAATAAATTAATTCTTGAACTTGTTTTTATTGAATTATTATATCATTGTCATCATCCTCATATTATATTTTGTTGAAAGTCATCTGTGGCCTGTAGTGCATAGATGGACTTGGTATGATTATGATCAGGGATTATTCGGTGTAATCATGACCGTAATGTTACAAATGATGTGGTAAAAGTCCTCATTGGCCCGTAGTGCATTGATGGACGATTGTTGGCATGATCATGACCATTGATGAATACACAAATATCCTTGGCCCGTAGTGCATGGATAATTTATGGTTGTGATACTAATGAATATCCTTGGGCGTAGTGCAGGGATGATGTGGATTATTTATTAAGCTGGGTTCCAGTGATAAAAGTGATGAAAAACCTTTTAAATCATAAAAGATAGTAGATTTTATTCTCTACTTGACTCTTTTAATGGATTGCATGTTCATCGCAGCTTAAATTTGATGTCTATTGTATTTTATCGGTTTAACATTGTTGAAGACTAATGATAATTTATTCTCGCATTATCTTAGTCATAATATTTCTTCTTGGGCTAGTTGAGCTCACCCTTTCTTTCACCGTTTTCTCTTCGTGAAATGAGAACGTAGCTGTGGACTAGTCGGGGAACGGAGTGATGGTCCGGATGATAGTATTAGTAGTCCTCACTATTCTACATAAATAAAGTGACAATAAATATAATGAGGACTTATTTTGAGAGTGGATATTGTCTGAAGACAATATTTGTATTAAAACTCATGACTCTCTTGTTGTATATTAAAGATTATTTTGTATTACGTACACATGTATTTGGCGACTCAAGATGGGTGATGTATACCTATTTTGGGGGCGTCACACGTAGTGCAAAGATGAATTTATGATTATGAACAGAACCTGATTTGATATAACCATGATCTTTGATGTTTCGTAAAACAACAGTGTGATAAAAATTATCTTTGTCCCGGATGAGAAGGGGAATTTAGAATCACAATTATGATTATGAGTTATTCACGAGATTGTGGGCGAGGCTGTTGATTGATGCTTCTGAGGATAAAACATTGTTGGTGGACTTTTAACATGGAGAAGATAATAGACTTTATGGTCTATTCGACTCTTTTAATGGATTGCTTTCGTTCATTGCGACTATGGTTGAAAAGTCTTATCATCTACCATATGTTCTAAATCTCTGATTTATTACTGACGATGACTATTGATAATTTAATTATCTTTAGTCATGATATTCTTTACTGAGCTAGTTGTGTTCACCCTTTTGCTTCACAATTCCTTTCAGGTAATAAGTGTGTAGCTGGGTCGAGCGGGGACAACAGGGGAATAGAACGGTGGTCTATAGCTGTTAAGGTTCTCCCTAAATAGTATAGAAATAATTTTATTGAGAACTTTAGATAAGTGTGTTGTATTGTATACGTCATTTGATATTTAATTTTGGTGAACCAAATAGGGTGAGGTGAACCCAACTTTGGAAGGGTGTTTTGCCACTATCATATAAGATGTCTAATGACCTACGAGTTATCATAAGACATGGTTGTACACATCCACTTGCTGAGTATATCTACGTGCACTACCTATATGATCTTGGAGTTTGGTTGAAACATAATGTTCAATTGCAGACGGTGGAGATAGTTATATGTCAAGAGAAGACTCACCATTGAAAGGAACATGATAGTAATCTTCTTGTTTTTCTTTGGGGTCTATTGGATTAACCAAGGATAATTCTTCAGTCATATGATATCTATCATAACCTAGACGCATGGCCTCCCATGTACGAAGGTTTCCTTGAGCACTTCCCAATGATTTTAATTTCTAAAACAATTATTGACTGTACATTTATGTAATGTATCAATGTGAGGTGTTGTCCATAGTTGGGACATGAGTCACAGTTGGTATTAAAACTCACAGTATATGTGTTGTTGTATTTTGCACGACAATTGTAGTAATAAAGTTGTAGTTATTTTCTGTACCATGTATTTGGCGACTCAGAATAGGTTGAATGGATTGGACCTATTTTGGGGGCGTCACAAGAACTGCTACTTATTTAAAAGATGAATTTGAAATGAAAGATCTTGGAAAGACAAAATTTTGTTTGAGAATACAAGTGGATCATTTAGCATTTGGAATTTTTGTTCATCAATCCACATATGCTGAAAAAGGATTCTCAATCGTTTTCATATGGATAAAGCTCATCCTTTGACTACCCCAATGGTTTTTCGATCTTTAGAAGTTGATAAAGATCTATTTCGGCCTCTAGAAAGTGGGGAAGAAGTTCTTGGACCTGAAGTTCCATACTTAAGTGCAATGGAAGAAGTTCTTGGACCTGAAGTTCCATACCTAAATGCACTAGGTGCTCTTATGTATCTTACAAACTGTACAAGACCTGATATTACTTTTGCTGTCAACTTGTTAGCAAGATACAGTTCTTCTCCGACTAAGAGACATTGGGATGTGATCAAACACATTTTGAGATACCTCCGCGAAAGTATTGATCTTGGGTTATTTTATCCAAGAGATTCAATGTCGCGATTGGTTGGATATGCCGATGCATGATATTTATCAGATCCACATAATGGAAGATCACAAACAGGTTATGTATTTACATATTGTGACACCGCTATATCCTGGAAATCCACAAAGTAAACCATGACAATTACATCTTCAAATCACTCAGAGATTCTCGCTATACATGAAGCAAGCAGAGAATATGTTTGGTTGAGATCATTTATTCAGCATATTCAAAAATCATGTGGATTACCATCAATCAAAGACATTCCTACAATTCTATATGAGGATAACGCTGCATGCATTGCTCAACTTAAAGGAGGGTACATCAAGGGAGATAGAACAAAACACATTTCACCTAAATTCTTCTTCACACATGAGCTACAAAAAAAGGGTGAAATAGATGTGCATCAAATTCGATCATGCGATAATCTAGCCGACTTATTCACAAAGTCGCTACCAAATGCAACGTTTGCAAAACTTCTAAAAAAGATCTAATGTGTTGGTGAAAAGACTTACGACAACATTTCATCAAGGAGTAATAAATTCCTTTTGAGGGGAAGACTGTACTCTTTTTTCTTAGTCACGGTTTTTATCCTAATGGGTTTTTTCTGACAAGGTTTTAACGAGGCAGTCAATTAAGATATTTATGTAAAAGATATGTATTCTTTTTCCCTTCGTTAAGTTTTTCCCACTGGATTTTCTTAACAAGGTTTTTAATGAAACATAATCTTCTATCGTAAAAAATCAGGGGACGTGTTATAAGGTGATTGCCTACTCAGGAGGCAACTCCTTTCCTTTTCCCTTAATGTAAGGTAACCTCCCGTGCATTCCTCTCGTCTTCCTTCTCCTTTTCCTCTTCCCCTCCCCCGTGAGTCATTCACCTTGCCTATATAAGGAGATGCAGCTTAATGAAAATATAGAGAATTCCTCTGAAGGTTTCTCTCCCTTTTCTCTTACTTGTTCTCTCTAAATTTATGCAGCAATTATAAGAGTATATTTTTATACTTTGTTAAAGTTTTATAACATTATGAACTTTTTCTCTCTTATTGAGTGAATGTGTATAAACTAAACAAACAAAAAGGCATAAAGAGGTACTACAAGGATACAAGTGCTTTAGAGTTTATACACAATAAATTAAGTAGTTAATATTATAAGTCGCTTTAGAGTTATACATAAGTATTAAGAAAATAATTATAAAATATTAAATATAATATTAATTATCTATATTATTTTTATATTAAAAAATTAGTGTTATTTATTGGACGAGAGAATAATTGGAGAACTAAAGTTATATTTAATATTTGAGGTAATATTAAAAATTAAACAATTAATATTTATTTGAAATTTTCAAACCACCTATATTAAGAGACAAAAATATTTTTCTAAAACGATTTATATTAAAAAAAAAAATGGATGAAGTGATATTTTATCTTCTAGACTCATGGAAGTGATATTTTATTTTATTTTTTTTCTTCTAAAAAGTTGACCATCTTTCTCTCCAAGGTTTGGTACGAAGAGGGACCCACAAAAGTAAGTCTATGCCCCGTAACACGGTTTGCTGACTGATGATGGCACATGACAGTCACACCCTTCACTCGTATTAATTAATATTTTTCCCTTCAAAAAAGAACGAACAAAATATAATTTACGCTTAAGGGTTTAAATGAATTGAATGAAGTCGAATATTGAGTTACTCAGATTTAATTTATAAAATTTATCGAGTACGAAATACGGTTTGATTGAGGCTCGTTCAACTATTGAGTCGAGCACGATCTCGAATCGAACCCGAACAGTTTGAACTTTTCGAGTAAATATAATTCAAGTATCAACAGAAAAATTATAATTTTAAGATGTTCGAGTAATTTATCAAACTTTAAAATTTGTTCATATTTGAATTATTTATATTTCGAGTCGAGCTCGAATCGAACTTTTAATCAAGCGAGTACGAATTGAACCCGAACTATTTGGTTTATTTTATGACCTTATTAGCACACATTAAAAAAATAAAAATAGAAGAATTTTTTATTTAAAATTTTTCCTTAATGACCCCACATGATTATATAAAGTGGTGAGTATTTTTTTTATACTAATGGATTTAGTGACTTAGATACCATTTTCTTTATATATTTTATCTCATTTTTTTATAAATAATTTTTTTTTACTTTTAATCATTTCTTTGGGTACAAAGGGAGTAATATCCATATTTTTCTACTTCTTTGTCTTTTGTTGAACATGTTATTTTCTTTTCCTTTCATAGACTAAACAAGGACAATGAAAAACCAAAAAATAAGAATCTCTCTTTCATAAGTAAAAACAAATAGTAAAAATAAAATAAAAATTATACATAATAATAAGGAAAAATTGTATATATACAGCTGTGTATATAGTTATTTATGACAACAGTTTTTTTGAGCTTTATAACACCTGTCATATAGTTATTCTCATTACATGGCGACGATATATTAAAAAACGTCATATATAAGCGATTATATCTTCTGTGATTGTGTATATACATATAACCCTAATAATAAAAAAGATACTAATATTTTCATATGACTTTTTGATATTTTTACATAAAAAATATCACTATAATAAAACTAGCGTGTATGTTACTCTTCTTTTCTTTCGTTATATACAACGTTTTAAAGGAGTTTATTTCTCTCAAGACGTTTTGCGTATATTTAAAATAATTAATAAAAAGAATATGGAGAAAATAAGAGAAGAAATAAAAATTTACATACTAGGCTCACAAAATTAAACAGATTAGGAGTAATTGAGAGAGGGAGAAAGAGAGAGGAGAATTACTAGTGTGTAAAAATAAAATTTTACGACAAAATTAATTACTTAATATTATTATTAATAAAATTTATTAATATGTAAGATTATTTCTTAAACGACCTACAAAATGAGGAGTTATTCTTTTTTCTTGGGGGATCAAATAATCATATGAATTTTGTGGGTCCAAATACAAATTAGGGTTCACATGACCTAATTGAATTAAATACACAATTATGATTCCGCGACCTCATTAAATGTGCAAATTAGGGTTCACATAACCTAATGGAATGAAGATGAAAAAGGCGAAAATAAATAGGCGAGACCCGAGAGAAGCCTCCACGGGTCCCGAGGCAGAAGGCTCGTGGAGGCAGCTCGTTTTGGGAATTGATTGAGGGATTGGATTGGTGGCTAGAAGAACAGGGCAATATGGACATTATTCTAATAACTAAAGGGTATTTCTGGAATTTACTTGAAAACATGTGCCTAACATGTGACTACTTAATTTCAAGAAACTCTATAAATACCCCTTCCATTTTAGGAAGGGAGAGGGGGACTCTTTTTTTGGTGACTTAAAGGCTTGGAGATTCCACCTAAAAGCACTAAAAGGGTTTGGACCTCTCTTCAGACTCAAGACTTGGACTCTTGGAAGATCAAAGGACCCTTTTAGTGACTTAAAGGCTTGGAGATTCCACCTAAAAGCACTAAAGGGGTTTGGACATTCTCTCAACTCGAAGGACTCAAGAAGGCTCTTGGAATCCCTACTACCCTAACACGGTTCCCGGATTCTAGGAGTTCTGCCACGCGTCGTTGGAGTAATCGCCCACCTGTCGTTCTCCCCTCTTCAATCAACCAATCAATTTCGTGCTCTTCGTGGATTTCTCTCCTCCTCAGCCAACACGAAACCCTAACTAGCAAGGTACGATTTCCTTGCCCATATTTATTTGGCGACTCTGCTGGGGAGGTGTAGAATTCGTGAAGGGTATGCCCACAACTCGAAGTGGGAGGACAAAAGGAAGAGCTTCACCAACAAATAGCATTACCTCCCCGGGTCCAGTTCCAAGGCAAGCGAGTCAAGCTTTCCAAGGCATGAATCTAGATCTCGATCAACCCATTCTTGAAGACGCCTCAGAAGGAAGTTCAACATCACCATACATGGCTGATCAACAATTAACGAATGTCAGGCAGACAGGCGCGGGAAGGCAAGACGAGGAAGAAAGTGGAGAGCAGGCAAATGCTGTGCAACAGGAGATGCTCAAGGCGTTGAAGGAAGCACAAGAAGAACAAGGGATGATGATGGCTATGATGCTGGAGATGCAGAGGAAGCAAGAGGAAATGGAAAATTTCCGCCAACAGTTGATGCAGATTCCCGCTTTCAAGGCCATGTTCCCAGATAATTCACAGGGAGAACATGCAGGAGTGGAGGACAACAACAACGATAGCAATAATAAGGAGAATCGACACTGCACCTCCATTGACGGAGAATCAGTCTGTTCCAATCATCCACTTGGAACCTCAGAATAGTGGTGACGTGCCACAACCCAGACTGCAAGTCAGCCAGCCTCAGACAAACATCATTCCGACCACTATCCCCGCATTTTCACAAGTGCAGATACCAACCATCCCAAGCATTGTCCAACGAACCAACCCACAAGCACAACCGATACAGAATTTAGTTGATGCCAGTGTACATCAACCAATTTCCGTACCATACACACGACCAATGCCGCCATACATCACAACACCACAAAGAGTCCACACCACAAGCCAATATGTCACAAAGGATGATATGATCGATGTGATTAATCAACTTCACAGGCAGACATCCCGACCTGCGAAGTTAGACTTTACTCCACCCTACCCGGCACATATTCGAAGACAACCTTACCCGGCAGGGTATATCGAGCATCCCCACAATTTCCAAAATACAATGGGGAGAAAGGAAATGCCAGAGGACACATTGCTAGGTTCGTGGAGTCGATGTCTCCATGGTTAGGATATGATGAAGTGAACAATCACAATTTATTGACGAGGGAATTCAATAAGACTTTGACGGATAATGCCTTCAGTTGGTACTACAACTTGGAGAAGGGATCAGTCCATGATTGGGATGATCTAAAATTACAATTTTTTAAGAAATTTTTCTATGTGCAAAAACAGGTAACCATTGTAGAGCTCATGCGGTTCAAGCAGAAGTCGAATGAGGAGTTGTCAGATTACGTTGACAGGTTCAAGGCCCAGGCACAGAAGTGCGCAGAGCCGATTGAAGAAAAGAACTTGGTTAGCATATGCAACAATGGTGCTTTAAACGCCTTCAAGCCCCACCTCATTACCAAGGCTTGTGATTCATTTGCGACCCTCTCATCTTTTAAACAAGACTTGGGGGGAATCATGACATTTCCCAACAGCCATGCGATGGTTACATGGAAGAGCAAGAGGACATCAACTGTGGCTTTGGCGGATTCTCAGTCAAAACCACAAGGGGGCAAGACAAAGAAGAATGAGAAATTTGAGCGAAGCAGAGAAAAACATGGTGACAAGTATACCAGAATGCCAGTTCCAAAGGCTATCACATGCAGCGAGAAGGCATTTAGGGGCCTGTATGAACAATGGGTTGAGCACGGAGTGGTGAAGCCTCCAAGGCCCCGGTTGGTCGTAACGGAAGAGATGAAAAGAAGGCCGGACTTCTGTGTATATCGCCAATATGCAGGACATTCCACTATGGATCGTTATAGTCTCATGGAGGATATACCATGAGAAGTCAAGCGGTAGGGAGATCGAACTAGGAGAAAAAAAGCGTGCAACGCGCTATCACCCATGGTGCGATCCCAAAGTCAAGAACCCAAACACTGTTACCATCGAAAAACTCTAACTACTGAGATGAATTAAAAATCCACCCAAGATGGTGGTCCACCAAAAATGGTGATTTAAGTCCTCAAGAATATCCCTTGCCAAGTAATTGGATGACCAAGGGAGGAGGCACAAGAATTGACGGGAAAAAAAAATCCACCCAAGATGGTGGTCCACTCTAAATGGTGGTCAAGTCCTCGTAGACTGGACTTGCCAAGAAATTGGACGACCCAAGTGACGAGGCACCTGATTTCAAGTCCTCATAGACTGCACTTGCCAAAAAATTGGATAACCCAAGTGACGAGGCATCCGATTTTAAGTTCTCGTAGACTGCACTTGCTAAGAAATTGGACGACCCAAGTGACGAGGCACCCGAGTGTTACACTTTATCATCAAAAGTGAATGGTGATTGAGGCACCTGAGTATAAGCCCTCAACCCCAAAAGTTACACTTTATCTTTAAAAGTGGCGAACGTTATGTTTTATTCGACAAAAGCAATAAAGTTGCACTTTATCTCTAAAAGTGGTGAACGTTATGCTTTCTTCGACAAAAGCAAGATTTATTATATGAAACGTTATGCTTTTTGTTAAAAGCAATTTGATTATCAATAAATTTGTTAAACTTTCACTTATACTTGATTATTTCTTTTGATTTATAAAAAATAAAAAAAAATAAAAAAAAAAGTATAGATTCAAGTGTTAGTTTGCATGAAATATATGTACATGAATTTTCTGATACAGGAAATGGAAAAAACTACGAAAGTTCATGATCTAAAGGCCATGACTTTCGTCGAATTGAAGAGAGGAATACCTAAAGCTTGGTCTTCGTGGCTATCTCGGGCCTTGAGGCTATCGTGTCTTCTTGACTATCAGGCCTTCGAGGCTATCAGGCCTTCGATGCTATCAGACCTTAGAGGTTATCATGCCTTCACGGACTTCTTGATTCTTAATGACTTCTTGACTCTAAAGAAAAGAGAAATTTCAAGAGATGGTAAGAAAAATTAGATCGAAGATTTTCAAAATATCCCAGGAGAGCTCCTCTAAGGCTCGCCTTTTTTGGGTTTTCTCCCCAGAGGTTCCCTCTCTAGGACTTTCATTTTCGAGGCTTGCAAAACATCAAGCCCCGCATGAAGTGTTCAAACACTTTGGAATCAAGACTTCCACACTTACAATATTTTGCTACTCATCTCACCAAAGGCGCGACTCACGCCATGAGGGGGCAAATGCTTCTCGGTAGATTGGTAGATGACATAGACGTCCTCCGTAGTAGAGGTGCATATTCCCCAGTGCAAATGATTTAATGTGCAAGTAGAGGAGCACCATCGTGAGATCAATACAGTGAGGGTGTGATGGTTCTATTGGATACATAGGTCTCTGCATAGTTGAACACAACAAAAGATGCCCGCACTCTTGAGTATATCCACGTAATCAGTGTTTCCAAGGATCTCATCAGTCCAATCCTGCTATCCTTGAAGGCGACCAGATGAATCAGACATGAAGCGAAGGGGACTGAAAGGGTATTCTTGCTTCTCTATGCATATGCAGGGAATGCGATAGGAATGGGGAAAGTCATCCCAACCTCCACAAGCCGCTGCATATAAAAACAAGCCTTTCTTCTCTGGCGGAGAAAGTGTTGTACGATCATAAGTCTAGACTCGCTCTCAAAAGACGTCGGAAAGAACAAAAGAGGGGAGCCCTTCCCCAATCATTGAGAAACGAGGCCTCCTTGGTTGTTCCCATGTCTGCAGAATGTTCAACAGGGAGGGCCTGCAAGAAAAAAGAATTCAGCATAAGGGATCTAAAGATCAAGGAAATGAGGCATTTGAACTTGAAGTGCTCATCATGGAAAAGAGGAAAGTTTGATATTTAAGCTTCAAAACACCTGAAAAGAAGAAGAAACAATGTCAGAAAGAGTTAGGAATCATAATTATTTTTCGAAAGTTTTCGAAAAAAACTTCGAACGGCCAAAAGGCATCCTTCGGAGCCTTTTTTGTACTTATAATGGCATACATCATGGTCGTTGGTGATGACTTTTGTAGGTCTAGTCGATATCTTCGTTTTGATATATTATGGGTCCCAAGACTCCAAATGAGTCAAAAGTTATGATCAAAATAGTAGTTGCTCCTTTAAAACTTTATTTTTTTCATTTAAACATCATTTTTCCCATAGGGTTCGGCCATGTTGCCTTAGGCCACCTAGGTTTCGGCTGTGTTGGCTTCGTAAGGCTCCTCATTAACTTTGTTTTGATATATTATGGGCTCCGAAACTCCAAACGAGTCAAAAGTTATGATCAAAATAGTAGTTGCTCCTCCAAAACTTCATTTTTTTCATTTAAACTTCATTTTTCCCATAGGGTTCGGCCATGTTGCCTTAGGCCACCTAGGTTTCGGCCATGTTGGCTTCGTAGGGCTCCTCGCTAGCTTCATTTTGATATATTATGGGCCCCGAAACTCCAAACGAGTCAAAAGTTATGATCAAAATAGTAGTTGCTTCTCCAAAAACTTTGTTTTTTTTCATTTAAACTTCATTTTTCCCATAGGGTTCGGCCATGTTGCCTTAGGCCACCTAGGGTTCGGCCATGTTGGCTTCGTAGGTCTCCTCACTAGCTTCGTTTTGATATATTATGGGCCCCGAAACTCCAAACGAGTCAAAAGCTATAATCAAAATAGTAACTGCTCTTCCAAAAACTTCATTTTTTTCATTTAAACTTCATTTTTCCCATAGGATTCGGCCATGTTGCCTTAGACCACCTAGGGTTCGGCCATGTTGGCTTCGTAGGGCTCCTCGCTAGCTTCGTTTTGATATATTGTGGGCCCAGAAACTCCAAACGAGTCAAAAGTTATGATCAAAATAGTAAATGCTCTTCCAAAACTTTATTTTTTTCATTTAAACTTCAATTTTCCCATAGGGTGCGGCCATGTTGGCTTCAACCCCCTAGGGTTCGGCCATGTTGGCCTCAGCTACCTAGGAGTTGTTCCCCTTCATACCTTTGAGGTCCTGTTGCTCTACCAATCAACTGCTTGGAACGAATCCTCTTTCGCTGCGAAAATTATAACCTTCTTCTGATGAATTCCGAGGGAAAAAACCAAGATATGATCAAAGTAATGGGGCTCAGAAACAAAGAAAGGCTACAATTACTTGAAAAGACAAATAGATGAAGTTATCAAGAAGAATCCAAAGATAAAGAAGTTGGTTTGTTTTCTTTTATTTGGAACATAATTTTCGAACACGTGGCAAGAACATAACATGAATCAAGGCCTACTACAAAAATAGCACATGGGTTCGTGGCTCCTAGTGATCATGAGACAATCCTAATTGAAGTTTAAAATCCAACTATTGGACACATGCACGCAAGCAACTTTGATGGCTATTAGCACCTAGCAACTTTGATGGCTGTTAGTAGAATAACATGCATAGCTTCAATGAGTCTCTACTGCAATTCGGATGCATAGCTTCAATGGGTCTCTACTGCAATTCGGATGCAAGATATGTGACCATGGATTATGAATATCGACTCCTTACTTCTCCAAAATAAGATAAGTAAAAAGTTAATTTTTTGAATAAAATAAAATAAGATTCCAGAATATTTTATTTTATTTCTAGAAAAAATTAAGATTTGATTTAATTTGATAATATATATATATATATATATATATATATATATATAAATCTTGTAAAGAAAGATTTGATCTTATTTCAAAATAAAATTAAGATTTGATCTTATTTCTAAAATAAAATTAAGATTTGATCCTATTTTCAAAATAAAATTTAGATTTGATTTTATTTCCAAAATAAAATTAAGATTTGATTTTATTTGGTAAAAAGGAAAGATTTGGTTTACGAAAAAAAAGGATTTTATTAAATTAAATTCTATTGGGTGATATTTGATTATGTTTTCTTGTTTCAATTTTCAGAAAAAATAAGGAAACAAATGACCAAGCTATGGAAAGAATTTTTAAAAGATTTCTCAATTCGTCCAAGGAAGAGCTCTGCTAGGTTTTGCCTCCCTAGGGGTTAACCCTAAGGGTTTGGGCTCCCTAGGGATTCCCTCTACTAGGACCATTGTCTTCAAGATCTGCAGGTGGAGCCCAAAAAAATCGTTCAAATAGCATGCATTATTCTTGCACGATCGTCTCTTTGGAAATGCGACTCTCGCGCAGGGGGCAAATGTAGCCCCAAGTGAAAATTAGGGTTCACATGACCTAATTGAATTAAATGCACAATTAGGGTTCCGCGACCTCATTAAATGTGCAAATTAGGATTCACATAACCTAATGGAATGAAGACGAAAAAAAGCCAAAAAATAAATAAAGCGAGACCCGAGAGAAGCCTCCACGGGTCCCGGCGGCGAAAGGCTCTTGAGGCGACTCGTTTTGGGAATTAATTGAGGGATTGGATTGGTGGCTAGAAGGACAGGACAATATGGGCATTATTCTAATGACTAAAGGGTATTTCTGGAATTTTCTTGAAAACATGTGACTACTTAATTCCAGGAAACTCTATAAATACCCCTTCCATTCTAGGAAGGGAGAGGGGGACTCTTTTGGTGACTTAAGGCTTGGATTTTTCACCTAAAAGCACTAAAAGGGTTTGGACCTCTCTTCAGACTTAAGACTTGGACTCTTGGAAGATCAAAGAACCCTTTTAGTGACTTAAAGGCTTGGAGATTCCACCTAAAAGCACTAAAGGGGTTTGGACATTCTCTCAACTTGAAGGACTCAAGAAGGCTCTTAGAATTCCTGCTACCCTAACACGGTTCCCGGATTCTAGGAGTTCTGCCACGCGTCGTTGGAGTAATCGTCTACCTGTCATTCTCCCCTCTTCAATCAACCAATCAATTTCGTGCTCTTTGTGGATTTCTCTCCTCCTCAGCCAACACGAAACCCTAACTGGCAAGGTACGATTTCCTTGCCCACAATGCTCAAGCTATGGAAAGATTTTTCGAAAGATTTCTCAATTCGTCCAAGGAAGAGCTCTGCTAGGTTTTGCCTCCCTAGGGTTTAACCCTAAGGGTTTGGGCTCCCTAGGGATTCCCTCTACTAGGACCATTGTCTTCAAGATCTGCAGGTAGAACCCAACAAAATCGTTCAAATAGCTTGCATTATTCTTGCACGATCGTCTCTTTGGAAATGCGACTCTCGCGCAGGGGGCAAATGTGGGCCCAAGTGCAAATTAGGGTTCACATGATCTAATTGAATTAAATGCACAATTAGGGTTCCGCGACCTCATTAAATGTGAAAATTAGGGTTCACATAACCTAATGGAATGAAGATGGAAAAGCCGAAAATAAATAGGCGAGACCCGAGAGAAGCCTCCATGGGTCCCGAGGCAGAAGGTTTGTGGAGGCGGCTCGTTTTGGGAATTGATTGAGGGATTGGATTGGTGGCTAGAAGGACAGGACAATATGGACATTATTCTAATGACTAAAGGATATTTCTGGAATTTTCTTGAAAACATGTGCCTAACATGCGACTACTTAATTCCAGGAAACTCTATAAATACCCCTTCCATTCTAGGAAGGGAGAGGGGGACTCTTTTTTTAGTGACTTAAAAGCTTGGATTTTTCACCTAAAAGCACTAAAAGGATTTGGACCTCTCTTCAGACTCAAGACTTGGACTCTTGGAAGATCAAAGGACCCTTTTAGTGACTTAAAGGCTTGGAGATTCCACCTAAAAGCACTAAAGGGGTTTGGACATTCTCTTAACTCGAATGACTCAAGAAGGCTCTTGGAATCCCTGCTACCCTAACACGGTTCTCGAATTCTAGGAGTTCTATCACGCGTCGTTGGAATAATCGTCTACCTGTCGTTCTCCCCTCTTCAATCAATCAATCAATTATGTGCTATTCGTGGATTTCTCTCCTCCTCAACCGACACGAAACCCTAACTAGCAAGTTATAATTTCCTTGCCCACAGACTTTAACTTATATAACAGGTTATGTCTCTTCTTTTTTACAAATGTACTTTCAAGAACTTTTATCCTTCATATGTTATGTAACTTTGTCTCTATATCTTGTAATTAGACCTCATAATTTAGTTTATAAATTGATGGGACAATTTATATTATTAGAACCATATAAGTTAGTTAACTATTTTAAATTTTTTAGGTTAATTAAAATTTGAACCCATATTTTTCAAACGAAGAACATACTCAAATCAATTAACTTATAAGTTATAAGTTTTATGTTTACTTGACTACTAAGTGGAACATCTTTTGTGCCACATGTTTTCTTTTAGCAATTACAACAAGCTTGGCTGATAGCTCTGGCTCACAATTCCGTTGATCAAGATTGCTTCTTTTAAAAATTCGTTGGAAATTTGGAATCAAATTTCTTTTCTACTCTTATGTCCCAACTCCATCCCAATTAATATTAAGTTATTAAATTAAATATATATAATATTTTTAAATTCAACCACAAGGAAATAATTTAAATTTATATATTATAATTTAAAATAGTATAAAATATTAAAAAATAAAAATATGATATTTATTGCCATTTTATATATACTTATATATACTTAATAGGAGAATGATATAAAAATATATACTCTTAATATATATATATATATATATATATATATATATATATATATGTAAAAATTTTCAATAGAGTATTTATTTTTTGGAACAATGAATACTATTTTTATTAATGCGATAGACTTTATGAATATAAAATAATATACTTCATCATATAAAAATATTCTAAAATTAATTTTCTAAAAGTCAAATTGAAATATTTTTAAATTTAAATTTAATATAAATTTATTTAACTGTGTCAATATGAATAGTATAATTTTCAAAAAATACTACTAATTAAAAGAATTAATATATTTCAAGTCTTAAGTGAATTATGTCTATTTTAAACTATAATATCTTTAATTGAAAATATTTTTATAGTTGAATGTAAAAATATATTATATTTTAATAACTTAATATTAATTATAATTAAAACGGAATTAGGAGAAATTTCTTTTGAAACAGGAGTCAAATTGTTGAAGAATTTTGATTACAACGAATGTTTGAAAGAAAAACGGAGCCATCAGTCATATTATAGAGAGATAAGCCAAGCTTGCTGCAATTATTAAAAATTAGTTGGTAGCCCGTGCAATGCACGGACTAGTTTGAATAATGAATTTAATAATTTATTTAATAATTATGTCAAAAAAAAACTCGAAGTACACAATTTATGTAAAAACAGAACTCGAATGTAAATTTGTTGAATTACCATAAAATTAAGAGATATATTACCTTAAAAATTACAACAAAAAAGATAGAGAATGTATATATTAGACTTCAAACTCATCTTTACCAAGGAGTATACTCCTAAAAGACTTATAAATGTAGTTAATTTGTCCAAAAGACGTTCCAGCCCTAGGAGAATTACAACATAAAGAATGGCTAAATTTGTTTACAAAATTCGTACAACAAATTTTACATCCTCAAATCTCATAGTTCAATATTAATTTTGGAAAAATTTCGTTTAGTACCATCACATTCTTGCAATATTATCAAATACACCAAATCATATTCTAGAAAATGAATAAAAATTGAGAATTTGATACATGTTGTATACATAAATTAAAAGACATGTGCTTAATCCTTTACTATTGAAATTGGAAAACTCCATTATAAAAAAAAGCAAAATAACAATGCATGTAATACAATCAGAAGTTGATCTTGGTAGTGCACAAACCAAGAGGTGCCATGTAAGAGGTATTAATTATTTGTCAAATAACTTAAAAATCTGACTGAAAAACAAACTCCTACTCTACATAATAATATCTTATATTACCACACACCTGTGAAATATCAAGAATGTATATTCTTGCAAGTACTACCTTGACATTGTTTAAAAATACCAAGAATGAGCACTTTGTTATTAAAATGAGCATTATTATAGAATCGTCGACAGAAAAGCATTGTATCAGTAGAAACGAATTGCGACTTTGACACACCAAAGCAGTGATTTGATGTGAGCATTAGTGTCTCCTATCATGAGAACACTACTGTTGTCATGAATATAATATACCACATCTATTTAGAAAATGGAGCAATTTAGATTTTGAGTTGGTATCATTTAAGATACAAAATAGCGAATCTGTAACTCTTTCCATAAAGCAACTATCTCAAGCTTGCCATTGACCTTCAATTATTGCAAGATCAGAACTAATCCCCAACCATTAGAAGAACAAAAAATAGATTTTAAAAAATTCAAAAATAAACTCCCAAGAATGAATAATAATTTATAAAACGAAGACAGATGTTACTTCAACTTTCCTTCAACTTTTTCCCAAAAGCAACCATTTCTCACTGCATCAACATTAGTATGATAAATATAAGAAAATCAAGCATTCTTTAATTATCCATTGTACTATATAGCATAGTTGTTCGATTATTGGATATGCAGATAAAGTAAATACTTCTGGTAACACCTCAACTACCATAATTCTTCGTAGGAATAGGTTCCACTATTATTGCTTGATAAGAAAATTTTAATCGCACAAAAAGGAAAGGAGAAAAATAGAAGGCAAGCTGGGGGCGAACCCATTTTGACTTTTTGGGTGTAATTGGACAGATTCTTGGTTTGATGTTATAGTAAAAAGTTTAAATGACAGATTCTTCACAATCATAGTGGCATTGGTTTAAGAACTTTTGAAGCTGATATGGCACTATCAATCACCATTTAACAGCTAACAGAATAATCAAACCCAAAGGAAGAAAAATAGAAATCATCACTTAATCACATCTATAATATAAGATAAATGGGTTAGCAAGGTTTTTCAGTGATAAGCAAATGCCACATATCTTCAAAGTCCTAATTGGCTAATATATCAGAATTTCATTTCAATTTTCATCATAAATTTTTTTTATAAACTGTCTCTTTCATTTTTCAGTGAAGTACAATAACCGAGTCTCCGTGAAAAGGAAATATTATTTGTATTGTTGATCCCATCATAAACTTTAGAATTAGTTAAATACATACTCTTTGACCGTGGGGCATGGGCAAGAGTTAAATTACATATAAAAGTAGGTCTAAACTTGTATATGATCTCCATGAATCAACTTCATCTAAGTTCAGTAGTATATAACTGCCAAATCTAATACAGAACTGCAAATAAATTGATTCAATAACTGATTGGTGACCTCTAAATAAACAGATATCATACCGTACAATATACCTGAAGAAATTAAACCTCTAGACAATCTAACTAATTTGTCTATATATAATCCTCTAGACAATCTAACTAATTTTTGCTAGACAATCTAACTAATTTATCTATAATCCTCTAGACAATCTAACTAATTTATGCTAATTTTCACTTGATGATCCCAAAATTAAATAATTAAACAACAGAATTGCTCCTGCCAAAAAAAAAAACAATCACAAAAAAAACTCACCCCAAAATCACCAATCAAATTCAAGCCCCAGAATACTCATTCAGTTTCCAAAATAATTCCAAAAATAATAAAACCCACTAAAAACACATCAAATTCAAAACTCAATATGATAAATCTTTCATTTATGAAGTATAATTTGGTGAAATTGAATCAAACCTTCAATATCAAATCCACCGTCACTTCCATCGTCATCTTTAGTATCAACACTGTAATCCGATTCCTTAGCACTAATATTGAGCCATTTCCGCATAACAACTCTCGCCCAGAAGAGCTGCAGGAAGGTGCAAACCAAACAACATATAATTCAACCCAATTTCTCTGCAATTCTAAATAAGTAAAGAAAACCCAACTACTAAAACTCGATAAAAAAGTAAAAAAAAAATAGGAGGAAATAGAAGTACCTCATGTTGATTTCTGGAGCGGTTGAGCTTCATATTTGGGTGACATGGGGGAGCAACGCTATGAAAAAGGTGCAAAAATAGTGCTAATGAGTGAAAATAAAGATGATAATCGAAGGTTAAATGCAGAAAACACAAAAAGTTTCATTATGCCCAACAACCCTTGTATAAGATTTTCATTCTGCATAAAAATATAGCACACCAAAAATGACAACTGTTGAAAGTAAAGCTTGAGTTTGATTTCCATTTATCGTTGCGTTCATGAATCTCTCTACATAACTTAAACCACACACAAAACCCAAACCTAAAATAAATTGACTAACAAAATACAAAATAAAATACAAATTCACAAAGATACCTTTGGAAACAAATAATATTCACAAAGATACGTATATACAAACATGCATATATCTTTTATATGTAAAAGAACATCAAAAATTGATAATGGAATTGAGACGGTACCTGCCAATTTTAGTCTGTATTGTCCACAGCGTATCATCATATCCTTGAGATAGAACCTTCTACAATTGAATCCTAAGAAATAGCACAAAAGAAGTCAAGGTAATTTATTATTTTACAGAAACAAAAAAGATTGTTGAATCAAACAATCTGATAGCATAAATTTCAATGTGTATAAAAACACACATTTCTTGTAAAATTATTCAAGAATATATAACTCACAACACTAATTGAACAACATCACTACAAAAGTGTCAAAAGCTTAGTAATACATAATTCAATTCAAGTGCACTTATCAAACCCAGTAGCCTTTTAAACAAATCTTGCAAAGTTGAATATAGATCTTAAGATATTTTAATCACAAACATTTAAGGTTCAACAACTAAATTTAATTGTCAATAATTTAACATAATAGAGTTTATACTTACTAATACAAAAATTTGGACACAATTCAATAGTACACAATTGGCATATGGATACAACAGGTTCAATTATCAACTTTTGAAGAAATATACCTCTATTTAAACGGCCTGCCCAAATAGCTTATTAAGCATCAATCACCAAGGTTGGAACTTAACATTTCAACTACATATAGATAATAACAGGTGGCAGGCAGTGCCATACAAATTAAGTTTGTGTACTGAAATGTGAGGAGTGTTTAGATGTCACCCTTGGATTAACAGCAGTATTACCCATTCCCTGAATTTGCAACAACTACAAATTTCCTAATCAAGAAATTTTCCCAATTGTAAACTATTTAGCACGCTTCCTCTATAATAGTCGAGTTAAGTCGCAAAAATGAGACAGTGCCAGTCTCAGTTCAAAAATTATCAACCATTGTTATGGGGGATAAAAAGTGTATGCAAGTAAAGTAAATAATTTTAAGGTTGAGCCTCAAACTCACATTTGTAAGCTCAAAGTAAGGCCTTAAAGCCTTCTCCATGCCCTTCTGCATAAAAACAGTTCGATCTGGGATCTCTCCCAGCAGTAGACGGACTATCACAGCCCACTTATTGCATTGAACTCGGAAACCAAGAGCTGCCACAGGGGCTTTCCTAGCAGCTTGGAGGAGAGATTCTTTCGCATCGGTATACTCCAACTGGATTGTCCTAATCTTTCCAAGGTAAAATAGGTAGCGGCAAAACTGGAGAACAAAGTCAGGGTCAGAACAAATGTATTACAGAGGAACATTTCATACTGAGACATTGATTACAAAGCCACGGTAATGATAGTAACAAAAAACAATGGATGTATTAATCACAAAATACGGGAAGTGGCCATTCATCAAGTTCAATTTTGAGTAGTCAAAATATAAGCTAAGATCGGTAGGAGATGACAATGAGGCGTTGATGAGGATCTGTTGATTTGGGACTTATAGGTTTGTGATAATGGGGTTTGAAGAGATCTGATACTTGAAACAAAAGACAAAAAGAATCGGAAAACCCGGAAAAGGAATCGACTGAAATTGGAAGAAGAGGAAGAGGAAGAAGATGGAAAATCTGAAAAGAGATGAAGAGAGTACGTAACCGATCAATTGTATATGGGCTTTGGAATTCAAAATATGATATTTAAGCCATCTAAAAGATTTGCGAAAGCGAATCGATTTGCTCACCTGATTTTCAAATTGATCGAGTTTATTCGGGCTGAATTTCAAATTGGAATAAATTAGTGAGTTGACTCACTTAATTCTGAAATTAAAAAGATCGGTTGTACGTATTTAATTAATATTATTAACAGATATACTACATTACAAAATATATTAAAGTCTATATTACTAAAAATATTTATGTTTTTATGGGGGTTGGTAACAACCTCTCTCATCCTGTCTCATTTCTATTACTTGGTTATTAAGAGACGGGTGGAATTTTCATCCCAACTCCTAGGTATAGTAGTAGAGGAACGCTGTCAAATAAGCCATGCAAGGCTAAGAAACAGTGCAGTCATGATAGTACTGTACCTGAAAGTGGACAGTGATAAGAGCATGAATAACTGTCCGGGGTCTTTTTTCAAACAGACAGCTAGAATTTCTAGCGGACGACTTGATCACCAGCACAGCAAAGCAACAGCAACACTCAAGTACCTGATATTTTATATATGCTAACAATCGTTTTTATATAACCATAATCTGGTCATCTCTGAAAGTTCCCTTCTGTTTCTTTCATCAAGACATTCCAAGCTAGCATATCTCAGGCTCTTAGTTGTTTCCTATCTTGGGGAAAGACCTTTAATATTTACAATTAAATAAGACGCATTAATTCAATGCATATGTTGTAGTATTATATCTTGTCCTTGTTAAAAACCCACAGAGACGACAGAAAGAATTCAAGAATAGCTTAGCGAAACTATAGGAAGCCTGTTGAGTTTATACTTTTAAGGAAACAAGTGTTGAGTAATTTTACAATAAAAACACGTAACACCAACAAATGTAGTATGTTAAAACCACCGAGAAGGTTATCAATTGACATATTTAACAGAAATCTCAGAAAATATATATCAGGAAGTCGCATAATTAAAGGGGTGTGAACTGGGTTTGGAAATCATTCTCAATAATGTGGAAGATCATGATCATTAAAGAACAGACGATCGAGAGAAAGTTAACGATCGAGATTATAGATAGGATCGAGTGGACACTTTCACATATTGTCGGCTCTAGCAGAACTCAATTAAAAATGTCACCAAATCATCTCATGCAGAACTAGCAGAACTCAATTTCACAACTTCTAGCACCTCCCACCACACACGATTTGCGATGCCCTTAGAAGGAAAACCACTATCTTTGAACAACTAGTTCAAGTTTCATACATGGTCATACATGGGTGAATGATATGTTGACTTTACAAAACCTTTCTTAACTTAATAACTTTTGTATTACTCTTTAGAAATTGTAACAGTATACAACTCTCTCTCTTACCCTGTTTCTCTCTTCTCTCTTGCTTATACAAAATGACACATAGAGCTCTCTATTTATACTAGTGCATAGAGACTTCTAGACCCATATTAAATTTCCAATACATGAACCAACATATTCAATGTACTAACCTGAACCATACTAATACTATGAACTTAGCTATCATATCTTTCTTCTTCCAATGAGCACAAAATACAAAGAATCATTAATATCCATTATTTTTGGTTTGCTCATCTTCCAACACCCCCCTCAAACCAAAATTATCTTCATTCCAAGCATTGTCCGAAATCTCTGATGTGTGTTTGCAGAAAGAGGTTTAGTCAAAATGTCTGCCACTTGATATTGAGATCTAGAATAGTACTCAACTTCAACTGTTTTCTTCTTCACATGGTCTCGAATAAAATGATATCTCATATTAATATGCTTGCTCCTTCCATGTTTTTGTCAATTCTATAGCTGACATATTATCCACATATAGAACTGAAGAGTCTTCTTTTCCATGATAAAATGTTTTTAATAAATTCTGTAGCTAAATTAATTCAGAAACAGCCCCAGCTGCTGCCAAATACTCAACTTCACAAGATGATAAGGCTACGATTCTTTGCTTATTTGAAACCCATGTAAAAGCTATTGAACCAAGATAAAATAAATACCCTGCGGTGCTTTTACTTTTATCTTGGTCACCTCCCCAGCCGCTATCCGAATAACCATACAAATTCATGTCTTTTCCATTCTTATAAAAAAGACCATAACCAAGAGTTCCTTTTATGTACCTTAAAATTCTTTTTGCTGCAACCCAATGAGAGTCCTTCGGTGTTTCCATATTCTATTTAAAAGACCAACACCAAAAAGAATATCTGACCTTTTGTTTGTTAAGTATCGCAAGCTTCCAATTAAACTTTTAAACAAAGTCGGATTTACTAGTCTCCCTTGACCTCCTTTGGTTAACTTCCTAGTTGCAACCAGAGTGATTACTGCCTTGCAAAGGCTCATCTGGAATTTTTCAAGAATTTCTTTTGCATATTTTTTCTGGGAAATGAAAATGCCATCAACTTGTTGATTTATTTCAATTCCAAGGAAGAAGGATGCGTGTGACGCCCCAAAACAGGTATACATCACCCATCTTGGGTCGTGGCTTACATGGAACAAAATACAACTAAAAACTTAATTATACAACAGTCGTGTAAAATACGACATGACATAATCTAAGAGTTTTAATAAGAATATTGTCATCTAGACAATATCCACACTCAATGGAGTACTCATTATATTTATTGTTACACTATTTAATGAGAATAGTGAGGACTACTAATGCTATCATCCGGACCCAGTCACTCCATTTTCCGACTAGTCCCGACTAAGTTCTCATTTCCTGAAGAGAACGAAAGAAAAAGAAATGGTGAAAACTCAACTAGCCGATAAAAATATTATGACTAAGATAATGCAGACTAAATTATCATTAGTCTTCAACAATGTTAAACCGATAAAATACAATAGACATCAAGTTTAATCTGCGGTGAATAAGCAATCTATTAGAAGAGTCAAGTAGAGCATGATATCTACTATCTTCTATGATTTAAAATATTTTCATCAATTTTATCATTTGAGACTCAAATTTAATAAATAAACCACATCAACGAGTCATCCCTGCACTACGGGCCAATGATATTCATTAAATCATCAATAGTCATGACTATACCGAATAATCTCTAATCATAATCATACCAAAAACTGTCCAGCAATGAACTACAGGCCAATGAGGACTTTTACCGCATCATTCGTTACATTACGGACATGATTATACCGAATAATCCCTGGTCATAATCATACCAAGTCCATCTCTGCACGTAAGCCAAAGATGACTTTCATCACAATATAAGCATGAGGATGATGACAATAATATAAGCATTAATCAAACGAAAACAAGGATAAATATTAAAGACTTTAAATTTATCCAAATATTATCCATCACTTAAATAACTCATAATCTAATATTGTTAATATTATATCAATAATTTAATCACTGCTTAAACTTATAAACAATTTAATTTAATTGTTTACACTTTACCAAATAATGCATTTAATCATTCAAAAATGCCATATTCATAAGATTTCATCACCAATGATCAAATCACTCATCAAAAATCAGATATACCTTATATATAGGATTTTCAAGCCCTAAAATCCTATTTACCAATTCTTTAACTTCACATAACATATTTAACTCATATGTTTGTAATTAAACCATTTTCACGAAAAATTACCAAATCAACTTATTATTTTTCTATCATTTGTCCAAACATATATACATATATTTCATACACAACAAGTATTTTTTTTATAATTTTTCAACTCCTTAAGTATTTTTCAAAAATCAATTTCTAATTAATTCCTTAAGAAATTAGCTACCTCAAGTTTACCTCCGTAAATTCCCAAATCTTGGCGTGATCTTACACATGTTAACGTGAGCTTCCATTTTAAATTTCATGGTCATCCTGAGTTATAAAACTCCTAAGTTATAGCATTTTTTGTCGAAAAAACCTAAATATTGAAATAGTCATAACTTGCTCATTTTAAGTCGGAATGAGCTCATTTTTGGACAGGAGGTACTTTATACCATATATTTCTATATCCCAAAAGGACGGAATTTATTTCACAAATTAAGTGGCCAAAAATGCCCTTTTAAATTTCTCAGGCGTTTTTTTTGTACTTTGCGCTTTTGACTCCTTTGCTAAAATCAGTCCACACGAAAATCTACAACACCTTTTCCAGTGATTCCACTTGGATAAGTAAGAAAACTCATAGATCTAACTCTAGAACTGGACCACACTCAAAAATTCGAAATATAATAGGAGATATGGTCAATTGAATTTCATGTTCTATTTTCACCAAAATCTGATTTTCAACCCTTTGTGATTTCTAAGAAACTTTCATGTTTTCACATAATAACTAACATAACTCATCATAACACTTACTAATACTACATATACCCATGATTTTCATCAATCCAATGCTTTTGTTATGACTTTCATCATAATCAACAGTCCAATGCTTATATTATGACTTTCCAGAATTTTTTAGGGCAGAAAAATTACGAAACTGTAAATGGATTTTCACCCGCCATGCGGTAATCCACGTAAACAGATCATTTCCATAATTTAATAAGAAATGAATATAAAGGATCATTCACCATGCATGTGGTAATCCACACAAACAGGTTATTCCAACAGAATAATAAAGAATGGAATAACAGAAGGATTCACCATGCATGTGGTAATCCACACACATAGGTTATTCCAACAGAATAATAAAGAATGGAATAACAGAAGGATTCACCATGCATGCGATAGATCGCACGCATAAAGTTATTCCCAATGAATAATAAATAATGGAACCAGTCAAATGCGTAAACGTACGAGATGTGATATTCAGCGAATGTAATAATAAAGAATGGAACCGTGTCACGTAGAAACGCATGCGACAAGATATTCCGGCGAATAATAAAGAATGTAATAATAGAAGAATTTCACCATGTATGCGAAAGATTGCATGTACATGTTATTCCAACATAATAATAAAGAATAGAATAACGAAGCTCTCTTCATGAATACGAAAAGAAATAATACCCTTACCTTAGAATAAAGCTTGATCTTTGGAGTAGAGAGGTAGCGAGACTTCTTTCTTCTTTCTCTCTATAATTTCTCTCTATAATAATTGCTCTAAAGCTTTAGTGAATTGGTGAGAAATGAAGGAAGAATGAGCTTATTTATAGAAAAATATAGTTTCGATAATTGCACGCTTTTTGGGGATCGAAATATTATAAGACAATACCTTCAACTTTTCTTTTATTTTTAATTTAGTCCTGCAAGTATTATCAAACTTGCACCACCTCCCCTAATAGTAAATAATGTGAATCAATAGTTCAATCATGTGAATCAATAGTTATAATCATGTGAAAATACGAATTACGTTATATAAGTACATCCATCTATACCTCCATTTTTAACTTAGTCATGCAAGTATTATCAATCTTGCACCAACTCCCCTAATAGTACAAGAATGTGATTCAATAGTACACACATGTGAACAAATAGTTATATAAGCATGTGCATTAGTAGCAATTAATTGCTCATTTATCCGATTAATTACCCGATTTATCAATATAACCCCCAAACATAAATTATCATCAGGATAGATGTCGATTTCCACTAACACTAATAATTCCAACACAATGGAACTATCAATTTCATCTTTAATCAACACGAACTTATTCATCATTAATATTATAATTCACAATATTTAACAACTAGGTCGTTCCCAGGAAAGAGGGGGCTTTTCGATAAGGGTTTCTCCTTATTGGCCCTTGAATTGATGACCAAACCTCTCCTCGTGTAACTTCTAGACATTGTATATATTGCAATTTAATAGTATGAATAACTTTGTCGTCTCAATTATTGATTTAATAATATATCATATTATGCAGATGATACTGTGACAATAATCGAATCAATAATATGAGAGATATGATGCAGCAATTACTGTAACAACAATTGAGTATAACTGCGTGACTTCTCACGTAAGCATCAATAATCAATATCATATGCTACTATGCAACCACGCGTATTACTGTACTTTTACTACTGGTTATTTTATGACAACTTGCTTACTTTGAAAAATTTTCAAATATGACACTTAACTTTAAACTTTTATCAATTTAACTATTTACCAAAATAGAAAAATTGAATACTTTTATTTTATAAAATTCGGGGTCTCACAATGCGAGTCCGCAATCTGTCATCTCGAACTCCTTAAACATGGTCATCTTGAAATCATGAAACATCTACTGATTATTTCCTCTGAATAATAGATCATCTACATAAAGACATGCAATGAGCATATCTCCTCGATCATTCTTTTTTACATAGACATCATGTTCATATGGGCACTTGAAAAAACCATTTTGTTGTAAGTAATTGTCAATACGAGCATTCCAAGTTCACGGAGCTTGCTTTAGCCCATATAGAGCTTTCTTTAAGCGATACACTTTTTTCTCCTCTCCTTTTACTTTGAAACCTTCAGGCTGATCGACATAAATTTCTTCATCAAGAATACCATTCAAAAATGCGAATTTGACATCCAACTGATGAAGTTTCCAATGATTATGGGCAGCAAAATAGATAATCATCCTTTTAGTATAAAGTCGAGCAACTGGAGAAAAAATCATATTTTTGTTTGTATCCTTTTGCTACAAGCCTTGCTTTGTAGCGATCAATATTCCCTTCAGCTGTACGCTTACTTTTGTACACCCATTTGCCTCCAATGGCCTTTTGCCCTTGAGGGAGAGCAGTTAATTTCCATGTTTTATTCTTCTCAATAGATTAGTTTTCTTCTTTCATTACAATTCTCCAACATTCTATCTTCACAACATCTTCAAATATAAGTGGCTCATGATCTACATAGAGACAAAAAAGATTAATTTTCTCACTTTCATTGTAAATATCCTCCAAGTTCCTCATTCTGATCGGTGTGCTTGGTGATGAGAACCCAATAAAATTTCTTACAAATACGAAAAATAATATCGTAAACGAATATGAAATAAATAATATCCCTTACCTCAAAAAGAGAGCAATTTCGACTGGTATAACGGATATATTTTTGAAGAAAACTTTCACTATTTTCTACATTTAAAGCTTCCTTAAACTCTAAAGAAATACACTTAATATTATAGAAGAAGAATTATCTGATTCTGGTGTGATTTTCTTTTCTAAACTGAGCATCCTATTTATAGGAGAATGGAAGGATACTATTTGGATGCACAGTAAAGGATTCGGACGATTTTCAGAAATTCACATGATTTATAATGCAGTCATTATGCACACTATGCAAACACTATGCAAAATAAAATATAATATATTCTATTTTTCATAAAAAACAAAACTTATAATAATAATTCACTCCCTTTTTCATCTTCCCGTGAATCTATTTCATTTCCCTCCCCCCACTTTTCTTTCAACACACGTGGGCCCTACCTTTATATATATATATATATATATATATATATATATATATACTGAATAACTTTCTGCCGATTATTTTGAAAATTGGGTAAGTGGGGGTCCAAATAATGCGCCAAAATTACAACAAACACTTCATAAAAATCCCCTTAATATTTTTAACAACATTTATTCATCAATAATATAACTTGCAATATTAACAACCAGATCATTCCCAGGAAAGAGAGGACTTTCCGATAAGGATTTCTCCATATTGGCGTGCAATTAGGTGACCAAACCTCTTTCCTCTACAGGACTTTCTAGACATTGTCAATAATGCAAATAATAATATGAATAACTTGTCATCTCAATTATTGATTTAATAATATAAAATACTGAATTGAATCAATAACGTGAGATCTTATATCGTGATTATTGTGATGATAATTGAATAAAAGCGGTGACTTCTCACGTAAGCATCAATAATCAATCTGGCTTTGTTATTATGCAATCACGCGTATTCTTGTACTTTTATCACCGGTAACTCAACATTTAACTCGTAAAACTTTCATTTATTATTTTATAAAAGATATATCATCATTTTCTAACTCCGAAATGATGAATTACATTTGTGGGGTGCACCAATGATTGCACCGTTGTACGAATATTCCCCGACCAATCGAATATTTATAACAGCTTGCTTACTTTGTAAAATTTGTAAATACTACCCACAACTATATTATTATATCAAATTCATACCTTAATATTAACAAAAAAATATTTCGAGAAATTAAATCTTTATTCATAAAATTTGGGGTCTTACACACATTACATCCATCTACAAATAAACTATTTTCATGAAATCTATAAATAAATAAATAAATAAATAAATAAATATTTTAATACTAATATGTATTTTTAATAATAGTAATAACTAATATGAATATTAATACTAATATTACTATTATTCTTATTAATATAAATATTATTAATATTAATATTATCAACTAATATTTCATTGTAATTTAAGCTTTTAATTTTGTCCAAATTTCAATTTGAAATTCAACCAAGATTCATATGAATAGATTGACTATGAAAAAGAGAGCAAGCGGAGCAGAATTGAATCTAAGAATTTCTAAGAATAATATAAATTAGTTAGTAATATTAATAATATTAATATTAATATTATTAATACTAAATATTACAAAATATTAATATAAGTATTAATAATATTACAAAATATTATTATTAATATTAATATTATAAATATAAATATTAGAAATACTAATATTACAAAATATTAATATAATAATATTAATAATATTACAAACTATTAATATGAATAGTAACCGGCCGCTACAACTTGTAGTGACTGGGACAATTAAAATGGGAGCCGTTACAATCTGTTGTGCCATGACTTTTTTTCATGATTGCTCTATGGATGCGTACCCATATATATATATATATATATATATATATATATATATATATATATAGGTGGGGGATCAGGTGCGGGAGTCCGCATTTTGTTAAAATGCGGACTTTTTTTTTCTTTTTTTTAAAACAACTAAATTTTTTTTTAATATTTTATGGAACTGGAATTTTGTTATATGTATCCAAATCACGCCCAAAACACTGGATTATGAAAAAATTTCAGTTCCTTAAAATATTAAACTTTTTTTTAATTGTTTAAAACAAAAATGGTCCGCATTTTAAGAACGTTCGGGATGCCGTATAGGATCCGGATTATATATATATATATATATATATATATATATATATATATATATGCAAGTTGATCAAGTGATAAATGAGGTGAAGTCATGGGCGGCAAAATCTACTAATTAATGATTGGTCATTAATTAGTGATACCCACAGGATCTAAGTAGTGAAACAAAGCTCATACTTGCAAATGCATGCACTCTACTTCAAAGAACAAATCAAAGACCCAAAACAAACAGTTTTTTTACCTCTTAGTTCTGAGAGATGGGAAAGTTATCATTACAGTTTCCATGAAGATTACAAGCTTCTCAAGCTCCCATACAAGCAAATTTTTCATGTACGTACATTTTCCTAGCTAGCTCCAGTCCAGAGGAAAGAAATGGTTTGAAGGGGTTAATTTATATATACATCAGCAATTTGAGCTTGAGCCTGTAAAACTTAGGACACTTCGGATTCCAAAATTTTAATTCTCATATGATTTAGAACCTGCCAAGGTGATGCATATATGGTGGAACTCGGACTGACATTTCCTTTTGGGAATGATGGATCAGAGCTAGCTCGATGGGACTCCGCATACTGACTTGGTTCAAATCTCCAATATGATCCAAAAATCAAGTATTGAAGTTCCTTTTGTATTCATGATCAGGGAAGACGATTCCTTGGAGTTGTGCTCCATCCATTACTTTCTAGATAATTTCTAGTTTTTAGACATGTCTTAATTAGCCATCTAATTTTCCAAAACTAGGTATATTTTTCTTCTTTTTTTTGTTCGTCCAGAATTAATTTTTTTTTTTTACTATATTTTAATATTGTGAAGTGACATGATGAAGTTTCTGGCATGTCGTTATTTTTACACTTAGCTGATTGATTGGTATAGACAATTAATAATATATTTCTTGTTATGTTGTGAAAACGCAAAGAGAATACGTACTTATATATATATGCATGTGTTGACTAAAATTAAGATATAACCTTTCAAGTTGTGAAGCTTGAGTTTTTGAGAAAATTAGGCATGCCCTAAATTGAGATTACCTTAAATCTTTCATTTTGTTAATATTTATGATCAGACCTCCATTCAAATATTCAATTTTATTTGGTTGGTTGATGGACAACTCAAAAGGAAACCCTAACTCATTCTGTGGTACACACCAGCGATAATTTGGATGAAGTTTTGAAAAGAATTTCAATTAGTGTAGAATAGGTTTTGGCCAAGTTGCATAAACCTTAAACAAGGTCCAACTAGATCTTATTTCACATTTTTATTTTTTTGAAAGATGAGAGGTCAGTTTTAAATTACAAGATTATTAATAACTTTTAAAAGTTAATTTATAATATTTTTAAGTTCAAAATAAAAATAACTCAATTAAATACTACTATGAAACAACAAATAAGAATATTTTATTTTGAAATGAAGAGAGTGTTATATAATTAATCCCTTTGTCTCTGTTTTTTATTTATAAATTGCTAACTTAATTTAAGCAATAAGTGGTTTTGGCTGGTTTATTCCAGTTTATAAATTTTTTAATATAGCCAAAAATAATTATAGCTAAAAATGCACTCAATGACTGCATAATTTTTATTTTATAATTTCAAATTTGATAATACTGAATTCATATAATTTCAGCTCTTTTATTCCCATAAAATTATGATAATTCTCTATTCCCAAAAATAAAGCAAGATAATACCAGTTTTTGTTCCCATGAAGATTACAAGCTTCACAACCACTGAGCATGGTCGTTCTTGAGATTTTGATGGCTTAGAGTAAAAAATAAAAACAATACCCTTTTTAAAATATTGTCTTCATAAAAAAAATAAAAAAAAATAAGTAAAAAGTACAAGTTATATCTAAAAAGTGTATTTTTGGTACTTAAAACATCATAGTTCGACTACAACAAAATATATGAGAATACATTCATTCATTGAAAGATTCTTCTTCTAGTTTTCCTAGAGGCAAAATCTTCAATCAAATGTTAAAAATCAAGCTAGCTTGTCCAACATATCATTCTCGATGCACATGAGAGTTGTTCTATTTTTTTTTCTCTTATTTCTGAACATCTGTACACCAAAAATACAAAACCAAATTGAAGCTAAAATCAAACAACAGACAAGCAGTCTTCAAGTTTCAACTTCAAATCCAAACTCTAACCAAACTCTTTCATGACTTCAATAATGCAAATATGCTACTATAAATTTTAAAAATATATTATAACTAGGGTTAAGAACTCATAAAATTGCAAATAGCCAAATCAACACATATAATTTATGATATAATATAAAATGATAGGTTAAAAAAACTCATCAATCATCAATTAAATTACCTCTTAGTCTTTTTATCTTTTTCAAGAACTGGGGAATTTAGGAGGTATTTGAGGCCGATTGAGAAAGAGAGAAGAAAAGAGAAAGAAAATAGATATCTACTAGTTCTAGTTATATATATATATATAATCCCTATTCCCATAATAAAGGGTGCTTTTGATTTATTTATATATATTAATTTATTCGTTGTTATATTCGTGCGAAACATATGTAATTGGTTGTTTTGAGCTACCAACTTCATTATTTTGAAATTATTAGTATGTGAAAAATATATAAAAATAGATGATATGGTTCTGCCAAAGTCCAAAAGATATGCAATGAATTAAAATCTATCCATCCAAAAAAGAAATTATTAGGAAGAAATTATTGCACACTTTAACCTTATATCTTGGAAAGTGATATTTTTATATGTGTTTTAGATATTTTTATATATTTTTTTACAGAAAAATAAAATATATTACACATTTATGTGTGAGAAAATTATGTAAAAATATCAAAAAAAATCATGTAGAATCTTTTGGTTGTAATTGTTTGTTGGCTAGCTTGACATTGGTGCCATGAGGAGTGAGGGCATTAGATGAACAAAGGCATCCCCTTGGCTCGAAAACTATAATCTTCATATGTTAATATTTGGGATCTCATATTTTTATGTCAAATAACGTGATATTATTGTACTAGTTGAATATATTTTTAATAATTAATTATGTCATCGTATCATTTGTCTAATTTAAGGTTACATCATTTATGATAATTTCAGATACGGTAAAAAATTTGAAATATGTAAACTTACTCGTCTTCTTAATTTTTTTTATGAAATTAATGGAGTAAGGTTATGTTTGATAAAATTAAATGCTAAGATTTCAAGAGTTAAAATATTTAAATAATGTAGAGTATCTGTTTAAAAATGTATTTGAATGAAAAAATATTATTTAATAATTAATTTTTTCAAAATATCTGAATATCAGTATTTTATTATTTTAACCATGCGAGTTATTTAAGCAAAACTTATTAAAAACTCACTCTTTAATTTTTGAATCATCGCAAATAATTAGACCTCCTTCATTATGTTACGGTAGCGAATCGATTGCGGTGGCCGTGAAGATGGGTGCGTTGTTGAGAGAGGCTCGTGATTGAGGAGAGAGGACATTACTCGAACCGCCATGAGCTTCCTAGGTTTTGCTACTGGTGGGGTTCGAGCACTGCCTAGCCATGGATGTTGTTGGTGGTGGAATTAGATTGAATCTCTTTTAGGTCTCTGTGTTTGGAAGGAAGAGAGATAGAAGGGAGGAGAGAGCTAGGGAAACCGTTGCCCGGCAGCAGCTGTGGATTGTGTATTTTATTAGAGGAATACAAGAGGGATTTTGTAATATTTAAGAGATTATTTTGGTATAAAAAACAAGACAACTTTTGTTTAGATGGTAATATGAATATTTTTGATTTAATTTTATATCATAACGATTTAGAGGCATTCAATGGGAAAAAAATTAGCAAATAATTTTATACCTCTTAGTGAATAAGAGATAAACTGTTAAGATGTATTAAGATACAATCAAACATCATCTGAGTTTTTCAGATATGCTTCCTTCATGGGTGACCCATGACCCAAAGTCCCATTTCCTGAAGCCTTGTTGATAGACTCCACGACACGCTTGCGTGACATGGTTGTCGCCCCGATCATTTCTAGCAAAGTTGTAACATGGATTGCTTGCAACACTTTAATCTGTAAGACCCCAACTTTTTAATAAAGATGATTTTTTTATAAATATCATTTTTAAATATTATGGAATGAATTTGATATAATGTTATAGTTGTGAGTAATATTTATAAATTTTGCAAAGTATGCAAGTTGTTATATAATATTCGATTGGTCAGGGAATACTCGTACGACGGCACAATCATTGGTGGACCCCACAACGGAATTATTGTCTGATTGAGAAAATGACAAAAATATTTTTATGAAAATAACGGAGGAAGCTTTACAGTTAAAACTGTTGAACTACTTGGTAGTAAAAGTACAGTAATATACGTGGTTGCATAGTAGTACACGGTATTGATTATTGATGCTTACGTGAGAAGTCACTCAGTTTTGTTCAATTATTGCTACAGTAATTGCTTCATAGTATCTCACGTTATTTGATTCAATTATTGTCGATATTATATATATATATATATATATATATATATATATATATATATATTATTAAATCAATAATTGAGACGAAGAAGTTATTAATATTATTATTTGCAATATTAACGATGTCAGAAGTTACATCAATGAGAGGTTTGGTCACCTAATTGCGCTACCAATAGGGAGAAATCCTTATTGGAAAGCCCTCTTTCACAGGAACGACACAGTCGATTAATATTGTGAATTATAATAATGATGATAAATGTTGTTAAAAATATTGATAGAATTTTTTATGAAGTATTTGATGTAAATTAGCTTATTTTATGGTCCCCATTTACCCATTTTCAAAATTATTGGTGGAAAGTTATCTCAATTTTATTATATATATATATATATATATATATATATATATATATATATATATATATACACACACACACGTATTAGTCAATTGGGTGGGTGAGTGGGTGGGGGGAAATTGGCTTGATCACATAAAGGTGTACTATTTCATTATTAAATATATGTAAGTTTGAAAAACTTGGTAGAAGGAATTAATTGAATTCACGGGGTTTTCACCGTGATATTTGTCTCACGTGGGTTATATATAATATATATATATATATATATATTATATTTTATTTAAAAGATTTTTTTTATTAGAATATTTTATTAATACTACATAGTAAATCAATCTGGACCGTCCATTTAAAAGTAAATCAATCTAGACCGTTCATGAATTAGTTATTATTCAGTCCATTCTCCTATAAATAGAAGCTCATTCCTTCATTATTTCTTACGAATTCACTGAAACTCTAGAGAGAGAAACTATAGAGAGAAAGAAAAAAAGTATTCTGCTACTTCACAACTTCTATATCCAGTTTCTTCTAAAGTAAGGGGTATTATTTCTTTCTTTCGTCTTCATGAAGAGAACTTCTGTTATTCCATTCTTTATTATTATGTTGGAATAACTTGTTTATGCAAAGTACCGCATACATGGTGAAATTCTTCTGTTATTCCATTCTTTATTATTTTGTTAGAACATCATGTCTATGCATTTACGCATGACCTGGTTCCATTGTTTATTATTCTGTTGGAATATCATGTCTGTGCGTTTACGCATGACCTGGTTCCATTATTTATTATTCTGTTGGACTATCATGTCTATGCGTTTACGTATGATCTCGTTCCATTATTTATTATTCTGTTGGAATAACCTGTCTGTGAAGTCTATCGCATGCCTGGTGATTTCTTTTGTTATTCCATTCTTTATTATACTCAGTTGGTTAAAGTTTTGGCTTTTATACTCCATGAAATTAGTGGAATATCCTTGAAATTTGCGCTTCATCCAGTATCTTTTCATGGAAATATTCTTCTGAGCATTCTTGAGTTTTACTCCACAAAGCAGTATCATGTTGATAATTTGGACGTTATTGGTTTCTGTATAAGTTAATTTTTGAACTTGTTTTATTGAATTCGTATATCATTGTCATCATCCTCATGTTTATATTATGTTGAAAGTCATCTATGGCCTGTAGTCCATAGATGAACTTGGTATGATTATGACCAGGGATTATTCGGTATAATCATGACCGTAATGTTACAAATGATGTGGTAAAAGTCCTCATTGGCCTGTAGTGCATTGATGGACAGTTGTTGGCATGATCATGACCATTGATGAATACACGAATATCCTTGGTCGTAGTGCATGGATAATTTGTGGTTGTGATACTAATGAATATCATTGGTCGTAGTGCAGGGATGATGTGGATTATTTATTAAGTTGAGTCTCAGCGATAAAAGTGATGAAAAACCTTTTAAATCATAAAAGATAGTAGATTTTATTCTCTACTTGACTCTTTTAATGGATTGCTTGTTCTGCTGCAGTTAAACTTGATGTTTGTTATATTGTATCAGTTTAACACTATTAAAGGCTAATGATAATTTATTCGCATTATCTTAGTCATAATATTTCTTCTTGGGCTAGTTGAGCTCACCCTTTTACTTTCATTGTTCTCTTCTTGAAATGAGAAAGTAGCGAGGACTAGTTGGGGAACCAGAGTGACGGTCCGAACGATAGCATTAGTAGTCCTCACTATTCTATGAAATAGTGTGTTAATAAATATATTGAGGACTTATTTTGAGTTTTAATCTTTGCTCTGAAGAGACAATATTTGTATTAAAACTCATGCATCATTATTATATTTAAGATTGTATTTGTATTCTGTACCATGTATTTGGCGACACAGAATAGGTGATGTATACCTATTTTGGGTGTAAGACCCCTTAAATAAAAAGGAATTTCCTTTATTTATTATTTTGAAATAGTAAGGGTTGATTTGATTAATGTGGATAGTTAAAGGTTAAATACGCAAATATTTCAAAATAAGCAAGTGGTTATATAATATTCATTTTTGTCGGGGAATATTCGTTTGGTCGTGGAATATTCGTACTGTCGGGGAATATTAAATGCGGCCAGTAGCCATGTGTGGGCCCCATAATGGAAAGCGATTGGATGAGGAAAATGACAAATATAAGTTGGTTAAAAATAACTAGCAGTAGTTATTCTGAATTAAAGATTGTTGGAATACCCGTTGGTTAAAATATACGATGTCTGGCGTGGTTGCATAAAGAAGCACTTGGTATTGCAGATGTATTGTTGAATTATTGATTAAATGCGTAAGATGGCACTACTCAATAATTTTCACGATGAATTACTTATTCAATATTTTATTTTATTGATTCAATAATTGCTTGCGTTGATATTTTATATTATTGTTGTTCAATAATTGTCAATGCACGATATTTTCCATTATCGGATCAATAATTCATATTATTTGAATAATATTATTAGATAGCATTATTGGCAATGTCTAGAAAGTTACATCGAGGAGAGGTTTGGTCACCTAATTGCGCCACAAGAAGGAGAAATCCTTATCGGAAAGCCCCTCTTTCTGAGGACTACCGTCATTGTCATAATTGTGATTACGTAATATTATTTGTGAATAATTAATTATTGATTCATATGATAAAGAAATATTTATTTTATGTGGATATAAATGATGGATTTATTTATGTGGTTATAAATGAAGAAATTATTGTTGAGGTGTTTTATCGATATTTTATCGGATTGGAGGTGTTAAAAATCAAATCGGGGGTTTTGAGATATATTATGGGGTTATAATTTTTAATCCGACCGTTGGATTGTGGTAATTTTTGGGTATGTTATACATACATAAGTTGAGTATATGTCCACAAATTTTGAACCGCTACAAATGCACGAATGATTTGTTGTGAATTTTAAGAGGTGTCGGATTCGGAAATTAGGTTTATAATTGATTTTGGTGGAAAATTCTAGAATTGAGTGGGCCCCACTTGTGGTTGGTGAAAAAATGTGCTGAATTTTATTTCAAATGTGGTGGGTGGCAATAGTAGCGAGTAAAAAGCCATCAGTATGGCAGTCAAGTCTGCCTTGGTGGGCTAACATTTTCCTATAAATAGAGGGCTAAGTTAGAATTGAAAATCACACCGAAACAAAGTTTTCTCTCTCTCTCTCTATATATTGAGTGTATTTTGTGAGTATTTAGATACTTTGAGAGTTCTTTGTTCAAGATAAGTTTCATTCAAAGATCACTTGAGACCTTTCCTTCCGGCACCGATTCTTTGAGGTAAGGGATGTTATTTTCTTCTCAAATGATATTATTTCTTCAATATCATTATCTTTGAAATATTGGTTGGAACTTTTTATCAAATTTGGAACTTTTTCATGCTCTGGGTTACTATTCATGAGTTACTATTCACGAATTACTATTCATGAGTTACTATTCACGAGTTACTTATTCACGAGTACTATTCATGAAAGCGTGAAGATGTTTTTTATGGAATTTCTATCTTTGGGTGTCTGAGTTACTATTCACGATATCTGCTAACCTTATTCACGATACTCTGACTATATCATCGAAAAATAAAATTTCTTCTTTTAAGTCCAAAACATCTATTCTCGGATACTAGCTTTGATTGTATCCATGTTTTGATCATTCTTGAATTTTACACCACTATGATTATTTTTGAGGTATTTTTGGGCGTGGATAAAACCAAGTACGAATCCTTAATCCTTGTCATTTTGTTTCACTTTGGATTCGTTCTTTAAAAATATTTTCATCATCCTCGGTCTTAAATGATGATATTATTGAATATCTTTGGCCCCAGTGCAAAGATGAATGATTTCTGAAGAATATCTTTGGCCCGTAGTGCAAATGATGAGCAGTGTTTAAATGAACACGATTAGATCGATGAATATCTTTGGCACCAGTAGTGCAAAGATGAAGCGGTGTTTAAATGAACATGATCGATCGATGAATATCTTTGGCCTTTAGTGCAAAGATGAATGGTGTTGAGATGAACATGACCGATTGATGAATATCTTTGGCTGTAGTGCAAAGATGAATATTTGATTTGAGATGAATATTGATTGATGTTACAGGGGATAAAATATTGATGATGGATTTATTAAATTCATAGATTATAGTAGATTTCATTCTCTACGTAACTCTTCTATGAATTATTATTTCACCGCGAATATTGATCTCAAACTTGTTTATACATTGTATTCTATCGATTTTTCCTGTTGGAGACTAACGATAATTTGTTGTATATTATCTTAGTCATAACATTCTTTATTGGGCTAGTTGAGCTCACCCTTTCCTTGTTGTTCCATTTTTTCTTCTCGGGAGGCGAGAATGTAGCGAGTACTAGTCGGGGTTTGGAATGAAGGTTCTAGAGAGAGTTGTTTAGTAGTCCTCACCATTATTGTAAAATAATGTATCAATAAATGTGATGAGGATTTATTTGAGTATAAATATTGTCTGAAGATAATATTTGTATTTAAACTCACAGCTTTTATTGTTGTGATAATAAAGTTGTAGTTGTTTACGTACCATGTATTTGGCGACTCGTAATGGGTTGGATGGAATGGACCTATTTTGGGGTCGTCACAGGTTGGTATCGAGCTTAGGGATATGATCTCTGGCGGAGATCGGGGAATAGAACTAGGAGGGAGAGAGCGAGTAAATCCTTTGCTAGTGTGTCCTACCTAAGCTTATTTGTTAGTTGGTCAAGATATATAGGGATATTATGTGATTGATTTCCTTAATTAACCCTTGTTTTATGACGATGAATTGAGAATGTCGAATTTGAGAATATTAATAGTGGTGTAAATGAGACCGTGGAGATGCCTGCATTTAACAACGAGGAGAAACGTACAACAGTGGCAATGTACCTCCGTGAATAACACCACCGAAAGCGATGATGAACGAAGGGATGTTTAGAAGCTTTTTGCGATTCATGCAAAATCGAGACGAGGAGACTCGTGTTCAAAATACGGGAGGAGATGATAGCAATTCACGGGTGGTCACAAACAAGGCAGCTTCAAAGAGTTGGGACCACCTGTGCAGGAAAGCGAGATCCGATCACCAAGGAAACATGGGTCAAACAAATTACCAAGATATTCGATGTCTTGGGATGCGGAGAACAGAAGGTTCCATTCGCCACCTTTATGTTCCGTGGCGGCGGACCATCGGTGGGAGTGCGAAGGCGTACCCATCCAAATTTTTCGGCATGTCATGGGAGACGTTTGAAAAACAGTTCAATGACAAGTACTTCCCGAAAGTATTCGTCGTATGAAGGAAGTGGAGTTTATTAGATTGGGCGAGAATAACATGACGGTGTCCCAAAGACGAGGCGGCGAAGTTTGCGGAGTTATCCGAGTTTGCACCTCATTTGGTGGAGAATGAGGAACGTTATGACGCGGATGTTTACGAGAGGTTTGAAACCCGGCATACGTCGATATCTCATTTCTCATAAATTTTCTCTCTATTCGGATGTTGTCAGCGTGGCTCGGTTGTTAGAAAGAGAGATAACGAGTACGTTCAACCGAGGGACCATAACCAGGATCATCTATCAAGATAGCGATCATCGAATAACGATAACCAAATGGAGAAAGAAGAATACGGACAAAGGCGGTTACCACTCGGTGGTAATCGTGGCCATGAAAATAGAAGAAGCGAGTGGGAGGAGATTTTAAAAGAGGAGATTCAATAACGACCATGTGAAGACGTTAGCGCGCCGAGAGCAATCGGTTCCAAGGAGGAGAAAGACCATCGGTCGTATGTTACAAATCACGGGAAGAGGGACATATCATTGAAACCGCCCACAACAGTTTAAGGTATGCTATAATTGTGGAAAAGAAGGACATATCGCTCGAGATTATGCGATATCGAAACCTAGTCGCAATGGGCGGTGACTCAAAAGGATGTCCCGAAAAGTCAAAGTCAACGATTCCGGAAGAGCGTTTGTCGTGACCGGTTAAAATCGAGGAACCCGAACGAAGTTAGCACGGTTAGTTAATTATAAATTCTTGCGAAGTTTATACCTTACTAGATATCGGTTCTACCCATTCTTTTATCTCTCTTGCTTATACTCAACGTTTGAACTTGACTACGGAGAAATTAGACTTTGACCTATTTATGGAGACTCAGTTAGAGAAACTTTCATTACATCCGTTGTTTAAAGAAATCTTGCTTGATTCAAGTTGGAACTATCACATTACCTGTTAACCTTATTTCTATAGAGATATTTGCTTTTGATGTGATTTTAAGGTTAACTACTCATCATGCCAAAATTGATTGCTTTCGTAAGGTTGTTAGTTTTCATATTCCTAAGCAACCTATTATTCGAATTCAGGCAATCAAACCATTGAAGTCAAACATTTTCATATCAAGCCATGAAGTCATTCGTTTATTACGGATGTCAAGTTTTCTTAAGTCCATGTTATGGATTTGAATAAAGACACGTCAGATTTGAATAATATTCCGTTGTTATTGATTTTCCCGACGTATTTCTGAAGAATTTCTTGGCTTACTCCCAAAGATCGATATTAAATTTTGTATCGACTTTGAACCCGATACAAAACTCATTTCTAAAATCTCATATCGAATGGCTCTATTGAACTTCGAGGAGTTAAAAATTCAACTATAAATTTGGTACCGAGCCTTTATCTTGTGACTTCCTTTGTGGAATGCACCTGCCCGACACTCTCTGTAGGGGACGTCATATTCGTGCGATAGTAAATCGATAGGTGTCATTGTGACGTCTTATCCAAGGTTGAGATATGAGTCACGATTGAGAACAACCTAAGTCGATGAATCGAAATACGTAGCTTTCTGAGGCTTAGTTGGTTATTATCGGAGATTCGTTGAAGGATATTCTCGAATCGCTATTCCATTATCATAACCCGACTCGTAGAGATACAAAATTCGAATGGAGCAAGGAATGTGGGAAGAGCTTGAAGAACTCAAGAGAGAGACTCATTTCAAAGACATGTTACGACCATGCCATCCCGGAAAAGCGAACGTGGTAGTGGACGTGTTGAGTAGAAGATCGTTATATAAGTGAGTACGATATTGTCAAAGACTAATTTCATATAATTTACAAATAATAGAGATGGAGATGAAAACTCTAGGTACCCACGTGATGATATACGATGCACGTGATGATATCTGAGTATAATCGACTTTAATAGATAAAGTTAAAGTCGCTTGAAGCTACACACACCAGAGTGATGAATTTGAAGAAGGAGGTGCAAGAAGTTGTTATTTTAAAAGCGAGAATCGGTGAGGTGAGGAAAGCTCAAACCTTCGATTTATTAATCCATTTGAAATTCTCGATCGAATAGGAACCGCGGGCCTATAGACTCGCTTTTACCACCAAGTATGACGCTGTTCATAACGCTTTTCACGTGTCGATGTTACGTAAATATGTGGACGACCGAAACACGTCATTGAGTTAGAACCGATTTAGATAAACAAAGACTTAACGTCACGAGGAGGTACTGTCAAGATTTTGTAGAGGAAAGAACATGACCTATGTCATCGGGTTATACCATAAGTTAAAGTTTTGTGGAGAACCCATGCTATTGAGGAAATGACCGGGAGTTGGAAACGAAAATGAAAGCGAGGTATCTTTACCTTTTCAAACACCAGTGCGTCGTCGTCAATTTCGGAGGACGAAATTTCATAAGGAGGGAGGTTGTAAGACCGAAAATTTTTTAAATAAAAGGAATTTCCTTTATTTATTATTTTGAAATAGTAAGGATTGATTTGATTAATGTGGATAGTTAAAGGTTAAATACGCAAATATTTCAAAATAAGCAAGTGGTTATATAATATTCATTTTTGTCGGGGAATATTCGTTTGGTCGTGGAATATTCAAATCGCTTGGGAATATTAAATGCGACTGCCAAGCGACCATGTGTGGGCCCCATAATGGAAAGCGATTGGATGAGGAAAACGACAAATATAAGTTGGTTAAAAATAACGGCGTAGTTATTACCGCAATTAAGATCATTGGAATACCCGGTTAAAATAAATCTGATGTCTGGTCGTGGTTGCCTGATGCTGCACTGCAGTATTGCACAAAGATTGTTGAATTATTGATTAAATGCGTAAGATGGCACTACTCAATAATTTTCACGATGATTCTTGCTTCAATATTTTATTTTATTGATTCAATAATTGCTGCGTTGATATTTTATATTATTGTTGTTCAATAATTGTCACACCTTTGCGATTTTCCATTATCGGATCAATAATTCATATTATTTGAATAATATTATTAGATAGCATTATTGGCAATGTCTAGAAAGTTACATCAAGGAGAGGTTTGGTCACCTAATTGCGCAAGATGAGGAGAAATCCTTATCTGAAAGCCCCTCTTTCTGAGGAGCGGTCATTGTCATAATTGTGATTACGTAATATTATTTGTGAATAATTAATTATTGATTCATATGATAAAGAAATATTTATTTTATGTGGATATAAATGATGGATTTATTTATGTGGTTATAAATGAAGAAATTATTGTTGAGGTGTTTTATCGAGATTTTATCGGATTGGAGGTGTTAAAAATCAAATCGGGGTTTTGAGATATATTATGGGGTTATAATTTTTAATCCGACCGTTGGATTGTGGTAATTTTTGGGTATGTTATACATACATAAGTTGAGTATATGTCCACAAATTTTGAACCGCTTACAAATGCACGAATGATTTGTTGTGAATTTTAAGAGGTGTCGGATTCTAAATTAGGTTTATAATTGATTTTGGTGGAAAATTCTAGAATTGAGTGGGCCCCACTTGTGGTTGGTGAAAAAATGTGCTGAATTTTATTTCAAATGTGGTGGGTGGCAATAGTAGCGAGGTAAAGCCATCGTGTTGCAAGTCAAGTCTCGCTTGTAGGCTAACATTTTCCTATAAATAGAGGGCTAAGTTAGAATTGAAAATCACACCGAAACAAAGTTTTCTCTCTTTCTCTCTATATTATTGAGTGTATTTTGTGAGTATTTAGATACTTTGAGAGTTCTTTGTTCAAGACAAGTTTCATTCAACATCACTTGACCTTTCCTTCCGGCAATCTTGATTCTTTGAGGTAAGGGATGTTATTTTCTTCTCAAATGATATTATTTCTTCAATATCATTATCTTTGAAATATTGGTTGGAACTTTTTATCAAATTTGGAACTTTTTCATGTCAGGGTTACTATTCATGAGTTACTATTCACGAATTACTATTCATGAGTTACTATTCACGAGTTCTTATTCACGAGTACTATTCAGTGAAGCGTGAAGATGTTTTTTTGGAATTTCTATCTTTGGGTGTCTCTGAGTTACTATTCACGATATCGGCACTATTCACGTATACTGACCTTATTCACGTATCTGGCACTATTCACGATATCTGACACTATTCACGATATCTGACTATTCATCGAAAAATAAAATTTCTTCTTTTCGTCAAAACATCTATTCGGATACTAGCTTTGATTGTATCCATGTTTTGATCATTCTTGAATTTTACACCACTATGATTATTTTTGAGGTATTTTTTTGGGCGTGGATAAAACCAAGTCACGAATCCTTAATCCTTGTCATTTTGTTTCACTTTGGATTCGTTCTTTAAAAATATTTTCATCATCCTCGGTCTTAAATGATGATATTATTGAATATCTTTGGCTGTAGTGCAAAGATGAATGATTTCTGAAGAATATCTTTGGCCCAGAGTGCAAAGATGAACAGTGTTTAAATGAACATGACCGATCGATGAATATCTTTGGCACATGAGTGCAAAGATGAGCGGTGTTTAAATGAACATGACCGATCGATGAATATCTTTGGCCTTTAGTGCAAAGATGAGCAGTGTTGAGATGAACATGACCGATTGATGAATATCTTTGGCTGTAGTGCAAAGATGAATATTTGATTTGAGATGAATATTGATTGATGTTACGGGGATAAAATATTGATGATGGACCGTTAAATTCATAGATTATAGTAGATTTCATTCTCTACGTAACTCTTCTATGAATTATTATTTCATTGCTGAATATTGATCTCAAACTTGTTGTCTATTGTATTACTATCGATTTTTCTGTTGGAGACTAACGATAATTTGTTGTATATTATCTTAGTCATAACATTCTTCTTTGGGCTAGTTGAGCTCACCCCTTTCCTTGTTGTTCCATTTTTCTTCTCGGGGAGGCGAGAATGTAGCGAGTACTAGTCGGGGTATGGAATGAAGGTTCTAGAGAGAGTTGTTTAGTAGTCCTCACCATTATTGTAAAATAATGTATCAATAAATGTGATGAGGATTTATTTGAGTATAAATATTGTCTAGAAGATAATATTTGTATTTAAACTCACAGTTTTATTGTTGTGATAATAAAGTTGTAGTTGTTTCTGTACCATGTATTTGGCGACTCAGAATGGGTTGGATGGAATGGACCTATTTTGGGGTCGTCACATTGGGGGCGTCACATAATCTCTCGCTTATATGTAGACGGTAATCTGGCTATAATTGCTCGCGTTCAAAAATGTGACGCCCCCAAAATAGTTACACATCACCCATTCTGAGTCGCCAAATACAAGGTACAGAAATAACTACAACTTCATTAATACAATTGTCGTGCAAAATACGACAACACATATACTATGAGTTTAAATACAAATATTGTCTTCTAGACAATATCCACACTCAGATAAAGTCCTCATTACAATTATTAATGCACTATTTTACAAAATAGTGAGGACTGCTAAGATAACTATCTTGAATCATCACTCCATACCCTGGCTAGTTTCTGCTAAATTCTCACATCTTGAGAAGAAAAATGGAACAAAAAAAAGAGTAAGCTCAACTAGCCCAGTAAAGAATATTATGACTAAGATAATGTGCTACAAATTATCCTTAGTCCTCAACAGGAAAAAATCTGATAGAATATAATAGACAACAAGTTTTAGATCAACAATTGCAGCGGAAACAACAATTCATTAGAAGAGTTAAGTAGAGAATGAAATCTACTATCATCTATGAATTTAAAAGTCCATCATCAATATTTTATTCCTGTAACATAAATCAATATACATCTTGAATCAAATATTCATCTTTGCATTACGGGCTAACGATATTCATTTGTATCGCCAGTTGGTCATGTTCATCTCAACGCATGTTCATCTTTGCACTACGGGTCAAAGATATTCATCAGGTAATCATTCATCTTTACACTACAGGCCAAAGATATTCAGTTATATCATTATTTAGGACTGAGGATGATGAAAAATATTTTTAAGAAACGAATCTAGTGAGACAAAAGAACAAAGATTAGGGATTCGTACTTTAGATAATCCAAGTTCAAAAGCACTCCATAATAAATCATAGTGGAGTAAAATTCAAGAATGAAGATCAAAACATGGATACAATCAAAATTAGTAACCATAATAGACATCTTGGACAAAGAAGAGAAAATTTTATTTTTCGGTTGAATAAAGGTCGTATTCGTGAATAAAGGTCAGATATCGTGAATAAATAATAGTATACGTGAATAGTAACCCCGACACAAAAAGGTAGAAATTCCACAATAAAGTTCATACCAATATTTCAGCATAATGATATTGAAAGAAATAATATCATTTACGAAGAAAATAACATCCCTTACCTCAAAAGAATAGTACTTCTGACTGGAATATCGGATGTAATACTAAAGGAAACTTGCACTGAATAGCAACTCTCAAAGTATCTAAATACTCACAAAATACGCTCGATAATATAGAGAGAGAAAACTTAGGATTCTGGTGTGATTTTCAATTCTAACTAAGCACCCTATTTATAGGAAAATGCTAGAACGTCAAAGTAGACTAAATTAATAAAATAATATTATTATTTTTTTCTTCTACGCATGCCAAGACCAAGACCAGCACTCCACCTTTGAACAAAATTTTTTAGCAAATATTTTCATACAAAAAAACAAAAGTGGGTCCTACCTATAATTTTAATAAAAACATTTATTTTAGAAACTTCAATAATTCATAATAAATAGCCCTTTTATCAGAAAAATACGAATTTTATGTCCATTCCATATGAAATTAAATTTTCTACAACTTTGTAGATTTAAGTTTTTCTAAATTCCAAACGAAAAATGCCCAAAATCCACATATATACGGATGATTTTTAATACCTCCATTCTGACGAAATACTGATAAAACACCTCAGCATTAATTCCTTCATTTATATCCACACAAAATAAATATTTTCCTATCCATCATTTATGTCCACATAAAATAAATAGTTCCTTATCATATAAATCAATAATTAATTATTCACAAATAATATTACAGAATCACAATTATGACAACCAGGTCGTTCCCAGAAAAGAGGGGGTTTTCCGCTAAGGATTTCTCCTTACTAGCGCGCAATTAGGTGACCAAACCTCTTTCCTAGACAGAACTTTCTTAGAAATTGTCAATAATACTATCTAATAATATTATTCAAATAATATGAATTATTGATCCGATAATGGGAAATACTGTGCAATGACAATTATTGAAACAACAATAATATTAAATATCAACGCAACAATTATTGAATCAATAAAATAAAACATTGAATAAATTTTTATCGTAATAATTATTGAGTAGTGCCTTCTTACGTAAGAATCAATAATTCAAAAATATCGTGCAATACCGTATTATTCTTGTGCAACTACGCGACATTCGTATTTTAACCACCAGGTAATCCAACAGTGTTAACAGTAACAATTACGTCGTTATTTATAAAAACTCAAACTTGTCATTTTTTTCATCCGACCGTTTTTCGTTATGGGGCCCACAAATGGTTGCGTCGTCATACGAATATTCCCCGACAGCAAGAATATTTCACGACCAAACGAATATTTCCCGACAACAATGAATATTTTATAACCACTTGCTTATTTTGCAAAATTTACACATTTCACTCATAACCAAAGCATTATATCAAATTAACATCTTATTATTCAAAACAATAATTAGAGAAAATTCAATTTTATTAATAAAAAGTTGGGGTCTTACAGGAAATTTGCGTTAAATGGACACCAACAACACCTTGACTCCTCGCTTATATTGAAGCGGTAATCTCAGTACAATAAACAATTGATGCATGCGGTAGAAGACGCTACACACAACTATGTATTGTTATATGATAAGTCAAATTGAATCTCAAATAAAAATTAAGGAATTAACTTGAAAATTCTTCAAAGAACCAAAGAAGAGAATAAACCTCACAAGCATATTGAATAATGAATAGTGTATTTTTTAATTTAAATATATGTAACTCTTATTTATACTAGTTACAAAAACCCTAATTCTAATAGGAATTACAAACCAATTGGGAACAAAAATTCCTATTTTTATAAAGCAATTAGAAACTAATTATGTTAATAAAAAACCCTAAATTTGTTGTTATAATTTTACCCTAATAAAATTATCTAGAATTACAATCTAAATAAATCAAAACCCCCTAGAATCATATTAAATTACCTAAAATAAAATAAAAATAAAATACAATATAATTTGCCTAATATTTTAGAAAACAAAATTTTTTTAAATTTTTGAATTGGCTTGCAAATTGGTTTTTTCTGTTAGGAATTTATGTTGAATCTTGACGAAAAATTCTGAATCGATCAGTCTGTCGTCACTTGTGCAGGCCAGGTAATAAGCACGTGTAGTATGATCCAAACCTGCCTAACAAAGTGCTAGAAAAAGGTTGCAGCCTAAAAGTGGAACATACCTTTCACCACTTGCTTCTAGCCTGATAAAAACAAAGATGCTTAATGTTGTTGTCCCCACTATTAATTGTTTGTTTAACTTGTTCCTTACATTTCGAAGAAATCAAACCACTTTAATTTGCCTATGTTATCAATTAGTCTCCACCAAGGTTTACTTCTCAGTCTAAATTAATTTTGTAAAATTCGATCTATATCAAATTGATATTTTTATATATTAAAATGATATTTTTACATGAGTTTCTTTTATATAAAGGTACTACCCACTCACTATTTATATGAAAGAGATCATGTAAAAATATCAATTTTTATGTGAAAATATCAGTTCTCTGTATTTGTATTTGTATTTTTTTGATTAGAGGAGTTTTGGTGAGTTTAGTGTGTGGTGTATTTAGAAATTTAAATACATTTAAAATTTCGTTTGTCAATAAACAACGTATTTAACTCGTAAACAAACATTTTAGTCTTAAATGCAGCAAACACTAGCAATTAAACAAATTTTATTTTGAGAACTTGTAAGCTTATGTCTGGGTTTTTGATATCGGACAAATAATGAGAGTCTAAGGTAGTGGTTTATGAAAATTTCTTATTCATATTTTTTTAAATGTGTGAAAATATATTTTATTCATATTTTTATGACGGAGGAAGTATATGTATATATATAGGCGGTCTTCTTCTTCAACAAATCTTAACCGACGAATCAAAAATGAAATGGCTATAATGATAATTTTTTTCGTCATTATAATATATAAAATCAATGACATAATTATGAAGACGATTTAAATCATCGCTATAACTCAAAAAATAATTTTTATAATCGATTCGATTTTAATAAAATTCGCTAGACAAGGAGAGTATGTGTATGTATATCATGGTAAGAAATATGCTGCATATTACTTTATCACGCGTGGCGGATGATTGGGCAGTTTTTGTGGGACACCTCTAAATCATGCACCATACTATATGATTGGGCCTAATATTAGGTTCGGCCTCGGTGTCATTTAAGGAGTTAAATTATGGCTCTCTCTCTCTCTATATATATATATATATTTATACTTTTAGCGACACTATATATATTGTCAAAATCATTAAAAGATGTATTTACAACAATCAGATGATCAAAAGCTATCATGGGAAAAAAAGTTAAAGAGGAGTGAAGACAAGTGAATAAGATAAAGGGTATCTGACGATCGCTTCTTCTCTCTATATATATCCTTATTTTCTTCTTGAGTTAATAGGAACAAAAATATTTTTATTTTGTCCTGATATTATAATTTAAGAAATTTCAAAATTTATCTAATGTGATACATGTAATTTAAAAAAAATAAATTTTATAATTAATAATATTTTTAAAATAATTTATAATAATTATAATAGTAAAAATTAAAATATAATTGACTTCAAATAATTAAAATTAGACTCTTTAATAGAAGGAGAAATCAATATCATTTTGTAAGGTTGGATGACCTCATGTGAGTGACATGGAGATATAACAGAAGGAATTTTGTATAGATTCATAACCTAATTTTCTCAATTTATTTATCTTGTTTTCGGGTACCAAAAAAGAAATTAATTATAGCACCATATTAGGCTACAAATGATGAATCCAAAAATGAACAGAAATAACACGTGCAATAAAAAGGAAAGAATTAACATCTACCGGAAATGCTTGAATGTATATATATATAGTCTGTTTTGGTGAATACTCTTTTATTTTATATATATGTTCATTATCTTTAGCAATAGATCAAAATCAAGCGACGATTTGATCCGTCACTATAAAATAGATAAACGATTTATATGTTATGGCGACGGTTCGATGCGTCGCTAAAAACAAAAATGACGGTTCTCTAATATACACGACGAACCGAACCGTCGCTCAATCAGTTGCTAAAGGTGACGAGCAAGGTATATTAAATAAAGGGGTATACACTTGATCCTCTCCGTGTGTGTAATATATACGGTCCGGATCTTAAGCTTACTCTTTATCTAACATACCTTGCATATCTCTCTTTAGTGAGGGACCGGTCGACGATTCGGTCCGTCATTATATATATATAGAATAGTCGCCTTAACTTTTAGCGACGGACAACAATATATAGTGATTTTAAATTTGGCGACAATTCGGTCATCGTCGCTATATATAAACCAAATCGTCTTAGATTTTAGCGACGACAACATATAATGACAGACCAAAATATATAGCGACGAATGAGCGACGATTCGATCCGTCGCTATATATTCGATCCGTCGCTAAAAAATAAGACGACGATTCTACATATAGCGACGAATAATAAATCGTCGTCCGATCTGTCGCTAAAGGGGGTGAAATTTGTATAAGGGGTGAAATTTAAGATTCGATTCATTCTTTATATATGTAGAACCGTAAATGCTTAAACTTTTAATGACGGACCAACATATAATGACGTCTGACATATAAATGACGACTAAAACATATAAATGACGAATAGAATTATCGCCTGGATTAAATATTAAAAAGGGATGAAAGAAATGAAGTTAAATAAGGGATGACCACATGCTCGTTTTAAGTATCAAGCTATAAGCTGTCAATATCAGTCACTGAAGGACACTCTTTTTATTTTCAGGTAGCATTCAAATCAATACGACTCCCAAATAAAGAAAACGTAGTAAAGATGATAGATTTTCAGTTCTAACTAATTCAAGTCAATACGACGATCATCGATTGACAGAAATGGAAGAACAGAATAATGAATATCCTCTACCCAATAAATAATTAAGAAATCGAGTTTTTTTTGAAAGCTCTTTTTTTTGTAAAATACAATATAATTTCATAATTAAGTACATCATTATTTGTAGAACCAAGCAAATCTCATTAGAGGAAGAAGAAATAAACTCACAAACAAATCTCACATAAAGACCATGCAGGAAACAAGTCTCATAATGAAAGAAATAAATTCACTTAAATGAGAATCGAACTAAAGACATACCTAACTAGCGAAGACCATTTTATTTGGGCTAAAAAAGTAATGTGTCTTCTATTTCATATTATAAAATCATTATTGATTTTTTAAAATCAACTTAAGATATTTTTAAAATTAAAATTGACATAAATCATGATTTTTTTTAAAATTTTAATCAATACAATGATGAATATCGTGAAAATATCTAAAAAATATTACTCATTGTAAATTTTATTATTTCATAATTATTAATGATTATTTGAATTTTAAATTTAAAAATATATCAAATTAACTTCAAAAGTCAATAATGATTTTATAATTTCCAATAACAATTAAAGGCTGTGTAATGAACAAGTCCTATAATTTAACAAGCAAAAGTACAACGTGTGAATAATTCTCACATTATTTTACTTTAATATTATTAAAAATACTTGTGAATAATATTTATGCTACGTATATGAATTAAAAGAATGAAATTATTAAAAAATAAAATAGACGAAAGTATAAATTATTATATTCTCACTTGATTTCTGCAATTCAAACGTAAAATTAGATTTTTTTTTTCTTTCATGAATTGAATATGTAACATTCTACACTTTTCTTGTTCCTTCTCTTTTAGGTTTCTTGCCTACCCCCAACTTTCTCAAGCTTAATTTAATTTTTGGTAATCTAAAAAGATTTTGATTTTTTTTTCTTTGTTTTATGTCACAAATAAGGCATCTACCATAAAATAGCCCAACTAGAAAAGATTAAACTAAAAATAATAATGATGAAGATATTCATGCATGCTATGATGCTAATATTTAATATTTATACTGAAAAAGGGTAATATTTCTCCACGTGAAGAATGTGCAATTTTTCTGTACTTTCGAATAACAAATTACTTAAACTTATAAATATTTAACATGCAATAAAATAACACATCCTATTGAAACCCCGAAGCTTCCTGAAACGATGTCGTCACATAATCTCTCACCTCTCTAGCAATCACATTCCTCATCACATCCCAAAACTCCGCCGGAGAATTCTCTCCCCGCCGTTCCGGCTGCCCACAACCGCCCAACCCCGGCGGTGCCAACGACAGCGCTGTCATTGGGTCAGATTCATCCGGGTCCACATTCATACTCATAGATCCCGACGGACCACACTTTGCATCTCCACCGTCCATTTGTCCCCTCCCTTGATCAACTTGAACTCGAACTCTATGTTGCCGCCTTTTTAACGTAGAGTTCCAGTGGTTCTTAACCGCATTATCGGTTCGACCCGGAAGAAACCGGGCAATGGTGGCCCACCTGTTACCGTACTTGGCGTGGGCCGCCAATACGGTATCGTCCTCAGCTTGAGAAAAGGGCCGGTGCTGTACGGTTGGGCTCAGCTGATTGCACCACCTGAGCCGGCACGATTTGCCGGACCGGCCCTTTATGTGTTTACTTATTAACGACCAATTTCGGGCCCCGTAACGCTCAACGAGTCGGTTCAGGATCTTATCCTCCTCCGCGCTCCATGGGCCTTTAATCCGCTCCGGCTTGTTTACATCCCTCGGATTTTTACCCGATAATGAAAAGTCCGATGATGATGAATCCGATAGAGAAGAATTAACAGATGAACACCTATTGAATGCTTCCATTTTAGAGAGAGAAAGTTTGTGGGTATTTTTTTTTAGAGAGAGAAAAGGGAGGATTGAGTGTGTTGAGTGAAGTTGAAAGAGGGTGTGGTTTTGGGGGATATATAGAGACAAATAAAGATATAGTTACACTATATGTTTATTTTAGATATATAATAAAATGGGTAGTTTATTTCAACCGTATATAGAAATAAATAGAATTTATATTAAAAAAAAAATTATTTAAAATGAAAATTTTATTAAAAATAATTTGAATTTTATAGGCAAATAGCTACAATTATATAATATCTGCATATCAAAATTATTTAAAATGTAACTCTATATTATATAAATAAAATTTATTTAGGCGGTTGATATTGCAGAAAGAAAAATGACATCGTTAGAGTAATTATACGTTTAACAACATTTTATAATTGTTTTAACGACACTTTATAATATTTTATTTTAGCTTTGACAATATCAATTACATTTGTGTATTAAAATATATTATTAATAATTAAAGTTTCTGAAATTAAGATCCGATTATACTGCGTAATTGTATTAATTAGAGATAGTAAGGGTGGTGCATGACTTGGGGTGCGGCGTTACAACTTTATGGCAAAAAAGAAGAGAAATATGTAGTTGGTTCTAGGAAGCTACCTTTTGTAAAGTTGGTAAGGGTTCTAACTAGAACAAGTGCATATATTTTTTTTTATTTTGGTGCATATATTTGGGATTTTGTTTCTGACAGAAGATTTTATGGTAATTGATTGTGTTTAGTTTATAAAAGGGAAAAGACAAACAAAAATTTAGCCAAGGCAAAAACTCTAATAAAGGGGGGAGCTTTATATATATATGGGTTGATTAATGGCATGAATTCATTGAACCTGATTTTGAGGTTAAAAAGAAATTAAAGTTATTACTTGCTAGTATGATTTATGTTTGTGCAAGGAATCTATAATGTCATGACAAAATGTCTAGAAAGATGAATACAAGTATCCTTGATTGAGATATGAAGGGCTTAGTTATAGCTACATAGGAATATTATTGTATTTACATTTTTGTTTTTGTTAAATTGTAAGGGTATTTTCGAACTAACATAAGCGTCAACCGAGATTAAATTCTTCTTCAAACGATATAAAAGACACCCTCTATATAGGCCTGGTGCATTCGGGAGATTTTCTCCTGGATGTTGAACCCAGGTGAATATAGTATAAAAATTTATTTTTTTGGTATTCGTCAACCATTAAATCTCGACTAATCCATAATCGAGTTACGATCACAAGGGGAGAGCTCTCTCTAGGGGTGTAAACGGATATATACGGATTCGAAAACAATAGTATATGTATCCGTATCTATTTATTTGCGGATACCTTTAAATCGAATATGGATAATATCCGCATTTTCCGAATACGAATAATATTCGTTTTATTTTCGAATACGGATACGGATGAATACGAATTTTTCGGTTACCATTTACAGCCCTAACTATAACTAGAATAAAAAAAAGTAACGAGTCTTAAAATATAGTTTATTAATGAATGAATGATAATTTATTTATTTTTAATAAATATTTAAATACAATAATCAATGTTCTAAATTACAATTCAAATAAGTTTTCATCATTTTTGAAATCTTAAATTTTAAAATGAATGCTCTACACCCGAAAAATCATAAACGTGAATTAATTATTCAACCCCTTCTAGATTAATTTTAAATTAATTTGGACTTAACACATTTTAACAATAAAATTATATTGTTCATTGTTCCCGCCTATCAACATTGCAAGTAAGTTTTGAAAGTAAAAAACTTATAACAAGCTAATAAATATACTTTTGTTCTTCTAGTATATAATTTTCTTAGTAAATGATACATTTAAGATATTTTAACTTTATAATAGTAAAAATCTATTAACTATACTTAAAATCAATTTATTTCAGGTTTATTAATATTAGAATAAAAGTGTTATTTCCTACTTTTTAGAAGTGAAATGATATATATTTTTAAATAATTTTTATATGATAGTGAAAACTAATTGTTATATAAGGAATGCCACTTTAAGAAAATTATTTTGTTTATTATCTAATAATTAGTATATATATATATATATATATATAAGTAATTTGGATATATACGGATCTAAATTCGGATATCCGCTATTTGCCGGATATATTTACGGTCAGATGTTAAACAAATAAGAATACGCCTATATCCGTATCTGTTTATTTGTGGATATCTTTAAACCAAATACAGATATATCATTTTTTCTGAATACGAATAATATTTATTTTTTTCGAATACTGATGCGGTCCATGCGGACGAATACAAATTTTTTGGTTACCATTTACAGCCCTAGCTCTTCCTAATAGCTTTTTTTCATTCACAAGACTCGAACTCGAGACCTTAGTTAAGGGATACAGAACTCCTTCCGCTCGACCCAACGAATATTGATAATATAGTATATATGTGTGATAAGAGAAAAAGAGTTTTAAAAGTTTCATGTATTTGATTATTATATTGAATCATTTTGAATAAAATTAAATTTTAGCATTCATCCTCCAAAAATGTCATCCGTACATGTAGTATGTAGTGACACATAAATTTCACATGTTTTATATGTGGACCCGGCAATATAGTTGTTTAACTGTTGGGTTAATCCATATGAATTAGAATCAAATGGGTTGGTTAACTATTTTTATTTATTTAAGTGGGTAAAATTTGGACTCATATTTCTAAAAAAGAAATATAATCCCAAACCGGTTAATCATTTTTCAACTAATATTTCAAATAATTACTTAATTAATTAATATAAACAAAGCAATTAAGTGATGATGCAAACACTTGATAGTGGGGTCATTTAACTGACAACAACTACTGTTAGTGGTGATATATCAAGTAATAGGTATATTTTTGACACTCCCAAAATAGGTCCACACAACTCATTTTGTATCGCCAAAATGCATACTACAGAATTCAAATACAGATTTTCCTATTTACAACTATTAAATTGTCTTAAAAAATACGACAACACACATATTGTGAGTTTCAATACAAATATTATATCGTATCTAGTACGACAATATCCACACTCAACTTAAATTCTTAATACACTTATTGTCACACTATTTTATAATGTATTGATATACTTTTACAGTTTCAGACCATCACTCCATTCTCCGGCTAGTTTCAACTACACTCTTATTTTCTGAGAATAATAATGGAAAATAGCCCAGTAAAGAATATTATGACTAAGATAATAAAGAATAAATTATCTACAGTCTTTAACAATGATAAATCAGAGATTTAAAGATAGTATAAGTTTTCAACGATAATTGCAGCGGAACAAACAATCCATTAGAAGAGTCAAGTAGAGCATGATGTCTACTATCTTCTACGATTTAAAAGTATTTCATCAATATTTTATCCCTGTAATACCAATCAATATTTCATGTTCATAATTATGCAAATCAACAGTTTATCTTTGCACTACGGGCCAAAGATATTCATTCGTATCACCAGTGGTTATGATCATGCCAAACACCGGTTTATCTTTGCATTACATGCCAAAGAGAACTTTCACCACAAGCCTTTATATGTAACACCAAAGGTCATGATTATACCAGTGCACAATTTCTAGTCATAATCATACTAATCAACAGTTCATATTTGCACTACATGTCAAAGATAACTTTTAGCCACAATTTAAGTATGAGGATTATGACAATGATATAAAGAATGAATAGAAATTGTTGGGTATAACATGAATTCTTATCTGATTTGGATTTAGGTATTATCTAGAATTTATTTTGGTTTAGGAAAGTTATCTTTTCTAACTATACTCAATTTAGTATTTCTAATATTATTTGGTTATGGATTTTTCTATGGCCTATAAATATAGGTGCTAGAATTTTGGAGAAGAGACATTCAGAAATATTCTAAGAATTCTCATAATTCTCTCTGTTTATCTTATACTTTTCATATATTTATTTAGTGGATTTCTTCTGCCTTCTCCATAGTTTTTCCCTATTTGGGTTTCCACGTAAAACATTGTATTATTGATGTGTTAAAATTATGTACTGCAAGTGCACAAAGGTCTAATCAAGAACCGGCAAGTGCAGTCGAACCCACGAGACTAGATTAATTTTAATGTTTCCTTAATATTTATTTTAAAGTAATTAGAAATAAAGATTGAGAATTAATTAACTAGAATATGAAAATAATTAATGAGAAAACAACCTAGAATCAATCCACTAAATAATAAACATAACATATAATTCAATCTCTTCTATTTTTATAACTCAAATTATGATTTTGATCTCCCTTCCCTTTAATTTAGTAATTTACAATTAACATGGGCAAGCATAAACTATGAAAATTTAAGGATTAACTATAACCCATCAAAACTTCTTTGAGCAAGCATGGATTATGAAAAACTCATATCTTAACAATAATCTATCAAAACCTCTTAATTAATTTAAAATCACATAAGAACTATAAAACGAAGGTATTTCAATATCGAAACATGAAGGCAAAATTAATTAAACATAAAAGCATAAATAATAGAAGAGATGAAAAATATTATCACGAATAATTATTTAATTTCATCTTCATCCTAGATATAAAAAATTAACTAGACATGAAAATAAATAAATTAACTAAAATAAAGAAGAAGTAGATTATTGAAAATAAATAAGAAAACTCCCTTTATTCACGATCCTCCAACAAGCGTACAATGAAACGTAATTTAATTTATTTCTACTCCTAACCTAAAGTAATACAATACCTCCTCCTTCTCTCTAAAACAAGAATCCTATTTATAGGGAAAATAACTTTGAACCCTAATTTAGATTCATTGAACTTGGACATTTTTGTTCCCTTTCCATGTAGGTTTCAACTTCCTAGTGGCAATCAACTTCTCAAAAAGATCTTCTAGATAAAGAGATCTTATAGATTGACTTTTCTTTCTCTCGTTAGATTTGACTTGCACACTAAGATTATTCAACCTCTTTCCTTCTCCTTTTCAGATTCTTCTTGGACAATCCTTATATGAATAAGAGCATTAAATATCGCTTGATCACCAAGATTTTGACTTTATTGCAACAAATATTAAATCCTACAAAATAAAATAAAACATATTAATTTAATAAACTAATATAATTAAAAGGACAAAATTAGGGATAATTAAATGTATGAATTACGTGTTTATCAAATACCCCCATACCTAGCTTTTGCTCGTCCTCGAGTAAAATAAATAAAAATAAAAATAAAAATTACATTACCCCATTTTCGTAGGAAACACGAGTCTTTAAACCCCAAGGTTACCCCAAGTAGACGAGTTGTGTCACGTGAGGGTTTGCAGTGAATATTCCCACAAAATTTAAAAATATTTTTGGATTCAACAAATTATGAAATTGAAAGAAAGCTTCTAAATATTTATGGGCATTATACATAAGCAAGATTAGATTCAAAATCACACTTTGACCTTATCAAAAATACTCGATCTTCATTTTAGACACCATCCTTCATTAAATCAATTTCATGTGATGCATGCATGTGTATGTGATGTAACTCTTAGTAGAGATTTTTACCATGAAAATCAAGCAAACTCTTTTTTTCTTTGTCTTTCTTTTCTCCATTTTTTTTCAATTTTGATTCTTGACTCGTGCAATGTCTCATTTTCTTAGGTTTTTCAGAGTTACCCAGTAGAGCGAGCATTGGACCAATGACTACCAAACCAGATGGCTTTAGGGCACTAGGTGTAGAGACACCCCTAAGGATTTACTAACTCGAGTAACAAAGGCCACAAAATTAGACTAGTCAAGCTGCTTTTATCCATCACACTTTTCAGCGTCAATATCGATGCTTCTCGAGGCTTGGATACCCAGTTATTTTGTTTAATGGACATTGAAGCAATTATTTATTCCTTTTCTTCTTTTTTTTAACTTTTCTCAACTTCATTTTTTTTCATTATTTCTTCTTTTTTTTTTCTTCTTTTTTTTTGAAATTACTCGAATCATGGTTTATACCCACAACTAAGAATTAGTGCAAACGTGAAGTGCAAAAATGCTTGTGAAATTAATTTTAAATTCAGATGGTGTTTTGAACTAAGATTTCGTATCTTATCAAAAATTCAAGAGTTCTAAATCTTTCAATCTCACTCATGCGTTTTGCTCCACAAACACTTATTAGAATTAACTCAATTCATAAAAAGTCAAACAAAATTTTTAATTTTTAAATTTTTTTTTGTGTTTTTTTTTTCGTAAAAAGAAAAAAAATCTTATACAAACAAACTCCCCCCATACCTAAATCATGCATTGTCCTCAATGTATGCAAATGAAGAAAAGAGAACAAAGATGTGAAAGAATTGTACCTTGTATGCGGGGCATTTGTTCTACAAGAAGATGTGGTGAGAAAGAAAACAAATGTACATATCTACGAATTTTATAAATCCTAAAAATTATGTGACTAAAAATGAATGTTACACATGGATAAGTGAGTATGAACTTTTCATTAGTTTCAAGAGGTCTAGAAAATTGAAAATAGTCAGAATTTTCATCACAGTTGTGCTTAAAATTTACCTCAAGAAAACTTTCACTAACATGTTCAAATGATGGAAGAATTGGTTCAAATACATGTTCTAGTTTAGTTGAATTATTTGTAGTGGATCTCAACAGCTCATTGACCTTATCTAAATATTCAGATTCATTCCAATTTTGGTCAAGGTGATTTAAAAAAAAATCAATTGGATCTTTTTCAATCAAGAGTCTATTTTCAATTATTTCTTGGGTCTTTGACAACTCTTGGATCATGTTTACTTTAATGGGTTGGTCCAAAAAATCACTAGGTGGATTTTTAGGAATAAGTCTTTCAGGGTATGTAGTTTTAGGCTTATAGACTTTTTCAACAGACTCATCAAATGCAACATGATCAATTTTAGGCATAGACTCATAATGTGAAGACTCCTTAAATACGTTTAACTCAAATTGTGCAGAATTGAATATAAAATTTTCACTTTCCTCATCATTTTCACAACCATCAAGATTTTCAAAATTAACCTCAGAGTTACTAAAAAATTCACCCACCTCTTGTTCATTTATTATGGTGGCTAATCGACTCATTTGAATTTCTATACGAGATATATTTTCCATTAAAACTTCCGTAGTTTTCTCCAGGGCACTATGTCTTTCCTCTTCTTCATTTGATAATTCTTGTGGATATTAAGGTTCTAGATCCGAATATGGATATGGATATGGATATGGATTTAGATAAGGATTTTCATAAGTTGGAAAAAATTGATTTACTTGGTGTGCATTAAAATTTTCATAGGGTTCTTGATTCCAAGTAAAATTATTATTTCAACTATAATAAGAATCCATTTTTCCACAAATCACAAAACAAATAGACAATTAAACACGAAGGTCGCACACCAAAAAAAATTATATAAAAAAAACAAAAAACAAAAAACTAAACTACTTTTTTAATTTTTTTTTAAAATATGGAGATACGAAGTACCGAAGAAAACGCATCAACAAAATCTTTATCTTTTCGCTACTTCGATCCACTTCAATAATCCTGAAAAAAAGAAGTTAAAACTAATTCGAATAAATAAAAATTAGGGAATAAAAAATTAATTCTAGTCCCCGACGCCAAAAACTTGATGTGTTAAAATTATGTACTGCAAGTGCACAGTGTCTAATTGAAGAACTGGCAAGTCTAGGTCGAACCCACAGAGACTAGATTAATTTTAATGTTTCCTTAATATTTATTTTAGGCGAATTAGAAATAAAGATTGAGAATTAATTAACTAGAATATGAAAACAATTAATGATAAAACAATCTAGGAATCTGAATCCACTAAATAATAAACATAACATATAATTCAATCTCTTCTATTTTTATAAATCAAATTATGATTTTGATCTCCCTTCCCTTTAATTTAGTAATTTACAATTAACGTGGGCAAGCATAGACTATAAAAATTTAAGGATTAACTATAACCCATCAAAACTTCTTTGAGCAAGCATGGATTATGAAAAACTCATATCTTAACAATAATCTATCAAAACCTCTTAATTAATTTAAAATCACATAAGAACTATAAAACGAAGGTATTTCAATATCGAAACATGAAGGCGAAATTAATTAAACATAAAAGTATAAATAATAGAAGAGATGAAAAATATTATCACGAATAATTATTTAATTTCATCTTCATCCTAGATATAAAAAATTAACTAGACATGAACATAAATAAATTAACTAAAATAAGGAAGAAGTAGAAGATTGAAAATAAATAAGAAAACCCCCTTTATTCATGATCTTCCAACAAGTGTACAATGAAACGTAATTTAATTTATTCCTACTCCTAACCTAAAGTAATACAATACCTCCTCATTCTCTCTAAAACAAGAGACCTATTTATAGGAAAAATAACTTTGAACCCTAATTTAGATTCATTGAACTTGGACACTTTTGTTCCCTTTCCATGTAGGTTTCAACTTCCTAGTGGCAATCAACTTCTCAAAAAGATCTTCTAGATAAAGAGATCTTCTAGATTGACTTTTCTTTCTCTCGTTGGATTTGACTTGCACACTAAGATTGTTCAACCTCTTTCATTCTCCTTATCAGATTCTTCTTGGACAATCCTTATACGAATAAGAGCATTAAATATCGCTTGATCACCAAGATTTTGACTTTATTGTAACATATATTAAATCCTACAAAATAAAATAAAACATATTAATTTAATAAACTAATATAATTAAAAGGACAAAATTAGGAATAATTAAAAGTATGAATTACATGTTTATCAATTATTATCTTTATCCTTCTATGATCATTTATCATATTTTTCATAGTTTTCATAACAAACTGGTATCAGAGCTTGGTTATTATCGATCCATATATACTATGGCGTTGAGTTCGACTTCATCAACGAAATTCGATATTGGCAAATTCGATGGGAATATTAGTTTCGATCTTTGGCGAGTTCGGATGAAGGTCGTTCTTTACTCGTGAGCTTGAACAAAGCTATTGTAGGGAAGCCAATGAAGCCTATAGATATGTCTGATACGGATTTGGAGACAAAAAAAGCTAGCGAGATGTCCGAGTCAGAATGAGAAACTATGGATAATAAAGCACTTTTGGCAATTCAATTGTGTCTTTCGAATGATGTGTTGCAAAAGGTGTTAACAGAAACTACAACTGTTGATTTGTGGAAGAAATTAACGTCTATCTATTTGACAAAGACCCTCACTAATAGATTGAGACTTAAAGACCATCTTTACACTTTGTATATGTTAGAAGGTACTCAAATCAAATCTCATATCACCCAGTTTAATTCAATTATAACTGGGTTATAATATATTAATTTTAAGATTGATGATGAAGATCAAACCCTATTGTTGTTAGTCTCATTACCACCTTCATATAAACAATTTAGAGACACTATAATCAATGGTAGAAACACTATCTCAATTGAGGATGTTAAGACGAATCTTATGAGTAAAAAAAAACTAGATTCTGAACTGAATTTGGGAAAAGTGACGATCAAGGTGTTGGATTATATGTCAGAGGAAGGTCAGTTGAGAGAAGTTCAAAAGATGGTAGTACACATATATCAAAATCTCGGAAAGAATTTCAACTATAACTATTGTCATATAAAGGGGAATATAAAACCTAATTGTCCGAAGTTAAAAAATTAAAGAACAGATAGGAGACAATTATGGTTAAATTCATAGTGGACAGAATATGCAGAACCATTAGAATCAGGGGGTAAGAAAGCCTGCTCAGGCTAGTGTTGCTGAGGATAATGAGGATCTTCTGTTTGTAGTCGATGACAGAGAAAGACTTAGAAGTAACTGGATTTTGGATTATGTGTGTTCTTATCATATGTGTCCTACTCGTGATTTGTTCTCGTTTGATGAAAATAATTCTAAATGTAAAGCAATTGGAATTAGTATAATTAAAATTAAGATGCATGATGGCATAATCGGAACATTTTCAAATGTTAAACATGTTTCAGGTTTAAAGAAGAATCTCATATCTTTGGGTACACTAGAATAAAATGGGGGTAAGTACACAGCTGAAGGTGGAGTTATGAAGATTAGCAAAGGCTCTCTTGTGTTGATGAAACGAACCAAGGTCGATACTTTATTTAAGTTGGAGGGTACTACAATTATAAATTTGGATGCAATTTGTTCTTTAGTTATTATAGATGGCGCCACCAGGTTGTGGTATATGAGATTAGGCTATATGAGTGAAAGAGGCTTGGATTCTTTGAGTAAGAGAGGTCTTTTGTGTAAGACCCCAACTTTTATGAATAAAGATTTAATTTTCTCTAAATATCATTTTGAGTAATATGGTGTGGATTTAATATAATGTTATAGTTGTGGGTAATATTTACAAATTTTACAAAGTAAGCAAGTTGTTATAAATATTCGTTTATCGGAGAATATTCGTTTTATCAGGGAATATTCGTACGAAGACACAATCATTGGTGGACCCCACAACGGAATTACTATCGGAGTTAGAAAACGATAGAAATAACTTTTTATTAAAAAAAGGGCAAAATTTTTATCGCTAACTGTTGAAATACTAGGTGATAAAAGTACAGTACTACGCATAGTTGCATAGTAGTACACGGTATTGTACAGTATCTTTGATTATTGATGCTTACGTGAGAAGTCACTCAGTTTTATTCAATTATTTTCACAATAATTGCTACATAGTATCTCATGTTATTAATTCAATTATTATCACAATATTTTATATTTTTTAAATCAATAATTGAGACTACAAAGTTATTCATATTATTATTTGCATTATTGACGATGTCTAGAAAGTTCTGTTGAGGAAAGGGGTTTGGTCACCTAATTGTGCACCAATAAGGAGAAATCCTTATCGGAAAGCCCCCTCTTTCCTAGGAATGATTTAATTGTTAATATTATGAGTTATAATATTAATGATGAATGTTATTAAAAATGTGTTTTGTAAAGCCTAGTGAATTGAGATAATTAGAGGGGTATTTTATGAAGTATTTGTTGTAAATTTGGTTTATTACATGGACCCCCCACTTACTCATTTTTTAAAATCATCGATAGAAAGTTTTATATATGTCAGTATATATATATAGGTATTATATATATAGGGAAAAATGTATGTACACAGGTGTGTATTACACAGTAGGCTATGGCGACGGTTTTTTGGGCTATAGCGACGGTTTCACCCTTCGTCATAGCTATTCTGAGCTATGGCGACAGTTTACCGTCGCTATAGTCCAAAAAATCTGTCGCCATAGCCCTACTGTGTAATACACAGCTGTGTATATATATATAGCCCATATATATATATATTTATATATTTATATATATATATATACGGTTCGGATCAAGTGCATACCCCTTATCTTACTGACCCGTGCTCACCCTCCTTTAGCGAAGGACCCGTCGACGGTTTGGTCATACAACCGTCGTCTATACTTTTAGCGAAGCTATATGTTGTCCGTCGCTAAAAGTATAGACGACGGTTGTATGACCGAAATCGTCACCGGGTCCGTCGCTAAAGGGGGGTGAACACAGGTGAGTGAGATAAGGGGTATGCACTTGATCCTTGCTCTCTCTCTATATATATATATGTGTGTGTGTGTGTGTGTGTGTGTGTGTGTGTGACGTGTGTGTAATGGTGTGTGTGAGTGGGTGAACTGATGTGTGTAGTGATGATGGAAGATATATATATATATATATATATATATATTATAAGTCTTTTTTTATTAGATTATAAATAGAATATATTATATTTTATTTAAAGTTTTCATTTTATTAGAATATTTTATTTCATAGTGTTGTATAGTAAATCAAATTTTTCGCCGATTCAGTCGCCCGTGAAGGTTTTACTGTACATCCGTGATTTTTTAAATTCAAATAGTATCATGTCATTCTCCTATAAATAGGACGCTTAGTTAGAATTGAAAAACACATTAGAATCAGAGAATTCTTCTTCTATAATATTGAGCGTATTTCTTTAGAGTTTAAGGAAGTTTTGAGTATAGAAAATAGTGCAAGTATTCTTCAAGAATATCCCCGCCCTACCAATCAAAAATACTCTTCTTTTAAGGTAAGGGATATTATTTTTGTTCAATATTCGTAAGAAATAACATTTTCTTCCATACTCTGTAGTATATAAGTAATATTATTTCGTTTCAGATTCTGAATTCTACACTCATTTTGTTAAGTATTGCTTCTATACTCCTTGAAATTAGTAGAATATCTTTGAAATTTGCGCATCATCTAGTATCGTTTCACAAGGATATTTTTCTGAATATTCTTGTTAAAATTTAATCTTTTCATGCCGGGGTACTATTCACCCAGAAAATTAATTTCTTTTCTTTTCAAATTATTTTTAATACATGAATATTATTCTTGAATTTTACTCCACAAAGTAATTGTCATGTTGACAATTTGGACATTTTTAAACTTTATATAAATTAAAAATCTTTAATATTTATCCTTGATTTCGTTTGATTGATGCTTATATCATTGTCATCATCCTCATACTTATATTGTGATAAAAGTCATCTTTGGCTCATAGTGCATAGATGGACTGTTGATTGGTATGATTATAACTATGTATCGATATAATCATGACCATTGGTGATAATACGAATATCCTTGGCCCATAACACATAAATGATTCGTGGATGTGATAATAATGAATATCCTTGACCGGTAGTGCATGGATAATTCAGTGATGTGGATTATTTATTGAGTTGAGTTCAGCGATAAAATTGATGATAAACTTTTAAATCATAGAAGATAGTAGATATCATGCTCTACTTAACTCTTCTAATGGATTGTTTGTTCCGCTGCAGTTAAACTTGTTGTCTATTGTATTCTATCAGTTTAAAATTGTTGAAGGCTAACGATAATTTATTCTGCATTATCTTAGTCATAATATTCTTTACTGGGCTAGTTGAGCTCACCCTTTGCTTTCATTGTTCTCTTCAGGAAATGATAATATAACTGGGACTGGTCGGGGAACGGAGTGATGGTCCGAGATGGTGGCTATAGTAGTCCTCACTATTTTATAAAATAGTGTGATAAAAATTATAATGAGGACTCTATTTGAGTTTGGATATTATCTACGAGATAATATTCGTGTTTAAACTCTCAGCTTATGTATTATCGTATTTTACACGATAGTTGTATAATTAAGTTTGTATTTGAATTTTGTAGCATGTATTTGGCGACTTAGAATGGGTTATGTATACCTATTTTGGGGGCATCACATTTTGTCTGGACAGAAAATAGGAAAGTTGAACTTTTATGAGCATTGTGTCTTGGGGAAGTAGAAACGATTTAGTTTCAAGAGTGCGGTTCATAAAACAAAGGGGACATTGGACTATATTCATTCAGATCTTTTAGACCCTTCACGAGTTCCTTCAAAAGGTAGCGGTGCACATTATCTGCTAACCTTCATTGATGATTATTCCAGGAAAGTTTGGGTCTACTTCTTGAAACATAAAAATGACATTTTTGTGACTTTCAAACAGTAGAAGACTTTGGTTGAGAAGCAAACATGAAATCAGATTAAAAGATTCATAATAGATAATGGCCTTGAGTTTTTTTGAGACTGAGTTCAATGAGTTCTGCAAGAATGAAGGAATTTTTAATCACCGTAAAGTAGTGAAGACACTGCAGCAGAATGGAGTGGCAGAACGGATGAACAGAACCTTGATACAGAATTTCAGATGCATGTTGTTAAATGCAGGTTTAGGCAAAGAATTCTGGGCTGAAGTAGTGAACACAGTTTCTTTTTTGGTGAATCGTTCTCTTTGCACCACTATAGAATGTAAGACCTCTGAAGAGGTTTGGTCATGTAATCCTACATATTATTCATCTCTTAGGGTATTTGGTTGTCCTGCATATGCATATGTGAATGAGGAAAAACTCAAACCTAGAGCCAAGAAATGCATCTTTCTTGGTTATGGCTCTGATGTGAAGGGTTATAGAGTTTGGTGTGCTGATCAGAAGTCAACAAAGGTCATCATTAGAAGAGATATTACTTTTGATGAATCCGCTATGTTTTATAAGAACAACGAATCCTCTGTTCCTTGTATTGATACTTTTGATAATGTTTGTAAGACCCCAAATTTTATGAAATAAAAATATTCAATTTTTCTGTTTAGTAAATAGATTAAATTGATAAAAGTTTAAAGTTAAGGGTGATATATGTAAAATTTTTAAAATAAGCAAGTGGTTATAAAATATTTGTTTGGTCGTGGAATATTCTTGCTGTCGGGGAATATTTGTACGATGGCGCAGCCTTGTGTGGGCCCCATAATGGAAAGCGATTGGATGAAGAAAATGATAAGTATGAGTTTTTTAAAAATAACAGCGTAGTTGTTACCGTTAACACTGTTGGAATACCAGGTGGTTAAAACACACTAATACGCGGTGTTGCATAGTAGCACACGGTATTGCACCAATTATTGATTCATACGTAAGAAGGCACTACTCAATAACTGATAAAGTAATTACTATTCAATATTTTATTTTATTGATTCAATAATTGCTACGTTGATATTTTATATTATTATTGTTTCAATAATTGTCATTGCACAGTATTTCTCATTATCAGATCAATAATTCATATTATTTGAATAATATTATTAGATAGCATTATTGGCAATGTCTAAGGAAGTTCTGTCTAAGGAGAGGTTTGGTCACCTAATTGTGCGTCAGTAAGGAGAAATCCTTATTGGAAAGCTCCTCTTCCTGAGAAGCGACACGGTTATCATTATTGTGATTACATAATATTATTTGTGAATAATTAATTATTGATTTATATGATAAGAAAAATATTTATTTATGTGGATATAAATGGAAGAGTTTTTAGAAAATTGACAATTGTTGAAAATTGATATTTTATCTTTTCTGATAAAATAATTTATTTAAATATATTATTATTTATAATAATATAATAATTGTGATATTTTTACAATGAATGTGTGATATATGAATAAATGAGGAGGAATAGTATTTCTGTTACAATAAATGTTAAAAACTTGTTAAACATGTTGGTAGACCCCATTTTTGACTGAAATTTGATTATAGCCTGCAAAATCGTCCGTATGTGGATTTCGGTCAATTTCTGTTTAGAATTTGGAAAAACTTAAAGCTACAAAGTTATAGAGAATTAAATTTCCTATAGAATGGACATAAGATTTGAATTTTTCTGATAAAAGTGCTATTTATTATGAATTATTAAAGTTCTGAAATATTGGGTCTGAATTTATTTTATTACAAAAAAATACTTAAAACATGTTTTTCATTTTGGTGGGCCCCACTTGCATGTGGTAAATGCTGAATTCAGATGGTAAGGTGTGCGTAGGAAATTAAAAATAAAATAATAATATTTTATTAAATTTTCTGCTTTGGTGTTCTAAGTATTTTCCTATAAATAGAGTGCTTAGGTTAGAATTGAAAATCACACCAGAAACTGAAGTTTTCTCTCTCTATATTATCGAGCATATTTTTGTGAGTATTTAGATATTTTTAGTTTTACTATACGATGCAAGTTTCTTTCAACATTATATCTGATATTTCAGTCAGAAGTACTATTCTTTTGAGGTAAGGGATGTTATTTTTCGTAAATGGTGTTATTTTCTTTAATATCATTATACCAAAATATTGATATGAGTTTTATTGTGAAATTTTTGCCTTTTCGTGTTGAAGTTACTATTCACGTATATGGTACTATTCACGTATACGACACTATTCATGTATACGGTACTATTCACGTATATGGTACTATTTACAAATACGAAGTACTATACACGGGTTACTATTCATAAGTTACTATTTACGACAATATTGATTTCTTTTTCTGACAAAATTATCGTTGATTTATAAATTTTACTCTTGAAATTAAATTCATGTTTTGATTATATTATTTTTATTATCATATATAATATTTTTATAATCTTGGTGATGAATTTCTCTTTGACTTGAGTGTAAATATGAATTATTGACTGGTATGATCATGACCATTGAATTTATAATTGAATATCTTTAGCTTAAGTGCAAAGGTGAATTGATCAACATGGTTATAATTATTATTTATATAAATTCTGAAATGATTATATATTTCTTTGAGATATTAATATCTTTGGCCCGTAGTGCAAAGATGATCTGTTGTTGAATATCTTTGGTCTGTAGTGCAAAGATGAACTGTTGATGAATATCTTTGGCCTGTAGTGCAAAGATGAATTTATTAGTATGATTATGAATAGGAACCGTGATTTGGTATAACCATGATCTTTGATTTTTCAGGTAAAGATAGGTGATAAAAATTATCTACGTCCTAGGTACGAAGAGAAATTTAGAACCACAATTAGGATTATGAGTTACTCACATGATTGTAGATAGGAACTGTTGATTGATGTTATAGGGATAAAACATTGTTGGTGGACTTTTAACATAAAGAAGATAATAGACTTTATATTCTATTTGACTCTTCTAATGGATTGCTCGTTCTGCTGCAGCTATGGTTGAAAAGTTTTATCATCTACCATATGTTCTAAATCTCTGATTCATAACTGACGAAGGCTATTGATAATTTAATTATCTTTAGTCATGATATTCTTTACTGGGCTAGTTGAGCTCACCCTTTTCCTTTTTGTTCCATTTTTCTGTTAGGTTTGTAATATTCATGTGCGCAATCAAATTGCATAAAAAGTGCGGAAGCGTGTAAAATCAGAGTTTAAAAAAAAAAATTACAAACCATAAACCCGAATCATCCTTTATGCATAATTATTAATTAAACGAAAAGATAAAGAATAAAATCATACCCTTGAAGATCGAGCTTCCTCAGGTACAAGTTCACCTCCAAATCCTTTCGCGTTCAATCTTGAATCCACCGGGGTTTTGTTCCTTCCTTTGATCAACGTTAGCCACCCATATGTTTGGCCTCTAGAGGTGATCCACCAAGGAATAATAATGATTCAAGAAAAGGGTGGTTGGCTAAACCCTAGTTTTTCTATCTCTATAGAAAGGGTGTACTCTCCCAACAATTGGAATTATGTCGTATGTTGAAAAAGTCAACAACCCCCACCACCCATAATAAGACTCCTCTTATTTATAGATGTGGGCAACCCACCTTAACAATTAAGGAATTGGGTTTTATTTAATTAATTAAACTCCCTAATCTTATTAGGGATAATTAATTAAACTCTTTTAATTAATTTAACCTCCTAATCTTATTAGAATAAATGAGAGTGCTTATATTAAATTAATTCCTAAACTCTTTTAGAAATTAAAATAATAATAATTGTAATAATATTAATAAGACTCTCTTATTAATTTATATTTAATATTTCTAAAATATTAAATAATAATATTAAGCTATTTAATTTATTCTATCACCATAGATTAAATTAAATATACATAACATATTATTACGATTATGCCATTAACTTCTTAAATAATTATTCTTCCTTTTATGGTGTGACCTTTTAGGTTCTCCATATTAAACCTATTGTGAATAAATCAATTAGAACAATTCTAATCTTATTTAAATAAATAAATTAAACAATTAATTTATTTAAATAAATAATATTTATTCTACAATAGGGATAAGCCTCCCTAATGATCAACGACTTTCCGTATAATATAGATTTCAACATTAATCATAAAAGAACCTTTGAGTAAATAGTTACCGTATGAATTCAATCCTTCCACCATACAATGTCCCAATTAAATATAAGACATGGAATTATCACAAGTCTTATTTTATTTAATTATATGTATTTCTATCCTTAAATGCACAACTCCAAATAATGCAAATTAGAAACTCCTTTCTAATTTCATTCTCGCCTGCCAAGGACTACTCGGGTTGTTATTTATCGAATCACATAGATATTTCTCTTCTTTTATTAGAAGTGGTAGATTCTTTATCGATCATACATTATCTCCATGTACAACTTATTATACCCAAGCATACCCTTTGATATACCCTAAGGGTCTTAAGGAATAAGTCAAAGTATAACTCATCATACACAAAGATACTATGATGATCTCAAGTCCAAGGATTACTCAGACTACTATTACTACAGAATTCCTATTGACAGTGAAATAAAACTCCATTAGGTATTCCTTAGCGAGCCACGCTCAAAGGAACTTATTCTCTAATAAGCACCTACATACTTGCTTTAGTGTCTCCACACAAAAATGATCATGAGATCAATCATCCTCATCCAATGAGCAAGTTAACGTGATGTACCAATCTATCCGGATTCACTAATCCCCAATTTAGTAATCCAATGATTGGGAACTATTTTAGTTTTAAGCTTTCTAAGAATTTAGATCTCATTAGAATGATCATCATCATTATTCTAAAAGAATTGCTTAAAACTATGGGTTTATCACATATTATAAAACAAAGATCACATAGATAATTAAAAGCCTTTAATAAATTAATACTTTTTATTAATAAATGAATAAGATTGTTACAAAGTATATGCTTTATCATCAAACATGATCGACATGTGTGCATACTACTTTCAATCTCCCACTTGCACTAAAGCCAATCGTCATGGTAACTTATACTCTTCTTCTCTAAGTGACGATTATCCCGCTATTGGATAAGCTTTAGTTAATGGATATGTAATGTTGTTCATGAGAGTCCACTATCTCTATAGTGATTTTCCATCTTTCAATGATTCTAATAATCAAATGAAAGTGCCACAACACATGTTTAGATCCAAGATGAGACTTAGAACTATTCCTAGTTCTCAGAATGAACTTTAATCCAAACAATCAACTCAGTAGCTTCATTTATAGCTATATACTTTGTCTTTATCACTAAACCAAAGAACTTTTTGTTGTTTGGAACCTTTCCAATTCATCGCACCACCGCTCAAGGTAACACTTTACCTTAAAGTGGATTTTCTCGTCGTCTTGTCTGGCTCAAAAAACTTGAGTCCGTAAAGCCCTCTAGTTTTAATTCGGACCCACCATGTTCTGCTCACATCCTTAGTGCCTAGTAAGAACTTTAAGATGTTTTTCACCGCCTTACAATGATCTTCTCCAAATATGACCGATCAACATCGTGTCTCGTATATTTCATTGCATACATGATATGCCACTCATGCACCTCTCTTTTCGAGTCTCATGGGGACTATAAAGAGAGATACACTCCATAGCTCATCAACATGAGACATCTCTTGAGTTTGCCATGCTAAACGACTTTAGCATCAAATGAATATACGCCTCGGGTTAATTCGAGCATCCTCTTAAATCTATCTATATAGATTTATATCCCCAATTAAGATACTCTTCTAAATCATTCATGGAGGAATGTTTAGACAACTTTATCTTCTTCGATTGTAGCATTGGTATGTCATTCCTTATCCGTAGTATATCAACATATAATACTAGAAATTTCACGACGCCCCATCGACCCTTTTTGTACACACTAGAAGTTTACCTCATCGAATGTAACTCGATCATCATCTTCTATGATGATGCATCATCATCATCATCATCCATGATGAATCCATACCTCCTAGGTATCTTCGGTACTATTCTAGACTTACGATTAGGTTGTGGTACAATAGGTCTATCTACGTGTTCCTCTTATTCGACTTATAAGGTAGTGGTTCTTGAACTCTTCAAGATCTATTATCCTCCCACTAGCCCTTTTTAATGATAAACACCTTTATCTTAAGGCGCGTGTGTGTTTAATAAACACCTTTTGCTATGTAGGATTATAGAACATATGCCCCAAACTTACTTTAGATGTCCCACAAATCGACACTTGTCAAATCTTATCCCAAGCTTATCCTTTGAAACCGCTTTCACATAAGTCGACAACCCCTTATCTTAACATACTTAAGATTAGGAATCCTCCCCGCCCATAACTTTTATGGAGTCTTGGGGCCGGATTTAGAGATTACCTTTTCGTAGAGATATGTAGCCATTTCTAGGACATAACCCTGTAGGATACCGGAATGTCGGTAAAATCATTATGGATCGCACCATGTTCAAATAGGTACGATTTTTCCTTTCGGATACATCAATCAATTATTATGTATCGAGAGGCGTCCATTATGAGAAAACCATTTGAGATGATCTAGAAACTTATTTCACAAGTATTTATTCCTCGATCTAATCAAAGAATCTTAATACATTGTCAATTTGTTTCACTTCAAATTCTTTGAACCTTTCAAATAATTCATACTTGTATTTCAAAGAAATACACACATTCAACTCTTTGAATGATTATCTCCTTTTCTTATACTAATTTGTTCAATATGCAAAATTATTTTCATGTAAGTCAAGTATACAAAATTTATTAAGTAATATTCGATTTCTATACAAAACATTATTATTATAAATAGAAACAACAATTGTTCTTAATTATAATACCAAAAATTTTATCATTCAACAATAAAATGGAAATAATGTTTCTAACAAGAATTGGAATACAATAACAACTTATCGACTTAATAGATTTGCCCGTAGTATCTTCTAAACTATAAGTTTCTATAGCTAATGCAAAGAACCTTTGCTTCATTTCCCACATATAGGTTTACTTATATTTGTTTAGCTTTCTACTTCATTTGGTCCCTTCATAAATCTATATTTATGATAACCAAAGCTCAGTATCCAATACCCAAGTAGAACCTCGACTTAAAGAAAATTTATTTTAAATTATGAACAAAATTGTATTTATAATCTGAACTTCACTAAGCTTCTTTTGGTTAGCTCTCCGCAAGATGCTTCTCAGCTTTCTTTCCAAAGGTCCAGTGCTTATTGCAAAGGGTAGCAAACTCCTTTGCCATCCATATCGCTTTTGTTCGTATTATCCTTTGTTTACGCCTTTCTTTTACCTTCTTTGAATCGCTTCTTCTTTCGTGAAGATCCTTTGGCCCCTACCAAGAAGACATGGTCTTTCTTGGTTGAAAGTGACTCTCAATATTTTTCAACATGTTAAGCAAATCAAAGAAAGTCGATATCTAGCTTGTTCATATGAAAAATTCACAACAATTGTGAAAGGAGTCTGGAGTGAGTGCAAGATCAAATCTTGCTCAACTCTCCATTCATGACAAAACCAGTTGTCCTAATTGATTAATCAAATTGATTATGTTAAGAACTTTTTGTCTGTATTTATAGTGCCATTGGCCATTCTAGATCGGAAGAGCTCCTTAGATATCTCGATATCTATCGGCCCCACTTTCCTCACCATCAACTACTTGATGTGCAGAATATATTAGAAGCATCCATAGTTTCATGTCGACGTCAAGCTCAAGCACTCATAGATGCGAGCATGATGCATCGAGCCAATCACAGCATCATCTTGCCACTTTCTAAAAGTAGCAATCTCTTCCTCGAGGCATTGTTCTGCAACCATTGCAGGATATGCGATTAAGGACATAAGATAGCTTTTCAAATATGAGAACTATTCTCAAATTCCTTAACCAATCCGCTTAATTCATCCTAAGCATTTAGCATCTAATATGCTTCGCAATGATAGTAAGTTTAGACATTGTAAAATTTCGTAAATGAATTTGTAATTAACAACATTTTAACATACATTCTTTTATTAATTACTAAAATAAATTAGGTCTTGTTTTAAATTGGTATCTCCCACTATTTTCTTCAAACTATATTACCCTCATTTATATAGTTCGCAAAATCTAATTAAAGATTTGCTAGTGAGAATAAGGATCCCATTTCAAATGTATATAGCCTTGTGGTGACACAACAAACTATATATAAATAAATAGGTAGACAACTTTTGTCAATTACATCAACTATGCAACTCCTTTTCTTTTGCCTCTTAGATTATTTTGATCAAGTGGTGGCACATCCGAATCAAAATTATCCAAGTTAAGTCCCACCTAGCACTCCATATATTCAAAAAGAAAAATATCATCCTTGTGGTGACACAACAAAAAACAATATTGTTCAATTTTCTTTATAAGTATCAAATGTGATAAATTAACATCTTAAATACTTAATACTTGCCTTGTGGTGACACAACAAACTCATATTAAATATTTAATACTCTATTAATTTTATCATGCTAGAAGGCGACGCTCGATATTCCAAATATCTTTGAACGCTAGGACTTAATATAAAAAAATTGAGGGTTTGTTATTAATTTGTCTCATCTTGTTTAGCGCGCATTTACATATATATATATAAATACGCTCTTATTAATGAACATGCCAAGCATGTTTGCATAATATATAATATATATAGAATAAGCATGCACATATAGAATACTATATTCTACCCGGATTGATTATGGACTTTTATTCTAGTTTGGTTCACTAGAGCCACCAAGTGAACCAAAAGGTCAAACCCTTGGGGTGCAAGAAATAATATTTAAATATAACTATTACATTTAAACCCGGCTCTATTACAAACGGGTCTTCAAGCGCTTTGTTCTCCTTGATCTCTAATTCTTCAAAATTAATTCTAAATATTCCTATTACAAAACTATTTAAAATAAATAGAAACCTTGATCGCCAATCGAAGGGAAGTACATAGAGAGAGATAGAATTTACATTAAAAAAATTAGAGAAGACGAGGTACGCAGCATTCCCATTTAATAAAACCCATACATTCATGCATCCAACTAAAATAAAATCCAATCACATCGGTCAATAGTCCATAATCAATCCCATCTATTATCATACACATCATCATACGATCAATAAATAACATTCATCCTATGAATAATAAACATTTAATATATATATTGATATCATTTAATGGGCAAATTTAGTTAGTATAAAATCTATTTTTGAATAAAATAAACTCCTTTATTTAAATCCAAATTTAAATCAAAATAAAACTATTTTATTTTAATTTATTCAATTTTGAATAAAATAAACTATTTTATTTTAATCAAAATCATTAATCAAAATAAACTCCTTTATTTTAATTAATTATGGAATCCAATTCCACGTAATAAAAAAAATAAATTAAAATAAACTCTTTTATTTAATTAATTATGGAATCCAATTCCATGTATAAAAAAAAAAATCTTTTATTAAAGGAAACACGGATATTCTTTCCTATTCACAAATAAACTCCTTTATTTTGAATAATATGAAATCTTATTTCATATCTAAATAAACTCCTTTATTTAAGAAAATTAGATTCTCTTTCCTATTCACAAATAAACACTTTTATTTTGAATAATATGAAATCTTATTTCATATCTAAACAAACTCCTTTATTTAAGGAAAGATGGATTTACTTCCCTATCACAAATAAAATAAACTCCTTTATTTTAGGAAAAATAAAATCCAATTTCAACTCCAATTAGTTATCATGGAATCTAATTCCAACTCTAATTAGTTAAGATGAAATCTAATTTTAAAATTAAAATAAACTTTTTATTTTAATTATAAAATTATTAAAATAAAACTTTATATTTTAATATTAAAATAAACCTTTTATTTTAAAATTAAAATAAACTTTTATTTTAATTATATAATAATTAAGAATATATATATATATATATATATTCGTAATATATATATATATATATATATATATATCGCTCCTTAAGTTATTCTATGACTTAAAAAAAAAAAATAAAATGTGTGCGCGGTTTTTCTTTCATGCAGATTACTTAATATATATATATATATATATATATATATATATATATATATATATATATATATATATTATTACATATATAACCGAACCTTCCAAAAGCTACTAGAGCTCCTGCTGCCGTTTCCACTTCATTTCACAAAGTGTTCCACGAAAAAAAAAATGTTGGGTCACGTGATTCGTGCCTTGATTTCCGTGCATTCCAAGCTTTGCCAGAAAATTGATTTCGGTCCCTTTTTTTTTTTTAATAAATTTTATACAATAAAATTATGCCCAATTAAATTGTTATAAACACATATCAATATACATATCAAAATTATAACAATTAATAATTCGCATAAAGGTTTGGCTCTGATGCCACTGTTAGGTTTGTAATATTCATGTACGCAATCAAATTGCATAAAAAGTGCGGAAGCGTGTAAAATCAGAGTTTAAAAAAAAATTTACAAACCATAAACCCGATCATCCTTTATGCGATAATTATTAATTAAACGAAAAGATAAAGAATAAAATCATACCCAAGAAGATCGAGCTTCCTCGTACAAGTTCACCTCCAAATCCTTTTCGCGTTCAATCTTGAATCCACCGGGGTTTTGTTCCTTCCTTTGATCAACGTTAGCCACCCATATGTTTGGCCTCTGAGGTGATCCACCAAGGAATAATAATGATTCAAGAAAAGGGTGGTCACAAACTAAACTAGTTTTTCTATCTCTATGTAGAAAGGGTGTACTCTCCCAACAATTGAAATTATGTATGATGTTGAAAAAGTCAACAACCCCCACCACCCATAATAAGACTCCTCTTATTTATAGATGTAAGCAACCCACCTTAACAATTAAGGAATTGGGTTTTATTTAATTAATTAAATTCTTTTAATTAATTAAGCTCCCTAATCTTATTAGGATAATTAATTAAACTCTTTTAATTAATTTAACCTCCTAATCTTATTAGGAATAAATGAGAGTACTTATATTAAATTAATTCCTAAACTCTTTTAGAAATTAAAATAATAATAATTGTAATAATATTAATAAGACTCTCTTATTAATTTATATTTAATATTTCTAAAATATTAAATAATAAATATTAAGCTATTTAATTTATTCTATCACCATAGATTAAATTAAATATACATAACATATTATTATTACGATTATGCCATTAATTTCTTAAATAATTATTCTTCCTTTTATGGTGTGACCCTTTAGGTTCTCCATATTAAACCGATTGTGAATAAATCAATTAGAACAATTCTAATCTTATTTAAATAAATAAATTAAACAATTAATTTATTTAAATAAATAAATAATATTTATTCTACAATAGTGATATAAGCCTCCCTAACGATTAACGACTTTCCGTATAATATAGATTTCAACATTAATCATAAAAGAACCTTTGAGTAAATAGTTACCGTATAATTCAATCCTTCCACCATACAATGTCCCAATTAAATATAAGACATGGAATTCTCACAAGTCTTATTTTATTTAATTATATGTATTTCTATCCTTAAATGCATGACTCAAATAATGCAAATTAGAAACTCCTTTCTAATTTCATTCTCGCCGCCAAGGACTACCGGTTGTCATTTATCGAATCACATAGGACATTTCTCTTCTTTTATTAGAAGTGGTAGATTCTTTATCGATCATACATTATCTCCATGTATAAACTTATTATACCCAAGCATACCCTTTGATATACCCTAAGGGTCTTAAGGAATAAGTCAAAGTATAACTCATCATACACAAGATACTATGATGATCTCAAGTCCAAGGATTACTTGTACTACTATCACTACAGAATTCCTATCGACAGCAAATAAAACTCCATTAGGTATTCCTTAGCGAGCCACGCTTCGATGAACTTATTCTCTAATAAGCACCTACATACTTGTTTTAGTGTCTCCACACAAATGATCATGAGATCAATCATCCTCATCCAATGAGCAAGCAACGTATGTACCAATCTATCCGGATTCACTAATCCCTAATTTAGTAATCCAATGATTGGGAACTATTTTAGTTTTAAGCTTTCTAAGAATTTAGATCTCATTAGAATGATCATCATCATTATTCTAAAAGCATTGCTTAAAACTATGGGTTTATCACATATTATAAAACAGCATCATGTAGATAATTAAAAGCTTTTAATAAATTAATACTTTTTATTAATAAATGAATAAGATTGTTACAAAGTATATGCTTTATCATCAAACATGATTGGCTTGTGTGCATACTACTTTCATTTTCTTCTCAGGAGGTGAGAATGTAGCGAGTACTTGTCGGGGTATGGAATGATGGTTCTAAAAAGTTATCTTGGTAGTCCTAACCATTTTGTAAAATATTTTATCAATAATTGAAATAAGGACTTATTTAAGTGTTGATATTGTTTAGAAGACAATATTTGTATTTAAACTCACAGTATATGTGTTGTCGTATTTTGCACGACAATTGTAATAATGAAGTTGTAGTTATTTCTGTAGCATGTATTTGGCGACTCAGAATGGATTGTGGATTGGACCTATTTTGGGGTCGTCGCAGTTGGTATCAGAGCTTAGGGATATGGTCTGTAACAACCCGGGTCAAATCCCTAGTCCGGAACAAATCTTGGGTCAAATCCCAAGTTCGAATCGAATCAAATCCATCAAAATAAGGCCTCAAACTACTAGCCCAATAGTATCTTCTTGGGTCAACTTAGCCCACAACAGACTCACCCAAAAGGTCATGACTTGAAGGTACTATTGGTAGTATCTTATTTCCTTATATGCAGACAAATTTTTCTCCTATCTTTCGATGTGGGACTGGGGTGTTACAAACTCCCCGACTTTAAATTTCTGACATCCCCGTCAGAATCGATCACACACAAAGCCCAAAGATTTTTGCCTCTCTAGCCATTGTGCGATAATAACGGCTGGCTTCGTGTCCCCACCTTCGGACCTCCATCTCTCCATTGTGGGATAATACCACCAGCCTTCGTGTCCCCACCTCCGGCAACCCGATCGAATGACTCGACCCGAGCTTTCGAGAGTCGGCTTTGATACCATATGTAACAACCCAGGTCAAATCCCAAGTCCGGAACAAATCTTGGGTCAAATCCCAAGTCCGAATCGAATCAAATCTATCAAAATTATTCCTCAAACTACTGGCCCAATAGTATCTTCTTGGGTCAACTTAGCCCACCATAGGCTCACCCAAAAGGTCATAACTTGAAGGACTATTGGTAGTAACTTATTTCCTTTTATGCAGACAAATTTTTCCCCTATCTTTCGATGTGGGATTGGGGTGTTACATGGTCTCTGGCGGAGATCGGGGAATAGAACTAGGAAGGGAGAGACAAGTAAATCCTTCGCTAGTATGTCCTACCTAAGCTGAATTTTCTTACTTAAGTTGACAAATTGTGATATGTCAATTAACCTTTGTTTTGAAGCTGTATTCTAGAATGATATCCAAAATACGGAGAGATGAAACGATGGAGAAATCATGATGACCAGGGAGATAGAATTTGAAATGAAACCAAGGCATTCTCAACTCTTCGAAATACCAGGTACGTAAATTTCGGGGACGAAATTTCATAAGGAGGGGAGATTGTAAGACCCCGAATTTTATGAAATAAAAGTATTCAATTTTTCTATTTAGTAAATAAATTAAATTGATAAAAGTTTAAAGTTAAGGGTGATATATGTAAAAATTTTAAAATAAGTAAGTGATTATAAAATATTCGTTTGGTCATGGAATATTCTTCTTTGTCGGAGGAGAATATGCATGTACTGGTACACCTTTTAATGGGCCCCATAATGGAAAACGATTGGATAAAGAAAAAGACAAGTATGAGTTTTTTTAAAAATAACGTCGTAGTTTTTACCGTTAACACTATTAGAATACCCGGTGGTTAAAATACAATAATACGCGGTGTTGCACAGTAGCACACGGTATTGCACCAATTATTGATTCTTACGTAAAAAGGCACTACTCAATAATTGTTACAGTAATTACTGTTCAATATTTTATTTTATCGATTCAATAATTGCTACATTGATATTTTATATTATCGTTGTTTCAATAATTTTCATTGCACATTATTTTTTATTATCAGATCAATAATTCATATTATTTGAATAATATTATTAGATAGCATTATTGGCAATGTCTAAGGAAGTTCTGTCTAATGAGAGGTTTGGTCACCTAATTGTGCGCCAGTAAGGAGAAATCCTTATTGAAAGCCCTCTTTTCGTAACGAGCGACACGGTTGTCATTATTGTGATTCTATAATATTATTTGTGAATAATTAATTATTGATTTATATAATAAGAAAAATATTTATTTATGTGGATATAAATGGAGGAATTTTTAGAAAAGTGACAATTATTGAAAATTGATATTTTATCTTTTCTGATAAAATAATTTATTTAAATATATTATTATATTATAATAATATAATAATGGTGATATTTTTACAATGAATGTGTGATATATGAATAAATGAGGAGGAATAGTATTTCTGTTACAATAAATGTTAAAAACATGTTAAACTTGTTGGTGGACCCTATTTTTGACTGAAATTTGATTATAGCCTGCAAAATCGTCCGTATATAGATTTCAGTCAATTTTTGTTTAGAATTTAGAAAAACTTAAAGCTACAAAATTGTAGAGAATTGAATTTACTATGGAATGGATATAAGATTCGAATTTTTCTGATAAAAGGACTATTTATTATGAATTATTAAAGTTCCGAAATATTGGGTCTCAATTGATTTTGTTACAAAAAAAATACTTAAAACATGTTTTTCATTTTGGTGGTCCCCACTTGCATATGGTAAATGCTGAATTCAGATGGTAAGGTGTGCGTAGGAAATTAAAAATAAAATATTAATATTTTATTAAATTTTCTGCTTTGGTGTTCTAAGCATTTTTCTATAAATAGAGTGCTTAGGTTAGAATTGAAAATCACACCAGAAATTGAAGTTTTCTCTCTCTATATTATCGAACGTATTTTTGTGAGTATTTAGATATTTTGAGTGTTGCTATACGGTGCAAGTTTCCTTCAGCATTATATCCGATATTCCAGTTAGAAGTACTATCCTTTTGAGGTAAGGAATGTTATTTTTCGTAAATGATGTTATTTCCTTTAATATCATTATACCGAAATATTGATATGAGTTTTATTATGAAATTTTTGTCTTTTCGTGTCAGAGTTACTATTCACGTATACGACACTATTTACGTATATGGTACTATTCACGTATACGGTACTATTTACGAATATGGAGTACTATACACGAGTTACTATTCATGAGTTACTATTCATGGGGTACTATTCATGACAAAATTGGTTTCTTTTTCTGATAAAATTATCGTTGATTTATGAATTTTACTCTTGAAATTAAATCCATGTTTTGATTATATTGTTTTTATTATCATATATAATATTTTTATAATCCTGGTGATGAATTTCTCTTTGACTTGAGTGTAAAGATGAATTGTTGACTGGTATGATCATGACCATTGAATTTATAATTGAATATCTTTAGCTTAAGTGCAAAGGTGAATTGATCAATATGGTTATAGTTATTGTTTATATAAATTCTGAAATGATTATATATTTCTTTGAGATATTAATATCTTTGGCCCGTAGTGCAAAGATGATCTGTTGTTGAATATCTTTGGCATGTAGTGCAAAGATGAAATGTTGATGAATATCTTTGGCCCGTAGTGCAAAGATGAATTTATTAGTATGATTATGAACAGGAACTATGATTTGGTATAACCATGATCTTTCATGTTTCAGGTAAACACAGGTGATGAAAATTATCTTCGTCCTAGGTGCGAAGAGAAATTTAGAACCACAATTAGGATTATGAGTTATTCAAATGATTGTGGATAAGAACTGTTGATTGATGTTACAGGGACAAAACATTGTTGGTGGAATTTTAACATGGAGAATATAATAGACTTTATGGTCTATTTGACTCTTCTAATGGATTGCTCATTCTGCTGTAACTATGGTTGAAAAGTTTTATCATCTACCATATGTTCTAAATCTCTGATTCATAACTGACGAAGGCTATTGATAATTTAATTATCTTTAGTCATGATATTCTTTACTAGGCTAGTTGAGCTCACCCTTTTCCTTTTTGTTCCATTTTTCTTTTCAGGAGGCGAGAATGTAGCGAGTACTAGTCGGGGATTGGAATGATGGTTCTAGAAAGTTATCTTAGTAGTTCTAACTATTTTGTAAAATAGTGTATCAATAATTGTAATGAGGACTTATTTGAGTATGGATATTGTCTAGAAGATAATATTTATATTTAAACTCACAGTATATGTGTTGTCGTATTTTGTACGACAATTGTAATAATGAAGTTGTAGTTATTTTTGTACCATATATTTGGCGACTCATAATGGATTGTGGATTGGACCTATTTTGGGGGCGTAACAGTTGGTATCAGTGAAAGTAGTATGCACACAAGCCAATCATGTTTGATGATAAAGCATATACTTTGTAACAATCTTATTCATTTATTAATAAAAAGGTATTAATTTATTAAAGGCTTTTAATTATCTACATGATGTTGTTTTATAATATGTGATAAACCCATAGTTTTAAGCAATGCTTTTAGAATAATGATGATGATCATTCTAATGAGATCTAAATTCTTAGAAAGCTTAAAACTAAAATAGTTCCCAATCGTTGGATTACTAAATTGGGGATTAGTAAATCCGGATAGATTGGTACATACGTTGCTTGCTCATTGGATGAGGATGATTGATCTCATGATCATTTGTGTGGAGACACTAAAGCAAGTATGTAGGTGCTTATTAGAAAATAAGTTCACTGAACGTGGCTCGCTAAGGAATACCTAATGGAGTTTTACTTTTTCATCAATAAGAATTCTTGTAGTGATAGTAGTATGAAGTAATCCTTGGACTTGAGATCATCATAGTATCTTGTGTATGATGAGTTATACTTTGACTTATTCCTTAAGACCCTTAGGGTATATCAAAGGGTATGCTTGGGTATAACAAGTTGTACATGGAGATAATATATAATCAATAAAGAATCTACCACTTCTAATAAAAGAAGAGAAATGTCCTATGTGATTCGATAAATGACAACCCAGTAGTCCTTGGCCAAGGCAGAATGAAATTAGAAAGGAGTTTCTAATTTGCATTATTTGGAGTTGTGCATTTAAGGATCGAAATACATATAATTAAAAAAAATAAGACTTGATAGTAATTCCATGTCTTATATTTAATTGGGACATTGTATGGTGGAAGGATTGAATTGTACGGTAACTATTTACTCAAAGGTTCTTTTATGATTAATGTTGAAATCTATATTATCCGAAAGTCGTTGATCGCTAGGGAGGCTTATCCCTATTGTAGAATAAATATTATTTATTTAAATAAATTAATTGTTTAATTTATTTATTTAAATAAGATTAAATTGTTCTTATAAGACCCAACTTTTATAAATAAAGATGAATTTTTCTATAAATATTATTTTTGAATATTATGGAATAAATTTGATATAATGTTATAGTTGTGGGTAATATTTATAAATTTTGCAAAGTATGCAAGTTGTTATAAAATATTCGTTTTGGTCGGGGAATATTCTTTTTGTTAGGAATATTCGTCTGAATGGCTCAATCATTGGTGGACCCCACAATAGAATTATTGTTTGGATTGAGAAAACGACAAAAATATTTTATAAAAATAACTACGGAGGTGTTACTGTTAAAACCGTTGAACTACCCGGTGGGTAAAAGTACAAGAATGTCTGGCGTAGTTGCGTAGTAGCATACGGTATTGATTATTCGATGCTTTACGTGAGAAGTCACTCATTATGCTCAATTATTACTACGATAATTGCTTGCATCATATCTCTTATATTATTGATTCAATTATTGTCACAAAGATCATCTCATATAATATGTTATAGTATTAAATCAATAATTGAGACGACAAGTTATAAATGATTAATAATTGTTGAAAGATTAAATATGTGTTGATGAAAAAAAAATGATTTGTGGTAAGTTTGATTATTTTATGGGGGCTCATATGTCATCATCTAAGAGTCTCTTCATCGATAGTATTTACCTTCATCAATAGTAATTACCTTCGTCGATAGTAATTACCCTTGTGAATAGTATTTACCTTCGTCAATAGTAATTACCTTCGTCAATAAGTAATTACCCTTGTGAATAGTATTTACCTTCGTCAATAGTATTTACCTTCGTTAATAGTAATTACCTTTACCAGACGTCCGAACCACTTGTCGCTTTCACATTACGGTGGCCAACCACTTGTCGTTTCACATTCTGAAAGGCCAAACCGATGTCAAGCCACTTGCCTTTTCATACTAAGGTGCTAAGCTAGAAATCTTCTATAAATAGAGGCCTAGGGCTTCATTATTTTTCACGAAATTCATTCAAGCTATAGAGAGAGAAAGTATAGAGAGAATAAGAGAGAAGAAGAAGAGTATTTTGTTACTACACCTGCTGCGATATTCAATCTCCTACCAAATGTAAGGGGTGTTATTCTTTCTTATTCATGAAGAGAAAATGTTGTTATTCCATTGCTTATTATTCATTGGAATAACTTTGTATAAGTGGTTTACCCTATACTTGGTGACATTCTTCTATTATTCATTGGAACATCCTCATGCATGTGTTTTTACACCGGACTGGTTCCGCTTTTTTATTATTATTCATTTGGAACATCACATGCGTGTGTTTTACACCGGACACGGTTCCGCTCTTTATTATTCTTTTGGAACATCACATGCGTGTGTTTTACAGGACTTCGGTTCCGCTCTTTATTATTCTGTTGGAATATCCTATCTCATGTGTTTTACACCGGATCCGGTTCCATCTTTATTATTCTCATTGGAACATCCTCGCTTGGTGTGAATTTCACCGACACAGTTCTCATTATTTATTATTACATTGGAATAACTCGCTATGCATGCGGTCTATCGCATGCATGGTGATTTCTTTTGTTATTCCATTCTTTATTATACCCAAATTGGTTAAAACTTTGACTTCTATACTCCATGAAATTAGTAGAATATCCTTGATATTTGCGTTTCATCCAATATCTTTTCATGGAAATATTCTTCTTCCATCATTCTTGAATTTTACTCTACAAAAGCAAAGATCATGTTGATAATTTGACGTTAATAATTCCTGGATAAAATAATTCTTGAACTTGTTTTATTGAATTCTTATATCATTGTCATCATCCTCATGTTTATATTTTTTTGAAAGTCATCCGTGGCTTCAGATGGTGCATAGATGGACTTGGTATGATTATGACCGAGAGACTATTCGGTTGTAATCATGGCCCGTAATGTTACAAATGATGTGATAAAAATCCTCGGTGGTAGTAGTGCATTGATGGATAGTTGTTGGCATGATCATGACCATTAATGAATACACAAATATTCTTGGCCCGTAGTGCATGAATAATTGTGGTCGTGATACTTAAAGAATATCCTTGGCCAGTAGTGCGGGGTGATTCGATGATGTGAAATATTTATTAAAGTTTGAGTCTCAAATTATAAACAAAGATGAAAAACCTTTTAAAACCTAAAAGATAGTAGACTTTATTTTTACTTGACTCTTTTAATGGATTGCATATTATTCGCAGCAGCTAAACCGTTGTCAATTGTATTTTATCGGTTTAACATTATTGAAGACTATTGATAATTTATTCTCGCATTATCTTAGTCATAATATTTCTTCTTGGGCTAGTTGAGCTCACCCTTTTCTTTCACCGTTCTCTTCAGTGAAATGATAATATAGGCGGGACGAGCCTGGAAAACGAGTGATGGTCCTGAAGATAGCATTAGTAGTCCTCACTATTACGTAAAATAGTGTGATAATAATCGTAATGAGGACTTTTTGTTTGAGTTTGTATAATATCTAGTAGAACGATATTTGTATTTAAACTCACGCTTTATGTCGTATTGTACCACGACAGCTATGTTAATAAGTTGTTTTTAAATTACATGCCACCATGTAAGTGTCGACCCAAGATGGGTGATGTATACCTAATTTTGGGGCGCCACGGTTGGTATCGAGCTTAGGGATATGATCCTGGCTAAGATGTGAGAATAGTACTAGGAGGGAGAGACGGGGAATACCTTCGCTAGTATGACCTACCTAAGTTTATGTGATATTTTATTGGTTGGTCGGGAAGATAGGGATAATTTGTCACATGTCAATTAACCTTTTGTTTTGTGGCGATGATCTCGAAAATGACATCCGAGAATGTTGAGAATAGCAATGGAAGCGCAGGTGATTGTTGATTCACCACATATCAATAATCGAGATAATGTGCATCGTGAAGGCGATAATCCTCATCTGTAAACAACAACAACGACCAAATGACGAATGATCAAATGTTCGGAGGTTTTATGCGATTTATGCAACAAAGAAAGTAGAGCGACTCCACGTCCAAAACGTAGGTGGAAATACGGAAAACTCTCTGCGGTCACCGCTAAACAATTTAAGGAGCTGGGACCACCGGAGTTTAAGGAGAGCAAAACCACTTCGCGAAAGCATGGATAAAGCAGACACCAAGATATTTGATGTCTTGGGATGCTCCGAGAGCAAAGGTTCCTTTGCGCCTTTATATTCATTGGAGAGGCGGATTCTTGGTGGGAATCGGTAAAAGCGTACTCAACCAATTGTCTTGAAGATATCTTGGGAGAAGTTCCAGAGTCGTTCAACGACAAATACTTTCCCGAAAGTATTACGCCACATGAAGGAGGTGGAGTTTATCAAGTTGGAACAAAACAATATGACCATGTCGCATGATCTGAGGCAAAATTTGCGGAGTTATCACGGTTCGTCCCCCACTTGGTGGATAATGAAGAGAATGACGCGAATGTTTTTAAGAGGTTTGAAGTCGGAGATCGTCAACATCTTATTTCTCATAAACCGTGTTTGTATTCGATGTTGTAAATAGGGCTCGATTAGTGGAAGCGCGATAATGAGTCAACGCAACTAAAAGAAGCAAATTAAGCAAAATTATAATACCAAATGAGAATAGTCATCGAGGCGGTGACAACAAGCGTGGAGGGAATCAACAGGCGGATATGGTAACCACTTCGGTGGTAATCGTGGCCAAAACAATAAGAATGGACATTTCAAGAAAAGGAGATTCAACAATGATGGAAAGACGTCGGCACAAAGACCCATTGTTAAGGAAGGAGAAAGACCACCTATCATATGCTTCAAATGCGGAGGAGAGGGACACATCACCAAAGCTGCGGCCATGCCAGTCAAAGCATGTTATAATTGTGGAAGAGAAGGTCACTTAGCTCGATTTTGTGTCGTTTATCAAGACAAATTCAACTAGGATGGAGGCACCAAAGGCCATCCCGGAAAATTCAAAACCCAGAAGTCTGAGGAGAGCATTTGTTGTGACCTCCCCGAAAGAGCAAGGAATCCGAATGAGGTCATCACGGGTAAGCTTATCATAAACTCTAATGAAGTCTATACTTTATTTGATCTGGGTTCTACCCATTCTTTTATTTCTCCTACTTGCGCTCATCGATTAAATTTGACTCAGGAGAAATTAGACTTTGACTTATCTGTGGAAACTCCGGTTGGGAGAAACCTTCATTACATCCACTTGCTTTATAAGTCTTGTTTGGTTCAAATCGGTACCCTCACATTACTGTCGATCTTATTTCATTAAAAATACTTGCATTTGACGTGATTCTAGGGATTGATTGGTTAACTACTTATCATGCAAAAATTGATTGTTTTAAATAAGGTTGTTAGCTTTCATATTCCTAATCAACCTATTATCTAATTCAAACGACCAAACCATTAAAATCAATCACGGTCATCTCAAGCCATAAAGCTATTCGTTTATTGAAAAACGGATGTCAAGCTTTCTTAGCTCATGTCACGATTTAAATAAAAATACGTCGGTTTTAAACGATATTCCTATTGTTAATAAATTTCTGACGTATTCCCAGAAGAACTTCCCCGCCTACCCCAGGCGTGAAATTGAATTTTGTATCGACCTTGAACCCAAGACAAAACCTATTTCCAAAGCCCCATATCGAATGGCTCTATTGAACTTCGAGAGTTAAAGACCCAATGCGCAGGAATTGTTAGACATTGGCTTTATTCGTCCCTAAGATTCTCCTTGGGGTGCTCTGTTACTATTCGTGAAGAAGAAAGATGGGAGTATGCGACTTTGTATTGATTATCGGGAGTTGAATCACGTCACCATCAAAAATAGGTATCCATTGCCACGTATTGATGACTGTTTGACCCGGTTGCAAGGAGCCAAATTCTTTTCAAAGATTGATCTTCGTTCCGGATATCACCAATTGAAGATTAGAACCACCGACATTCCAAAGACGGCTTTTCGAACTCGAGACGGCATTATGAATTCCTAGTCATGTCCTTTGGATTGACTAATGCTCCTAACGCCTTCATGGATATGATGAACCGAGTATTCAAGGAATATTTAGATCACTTTGTGGTTGTCTTTATTGATGACATCCTTATTTATTCCAAAAGCCGTGAAGATCATGAGCAACACTTGAGGTGACACTCCAAAAGCTTTGTGAATATAAGCTTTATGCCAAGTTGAAGAAATGCGAGTTACGGCGAAAGAAGTAGCATTCCTTGGGCACGCGTGGTATCAAGTCATGGAATATCTGTTGACCCAAAAAAGATTGAAGCTATTCAAAGTCGGGAACAACCTAAATCGATGGCCGGAAGTCGTAGCTTTCTCGGTTTAAATTTGGTTATTATCGGAGATTCGTGGAAGGATTTTCTCGAATCGCTATTCCATCGACTTCAAATGACTCGGAAAGATCTGAAGTTCGGTTGGAGCGAAGAATGTGAGAAGAGTTTTCAAGAACTCAAGAGGAGACTTATTTCAAAGACTTTTTACGACAATACCATCTGCCTCGGAGGGATTTGTCATCTACAAAGTGATGCTTCGGCAAAGGGTTGGGATGTGTTCTCATGCAACATGGAAAAGTAATAGCCTATGCCTCGCGACAACTCAAAGAATATGAGAGGAATTATCCTACTCATGATCTAGAGTTAGCAAATGTTGTCTTCTGCACTTAAAATTTGGAGGCATTACTTGTATTGGGAGAAAGTGGAGATCTTTACGGATCATAAAAGCCTCAAATATTTCTTCACTCAAAAGGAACTCAACATGCGACAACGACGTTGGCTTGAAATGATTGAAAGATTATGATCATACCATCCAATACCATCCTGAAAAGCGAACGTGGTAGGTGACGCGTTGAGTAGAAAATCATATGCAAGTCGAAAGTGCGATATTGTCAACGAAAGGCCCATTTTGTGTGACTTGCAAAGGATGGAGATAGAATTAAAGACTCTGTGGACGCATGTGATGATAAGCGAGTATCTGAGTAGAACCGACTTTAATTGATAAAGTTAAAGTCGCTTTCGAGCTACGGACACGGAGTCGATGCGTATGAGGAAGAAAGTGCAAGAAGGTGCTATCTGCTAGGAAGCAAGAATCGATGAAGAAGGAATACTTGAGTCAACTCCGGACTTTGTGTTCCTAACGACCACGATTTAAAGTATAATATCATGATGGAGGCACACAACACACCATTTGCAATCCATCTGGAGTACCAAAATGTATCATGATATTCGCCATACATTTTGGTGGAGCAATATGAAGAGAGAGATAATATTTGTTTATCTCAAGGTGTCTAACTTGTCAACGAAGTTAAAAGCGGAGCATCAAGTACCAAAAGGTCCATTGCAACCACTTGAAATTCCGAATGGAAGTGGGAGCACATTACCATGGATTTCGTTCTGGGGCCTTCCTAAGGTTTCTCAAGGCATTGATGCGATTTGGGTCATTGTTGATAGGTTGACCAAGTCTCGCTCATTTCTTCCGATCTGAGAAACTTATACACTTGAACGTCTTGCTCAGATGTACATAAACGAGATTGTAAGATCGCATGGTATCTGCAGTATCCATAGTTTCGATCGAGACCCAAGATTCACTTCACGATTTTGGGTTAGTTTGCAAAAAGCTATGGGCACAGACTTACGATTTAGCTTCGGCAGATATCATCCTCGAGATTTGGACGGACAATCGGAGAGGACTATTCAAACTCTTGAAGATCTATTAAGACTCGTGTCCTTGATTTCAAGGAAGTTGGGACAAGTTCTTACCATTGGTGGAGTTTTCCCACAACAACAGATTATCGAAGCAAGTATTGGCATGGCTCCATTCAAGGCGTTGTATGGAAGAAAGTGTCGCTTCTCGAGATCTTTGGGATGAGGTGGGTGAAGCAACGTTGTTGGGACCGGGAGTTGATGTACGTATGACTACGGAAAAGATTCAAACGATCCGACAACGTATAAAAACCTCACAAAATCGACAAAAGAGTTATCTTGATCTTCATCGAAAGGACGTGGAATTCGATATAGGAGATCATGTGTTGTTAAGAGTTGCTCCATGGAAAGGAGTTACAAGATTTGGAAAGAGAGGAAAACTTAACCCTCGATTCATCGGTCCATTTTAATCCTCGATCGAGTAGGAACTGTGGCCTATAGACTCGCTTCTGCGCCAAATATGTCTCGTGTTCATAACGCGTTTTTCATATATCTATGTTACGTAAATATGTGAAAGACCCGAACCATATTATTGAGTTAGAACCCACGAAATAGCGGAAGATTTGACGTATGAAGAGGTTCTGTTCAAATGTTGGATAAGAATGAATATATTCTACGCTCAAGGTTATACCTCAAGTCAAAGTTTTGTGGAGGAACCACGATGTTGAGGAAATGACTTGGGAGTTAGAATCAAAATGAAATCAAGGTATCCTTACCTCTTGACATACCAGTGTGTATACCACTAATTTCGAGGGCGAAATTTCATAAGAAGGGAGGTTATAAGACCCAAATTTTTTATAAATAAAGATGAATTTTTCTATAAATATTATTTTTGAATATTATGGAATAAATTTGATATAATGTTATAGTTGTGGGTAATATTTATAAATTTTGCAAAAGTATGCAAGTTGTTATAAAATATTCGTTTGGTTTGGGGAATATTCTTTTGTTAGGGAATATTAAATACAATGGCTCAATCATTGGTGGACCCCACAATAGAATTATTATTCGGATTGAGAAAACGACAAAAATATTTTATAAAAATAACTACGGAGGTGTTACCGTTAAAACTGTTGAACTACCCGGTGGTAAAGAAATGCGATGTCTGCCGTAGTTGCATAGTAGCAACGGTATTGATTATTGATGCTTACGTGAGAAGTCACTCGGCTATGCTCAATTATTGCTCTGATAATTCTTTGCATCATATCTCTTATATTATTGATTCAATTATTGTCACAAAGATCATCCATATAATATGTTATAGTATTAAATCAATAATTGAGACGACAAGTTATAAATGATTAATAATTGTTGAAAGATTAAATATGTGTTGATGAAAAAAAAATGATTTGTGGTAAGTTTGATTATTTTATGGGGGCTCATATGTCATCATCTAAGAGTCTCTTCGTCATAGTATTTACCTTCGTCGATAGTAATTACCTTCATCAATAGTAATTACCCTTGTGAATAGTATTTACCTTCGTCGATAGTAATTACCTTCGCACAATAGTAATTACCCTTGTGAATAGTATTTACCTTCGTTAATAGTGTTTACCTTCGTTAATAGTAATTACCTTTACCGACGTCGAACCACTTGTCGTTTCACATTACAAAGCGTCGAACCACTTGTCGTTTCACATTACGAGCGTCAAACCATTCGTCCAAGCCACTTGCCTTTTCATACGGCGGTGCTAAGCTAGAAATCTTCTATAAATAGAGGCCTAGGGCTTCATTATTTTTCACGAATTCATTCAAGCTATAGAGAGAAAAGTATAGAGAATAAGAGAGAAAGAAGAAGAGTATTTTGTTACTACTACTCGCCGCAGATTCAATCTCCTACCAAATGTAAGGGGTGTTATTCTTTCTTATTCATGAAGAGAACTGTTGTTATTCCATTGCTTATTATTACATTGGAATAACTTTTGTATAAGTGGTTTACCCTATACTTGGTGACATTCTTCTATTATTCGTTGGAACATCACATGCGTGTGTGTTTTACACCCCACTGGTTCCGTCTTTATTATTATTACATTGGAACATCACATGCATGTGTTTTACACCTGGACTGGTTCCGTCTTTATTATTACATTGGAACAACATCACATCATGTGTTTTACACCTTGACTGGTTCCGCTCTTTATTATTACATTGGAATATCCTATCTCGTGTGTTTTACACCGGATCTGGTTCCATCTTTTATTATTCATTGGAACATCCTGCTTGCGGTGTGAATTTCACACGACACGGTTACTGTTATTTATTATTACATTGGAATAACACATACATGCGGTCTATCGCATGCATGGTGATTTCTTTTGTTATTCCATTCTTTATTATACCCGGTTGGTTAAAACTTTGACTTCTATACTCCATGAAATTAGTAGAATATCCTTGATATTTGCGTTTCATCCAATATCTTTTCATGGAAATATTCTTCCGATCATTCTTGAATTTTACTCTACAAAACAATGATCATGTTGACAATTTGACGTTAATAATTCTGGATAAAATAATTCTTGAACTTGTTTTATTGAATTCTTATATCATTGTCATCATCCTCATGTTTATATTTTTTGAAAGTCATCATGGCACATGTAGTGCATAGATGGACTTGGTATGATTATGACGAGAGACTATTCGGTGTAATCATGGCTAGTAATGTTACAAATGATGTGATAAAAATCCTCGATGGCCGTAGTAGTGCATTGATGGATAGTTGTTGGCATGATCATGACCATTAATGAATACACAAATATTCTTGGCCGTGAATGCATGAATAATTGTGGTCGTGATAATCTTAAAGAATATCCTTGGTAGTAGTGCGAGGGTGATTCGATGATGTGAAATATTTATTAAAATTTGAGTCTCAATATAAACAAAGATGAAAAAAACCTTTTAAAACCTAAAAGATAGTAGACTTTATTTTTCTACTTGACTCTTTTAATGGATTGCATATTCATTGCAGCTTAAACCGGTTTATCATTGTATTTTATCGGTTTAACATTATTGAAGACTATTGATAATTTATTACGCATTATCTTAGTCATAATATTTCTTCTTGGGCTAGTTGAGCTCACCCTTTCTTTCACTTTATTCTCTTCGTGAAATGATAATATAAATTGGGGACGAGTCGGAAAGCAGTGATGGTCCGAAGATAGCATTAGTAGTCCTCACTATTCAGTAAAATAGTGTGATAATAAGCGTAATGAGGACTTTTTGTTTGAGTTTGTATAATATCTAGTAGACGATATTTGTATTTAAACTCACAATTTATGTCGTATTGCATACCACGGCAGCTTATGTTAATAAGTTGTTTTTAAATTACGTACCATGTAAGTGTTAAATAACCCAAGATGGGTGATGTATACCTAATTTTGAAGCGTCACGATTCTAATTGATTTATTCACAACCTAGTTTAATATGGAGAACCTAAAGGGTCACACCATAAAAGGAAGAATAATTATTTAAGAAGTTAATGGCATAATCGTAATAATATGTTAAGTATATTTAATTTAATCTATGGTGATAGAATAAATTAAATAGCTTAATATTTATTATTTAATATTTTAGAAATATTAAATATAAATTAATAAGAGGAGTCTTATTAATATTATTACAATTATTATTATTATTTTAATTTCTAAAAGAGTTTATAAATTAATTTAATATAAGTACTCTCATTTATTCCTAATAGGATTAGGAGGAAAAATTAGTTAAAGGAGTTTAATTAATTATCCCTAATAAGATTAGGGGCCCATTTAATTAAAAGAGTTTAATTAAATAATACCTTATTTTATTAAATAAGGTTACACCGATATCTTTATAAGAGGAGTCTTATATCGATATGAAGAATACGTAATAATTCCAATAGTTGGGAGAGATCGCCTTTTTACATAGAGATAGAAAAACTGGGGTTTAGCCAACCACCCATCTTCTTGAATCTTTATTTTTCCTTGGTGGATCACCTCTGAGAGGTCAAACACTTGGGTGGCTAACGTTGATCGAAAGGAAGGAACCAAACCCGGTGGATTCAAGTTGAGCGTGAAAAGGATTGGAGGTGAACTTGTACACGAGGAAGCTTCGGATCTTCAAGGTATGTTTTTTATTCATCTTTTTTCGTTTAATTAATAATTGTGCATAAAGGGTGATCCGGGTATATGGTTTGTAAAATTTTAAACTCGATTTTACACGTTTCCGCTTATTTATGCAATTGGATTGCGCACATGAATATTACAAACCTAACAGTGGTATCAGAGCCAAACCTTTATGCAAATTATTAATTGTTCAAAATTTGATATGTATGTTGATATGTGTTTAGAACAATTTAATTGGGCATAATTTTGTTATATAAAATTAAAAAAAAAAAAAAAAACTCCCGAAATTTCAAACCGCAGTTTTAAATACAAAGCTGCTGATTCGCGTTAGTTTTTCAAGATAATAATGAATCAAGGGTACAAGGGTGAATAATTTTTTTTTTAAAAAACCAAGCTGCACGTCGTGGGTTATTCAAGGAATATAGCAGGAGTAATGGAGTAAGTTACTATAAACTTATATATTATGTTTCTACACAAGAAGTTAATTTATATATATATATATATATATATATATATATATCATTCTAATTATTTTATAATTAAAATAATAAGTTTATTTTAATCTTAAAATAAAAGGTTTATTTTAATATTAAAATAAAAGAGTTTATTTTAATTTTAAAATTAAATTTCATGCTAACTAATTAGAGTTGGAATTGGATTTCATGATAATTAATTGGAGTTGAAATTGGATTCTATTTTTCCTAAAATAAAGGAGTTTATTTTGATATGAAATTAGATTTCATATTATTCAAAATAAAAGGTTTATTTGTGAATAGGAAAAAAAAAATCGAGTCTTTCCTTAAATAAAGGAGTTTATTTAGATATGAAATAAGATTTCATATTATTCAAAATAAAAGTGTTTATTTGTGAATAGGAAAGAGAATCCATGTTTCCTTAAATAAAGGAGTTTATTTAAATATGAAATAAGATTTCATATTATTCAAAATAAAGGAGTTTATTTGTGAATAGGAAAAAGAATTCGTGTTTCCTTTAATAATTTTTTTTATATGGAATTGGATTCCATAATTAATTAAAATAAAGGAGTTTATTTTGATTAAAATTTTGATTAAAATAAAATAGTTTATTTTATTCAAAATTGGATAAATTAAAATAAAATAATTTTATTTTGATTTAAATTTGGATTAAAATAAAAGAGTTTATTTTAATTCAAAATTAGATTTTATACTAACTAAATTTGCCCATTAAATGATATCAATATATATATTAAATGTTTATTATTCATGAGATGAATGTTATTTATTGATGCGTATGGTGATGTGTATGATAATAAATGGGATTGATTATGGACTATTGACCAATATGATTGGATTTTATTTTAGTTGGATGCATGAATGTATGGATTTTATTAAATGGGGTCTCACAGACTGCCTCGTCTTCTCTAATTTTTCTTAATGTAAATTCTAACTCCTCCTATGTACTTCCCTCGATCATTAGCATTGCTCAGGTTTCTATTTATTTTAATCGGTTTTGTAATAGGAATAGTTAGAATTAATTTTGAAAAATTGGAGATCAAGGAAACAAGGAGCGCTTGAAGACCCGTTTGTAATGGAGCCCGGTTTAAATGTAATAGTTATATTTAAATATTATTTCTTGCACCCCTTGGGGTTTGACCTTTTGGTTCACTTGGTGGCTCTAGTGAACCAAACTAGAATAAAAGTCCATAATCAATCCGGTAGAATATTGTATTCTATATGTGCATGCTTGTACTATATATATTATATATTATGCAAACATGCTTCGCATGTTAATTAATATGACCCGTATTTTATATATATATATAATAATGCACGCTAAACAAGATGAGACAAATTAATAACAAACCCTCAATTTTTATATTAAGTCCTAAGCGTTCAAAGATATTTGGAATATCGAACGTCGCCTTCTAGCATGATAAAATTAATAGAGTATTAAATATTTAATATGAGTTTGTTATGTCACCACAAGGCAAGTATTAAGTATTTAAGATGTTAATTTATCACATTTGATGCTTATAAAGAAAATTAAACAATATTGTTTTGTTGTGTCACCACAAGGATGATATTTTTCTTTTTTGAATATATGGAGTGCTAGGTCGGACTTAACTTGGATAATTTTGATTCGGATGTGCCACCACTTGATCAAAATAATATAATAGGCAAAAGAAAAGGAGTTGCATAGTTGATGTAATTGACAAAAGTTGTCTACCTATTTATTTATATATAGTTTGTTGTGTCACCACAAGGCTATATACATTTGAAATGGGATCCTTATTCTCACTAGCAAATCTTTAATTAGATTTTGCCGAACTATATAAATGAGGGTAATATAGTTTGAAGAAAATAGTGGGAGATACCAATTTAAAACAAGACCTAATTTATTTTAGTAATTAATAAAAAAATGTATGTTAAAATGTTGTTAATTACAAATTCATTTACTGAAATTTTACAATGTCTAAACTTACTATCATTTGCGAAGCATATTAGATGCTAAATTAACCGTAATCAAATTAAACGGATTGGTTAAGGAATTTGAGAATAGTTCTCATATTTGAAAAGCTATCTTATGTCCTTAATACGCATATCCTACGCAATGGTTGCGAACATAATGCCTCCGAGGAAGAGATTGCTACTTTTAGAAAGTGGCAAGATGATGCACATTAACTCGATGCATCATGCTCGCATCTATGAAAGTAACGAGCTTCAGCGTCGGCATGAAACTATGGATGCTTCTAATATATTCCTCATTACATCAAGTAGTTGATGGCGAGGAAAGTAGGGCCCGATAGATATCGAGATATCTAAGGAGCTCTTCCGATCTAGAATGATGAGATGACACTACAAATATGGATATAAAAGTCCTTAACATTATCAATTTGATTGATTAATTAGGACAATGAGTTTTGTCATGGATGGAGAGTTGAGCCAAGATTTGATCTTGCACTCACTCTCGGACTCCTTTCACAATTGTTGTGAATTTTTTCATATGGACAAGCTAGATATCAACCTCGCTGATTTGCTTAACGTGTTGAAAAATGTTGAGAGTCACTTTCCAAACAAGAAAAACCAAGTCTTACTGGTAGGGGCCAAAGGATCTTCTGAAAAGAAGGAACGTTTAAAGGAGGGTAAAAGGAAGGCAAAAACAAAGGATAATAAGAACAAAACTAATACGGATAGCAAAGGAGTTTGCTTCCACTACAATAAGCCTGGACACTAGAAAGAAACTGCGAGAAGCATCTTCCAGAGGCTAACCAAAAGAAGCTTAGTGAAGTTTCGGTTACACATACAATTTTGTTCATGATTTAAATAAATTTTTCTTTAAGTTAAGGTTCTACTTGGGTATTGGATACCGACTTTGGTTATCATAAATATAGATTTATGAAGGGACCAAGCAGAAGTAGAAAGCTAAACAAAGATAAGTAATCCTATGTGTAGAAAATGAAGCAAAGGTTGCTACATTAGCCATAGAAACTTATAGTTTAGCAATGCCTATGGGAAAATCTATTAAGTCAATAAGTTGTTATTGTATTTCAGCCTTGTTAGAAATATTATTTCTATTTTGTTGTTGGACAATAAAATTTTTGGTATTATAATTAAGAACAATTGTTGTTCTATTTATAATAATAATGTTTTGTATAGAATCGGAATATTACTTAATAAATTTTGTATACTTGACTTACATAAAAATAATTTTGCATATTGAACAAATTAGTATAAGAAAAGGAGATGATCATTCAAAGAGTTGAATGTATGTATTTGTTGAAATACAAGTGTGAATTATTTGAAAGGTTCAAAGAATTGAAAGTGAAACAAATTGGCAAAGTATTAAGATTCTTTGATAAGATCAAGGAATAAATACTTGTGCAATAAGTTTCAAGATCATCTCAAATGGTTTTTCATAATGGACACCTCATGATACATAATAATTGATTGATGTATCCGAAAGGAAAATCATACCTTGTTGAACATGGTACGGTCCAAAATGATTTTACTGACATTCCAAATCCTTCAGGATCATGTCCTAGAAATGGCTACATATCTACGAAAAGGTAACCTCTAAATCCAAATTTCAAGACTCCATAAAAGTTATGGATGGGGAGGATTCCTAATCTTAAGTATGTTAAGATAAGGGTTGTCCAACTTATGTGAAAAGGTTTCAAGGATAAGCTTGGGACAAGATTTGACATATGCAGATTTTGTGGGACATCCTAAAGTAAGTTTAGGGTATATGTTCTATAATTCTACTTAACAAAAGGTGTTTGTTACGAAACACGCGCCTTCTAAGATAAAGGTGTTTATCATTAAAAGGGGCTAGTGGGAGGATAATAGATCTTGAAGAGTTCAAGAACCACAAAAACACTATAAGTCAAATAAGAGGAACCTATAGATAGACCTATTGTACCTGGCCCAATCTTAAATGCGGAATAGTACCAAGATACCTAGGAGGTATGGATTCATCATAGATGATGATGATGAGGTACACATCATGAAGATGATGATCCATTACATATACGATGAGGTAAGAGTTCTAGTGTGTACAAAAGGGACGATTGGAGCACAAGTGACATTCCTAATATTATATGTTGATATACTACGGATAAGGAATGACATACTAATGCTACAATCAAGAAATGATAAAGTTGTCAAACATTCCTCCATGAATGGTTTGGGAAGAGTATCTTAATTGGGGATAAAATCTATCTAGATAGATCTGACAGGATGCTCGACTTAACCCAAGGAACGTATATTCATTTGATGCTAAAGTCGTTTAGCATGGCAAACTCCATGGGATGTCTCATGTTGATGAGCCCTTGGAGTGTATCTCTACTAATAGTCCCCACAGACTCCTGAAAAGAGAGGTCGCATGAGTGACAATCATGTATGCAATGAAATGTACGAGACCTGATGTTGATCACCATATTATGGAGAAGTTCACTATGAGTCAGTGAAAAACATCTTAAAGTGCTTAGCCCAGCACTAAGGATGTGATCATATTCATGGTGGGTCTAAATTAAAACTAGAGGGCTTAACAGACTCAAGTTTTTCAGACAGACCAAGATGACAGAAAATTCCACTTTAAGGTAAAGGTTACCTTGAACGGTGGTGCAGTGAATTGAAAAGGTTTCAAACAGCAAAGAATTGCTGGTTTAGTGATAAAGACAATGTATATAGCTATAAATGAAGCTGCAAATTGATTGTTTGGATGAAAAGTTCATTACAGAACTAGGAATAGTTCCTAAGTCTCATCTTGGATCTAAACATGTGTTGTGGCACTTTCATTTGATTATTAGAATCATTGAAAGATGGGAAATCACTATAGAGATAGTGGACTCTCATGAACAACATTACATATCCATTAACTAAAGCTTATCCAATAGCAGGATAATCGTCACTTAGAGAAGAAGAGTATGAGATACCATGACGATTGGCTTTAGTACAAGTGGGAGATTAAAAGTAGTATGCACACAAGCCAATCATGTTTGATGATAAAGCATATATTTTGTAACAATCTTATTCATTTATTAATAAAAAGGTATTAATTTATTAAAGGCTTTTAATTATCTACATGATGCTGTTTTATAATATATGATAAACCCATAGTTTTAAGCAATGCTTTTAGAATAATGATGATGATCATTCTATTGAGATCTAAATTCTTAGAAAGCTTAAAACTAAAATAGTTCCCAATCGTTGGATTACTAAATTAGGGATTAGTAAATCCGGATAGATTGGTACATACGTTAACTTTTCATTGGATGAGGATGATTGATCTCATGATCATTTGTGTGGAGACACTAAAGCAAGTATGTAGGTGTTTATTAGAGAATAAGTTCACTGAACGTAGCTCGCTAAGGAATACCTAATGGAGTTTTACTTGCTTGTCAATAGGAATTTCTATAGTGATAGTAGTACAAGTAATCCTTGGACTTGAGATCATCATAGTATCTTGTGTATGATGAGTTATACTTTGACTTATTCCTTAAGACCCTTAGGGTATATCAAAGGGTATGCTTGGGTATAACAAGTTGTACATGGAGATAATATATGATCAATAAAGAATCTACCACTTCTAATAAAAGAAGAGAAATGTCCTATGTGATTCGATAAATGACAACCCAAAGAGTCCTTGGCGAAGGTAGAATGAAATTAGAAAGGAGTTTCTAATTTGCATTATTTGAGTTGTGCATTTAAGGATCGAAATATATATAATTAAAAAAAATAAGACTTGGCGATAATTCCATATGCTTTATATTTAATTGGGACATTGTATGGTGGAAGGATTGAATTGTGCGGTAACTATTTACTCAAAGGTTCTTTTATGATTAATGTTGAAATCTATATTATCTGGAAAGTCGTTGATCGCTAGGGAGGCTTATCCCTATTGTAGAATAAATATTATTTATTTAAATAAATTAATTGTTTAATTTATTTATTTAAATAAGATTAAATTGTTCTAATTGATTTATTCACAACCGGTTTAATATGGAGAACCTAAAGGGTCACACCATAAAAGGAAGAATAATTATTTAAGAAGTTAATGGCATAATCGTAATAATATGTTAAGTATATTTAATTTAATCTATGGTGATAGAATAAATTAAATAGCTTAATATTTATTATTTAATATTTTAGAAATATTAAATATAAATTAATAAGAGGAGTCTTATTAATATTATTACAATTATTATTATTATTTTAATTTCTAAAAGAGTTTAAAAATTAATTTAATATAAGTACTCTCATTTATTCCTAATAGGATTAGGAGGAAAAATTAGTTAAAGGAGTTTAATTAATTATCCCTAATAAGATTAGGGAGCCCATTTAATTAAAAGAGTTTAATTAAATAATACCTTATTTTATTAAATAAGGTTACCTGATATCTTTATAAGAGGAGTCTTATATCAGATATGAAGAATACGTAATAATTCCAATAGTTGGGAGAGTACGCCTTTTTCTATAGAGATAGAAAAACTAGGGTTTAGCCAACCACCCATCTTCTTGAATCTTTATTTTTCCTTGGTGGATCACCTCTAGAGGCCAAACACTTGGGTGGCTAACGTTGATCAAAGGAAGGAACCAAACCCGGTGGATTCAAGTTGAACGTGAAAAGGATTGGAGGTGAACTTGTACCTGAGGAAGCTCGGATCTTCAAGGGTATGTTTCTTATTCATCTTTTTTGTTTAATTAATAATTGTGCATAAAGGGTGATCCGGGTATATGGTTTGTAAAATTTTTAAACTCTGATTTTTACACGTTTCCGCTTATTTATGCAATTGGATTGCGCACATGAATATTACAAACCTAAAAATCAGAGCTTAGGGATATGGTGTTACACCCCCAAACTAGGTATACATCACCCATCTTGGGTCGTCAGATACAAGGTACTGAATACAAATACAAACTAATTATACAATAGTCGTGTAAAATACGACAAAACATAAATTGAGAATTTTAATAAGAATATTGTCATCTAGACAATATCCACACTCAAAGGAGTCCTCAATACATTTATTGTCACACTATTTAACAGAATAGTGAGGACTACTAATACTATTATCTGGACCGTCACTCCATTCCCCGACTAGTCCCGGCTACGTTCTCATTTCTTGAAGAGAACAGTGAAAGAAAGGGGTGAGCTCAACTAGCCAGTAAAAAATATTATGACTAAGATAATGCAGAATAAATTATCATTAGTCTTCAACAATGTTAAACTGATAAAATGCAATAGACATCAAGTTTAATTGCAGCGGAATAAGCAATCCATTAGAAGAGTCAAGTAGAGAATAAAATCTACTAACTTCTATGATTTAAAAGGTTTTTCATCACTTTTTATCGCTGAGACTCAGCTTAATAAATAAACCACATCATCGAGTCATCCCTGCTTTATGGGCCAAGGATATTCATTAAATTATCAATGGTCATGACTATACCGAATAATCCCTGGTCATAATCATACCAAAAACTCTCCGTCAATACACTACTGGCCACTGAGGACTTTTACCACATCATTTATAACATTACAGTCATGATTATCTTAGAATAATAATCCTCAGTCATAATCATACCAAGTCCATCTATGCACATTATCCAAAGATGACTTTCATCACAATATAAGCATGAGGATGATGACAATGACATAATAATTCAATAAAACAAGTTCAAGAATAAATTTTAAAGATTTATAAATTAATTTATCCTGAACTCAATATTGTCCAAATTGTCAACATGATACTGCTTTGTGGAGTAAAATTCAAGAATGTTCAGAAGAATATTTCCATGAAAAGATACTGGATGAAGCGCAAATATCAAGGATATTCCACTAATTTCATGGAGTATAGAAGCCAAAATTTTAACCAAATGAGTATCATAGAATATATGAAATCTATGATGGATTTTCACCCGCCAAATGCGGTAATCCACGTGATGCGAGATCATTTCCACAATTTAATAAGAAATGAATACGAAGGGTCATTCACCATGCATGTGGTAATCCACATAGACAGGTTATTCCAACAGAATAATAAAGAATGGATAATGCCTCCAAATTTTAAGTGCGAAGACAACAGCTGCCAACTCTAGATCATGAGTAGGATAATTCCTCTCATATTCTTTGAGTTGCCGAGAGGCATAGGCTATGACTTTCCCATATTGCATGAGAATACATCCTAACCCTTTTCCCGAAGCATCACTGTAGATGAAAAATCCCTCCGAGCCAGATGGTACTGTGACGCCCCCAAAACAGGTATACATCACCCATCTTGAGTCGCCAGATACATGGTACAAAATTCAAATACAACTTAATTATACAACAGTCGTATAAAATACGACAAAACATAATCTAAGAGTTTTAATATGTATATTGTCATCTAGACAGTATACAAACTCAATGAAGTCCTCATTATATTTATTGTCACACTATTTAACAGAATAGTGAGGACTACTAATGCTATCATCTGGATGTAACTCCGCTTCCCAGACTAGTCCCAAAGAATATTCTCATTTCACGAAGAGAACAAAGAAAGAAAGGGTGAGCTCAACTAGCCCAAGAAGAAATATTATGACTAAGATAATGCGAAATAAATTATCGTTAGCCTTCAACAAATGTTAAACCGATAAAATATAACAAACATCAAGTTTAATCTGCGCGGAACAAGCAATCCATTAAAAGAGTCAAGTAGAGAATAAAATCTACTATCTTTTATGATTTAAAAAGGTTTTTATCACTTTTATCGCTGGGACTCATCTTAATAAATAATCCACATCATCCCTGCACTGCGGCCAAGGATATTCATTACTATCACAACCACAAATTATCCATGCACTATGGGCCAAGGATATTCTTGTATTCATCAATGGTCATGATCATGCCAACAAGCCGTGCATCGATGCACTACGGACCAATGAGGACTTTTACCACATCATTGTAACATTACGGTACGTGATTATACTTAAATAATCCACGGTCATAATCATACCAAGTCCATCTATGCACAACAGGCCACAGATGACTTTCAACATAATATAAGCATAAGAATGATGACAATGATATAAGAATCCAATAAAACAAGTTCAAGAATTAATTTATCCAGAATTCAATAACGTCCAAATTGTCAACATGATACTACTTTGTAGAGTAAAATTCAAGAATGCTCAGAAGAATATTTTCATGAAAAGATACTGGATGAAGCGCAAATTTCAAGGATATTTCACTAATTTCATGGAGTATAGAAGTCAAAACTTTAACCAATTGAGTATAATAGAATATATAAAACTGCAAATGGATTTTCGCCCACCATGCGGTAATCCACGTATATAGATCATTTCCATAATTTAATAAGGAATGAATACAAATGATCATTCACCATGCATGTGGTAATCCACATGCATGAGTTATTCCAACGAATAATAAAGAATGGAATAACGAAGGATTCACCGTATGCGTGCGATAGATCGCACGACGAGTTATTCCCAATAGAATAATAAAGAAATGGAACCAGTCATGAATAAGCGCACGCATGTGATATATTAAACGAAATAATAAAGAAGCGGAACGAATCGGTGTAAATTCGCACCAACAGGATATTCCAACGAATAATAATAAAGAATAAAATAACAACGAAATCACCATGCATGCGATTGATCCACGCACGAGCTATTCTAACGAGAATAATAATTAATGCAACCGAATGTCAAAGGCGTACGCATATTGCAACGTGATATTCCAACGAGAATAATAAAGAATGGAATAACAGAAGAATTTCACCATGTATGCGTTACTTCGCATATACAGGTTATTCCAACATAATAATAAAGAATGGAATAACAGAAGAATTTCACCAAGTATAGGGTAGCCCGTGTATACAAGTTTTTCCAACAGAATAATAAAGAATGGAATAACAGAAGTTTTCTTCATAAATACGAAAGAAATAATACCCCTTACTAGTACAACAAATAATATCCCTTACCTTAGAAGAAACTGGATATAGGAGTAGTGAAGTAACATAATACTTTTCTTCTTTCTCTCTATAGTTTCTCTCTCTAGAGTTTCAGTGAATTCGTAAGAAATAATGAAGGAATGAGCTTATATTTATAGGAGAATGGACTGAATAGTAACTAATTCATGAACGGTCCAGATTGATTTACTTTTGAACGGACGGTCCATATTAATTTACTATGCAGTATAAATAAAATATTATAATAAAATAAAATCTTTTAAATAAAATATAATATATTCTATTTATAATCTAATAAAACGAATAACTTTATAAAAGTATTACATTTTTATAAAAAAGATTTTACTATGCAAAATACTATGCAGCACTTATGCATAATAAAATATAATATATTCTAATTATTATACTAATAAAACAAATAACTTTATAAAAGTATTACATTTTATATAAAATAAATTTACTATACAAAACACTACATAATAAAAAATATAATATATTCTAATTATTGTCTAATAAAATAAATAACTTTATAAAAGTATTATGTTTTATATAAAAAGATTTTACTATCTGAAAACACTATCTGAGAACCTATTATATCAAACACTATGCATAATAAAATATAATATATTCTAATTATTGTCTAATAAAACAAATAACTTTATAAAAGTATTATGTTTTATATAAAAAAGATTTTACTATGCAAAACACTACGCAGAACCTTATCTGAAACACTATGCATAATAAAATTTAATATATTCTAATTATTGTCTAATAAAACAAATAACTTTATAAAAGTATTACATTTTATATAAAAACTTTTCTGCTTTTATTACATTAATAATACTAATAAAATAAAATTTATATATATATATAATATATATATATATATATATAAACTTCTGTGACTTCATAAAAAGACACCTCAATATATTTAACAATATTTATCATCATTATTATAATTCACAATATTAATCGACTAGGTCGTTCCCAGAAAAGAGGGGGCTTTCCAATAAGGATTTCTCCCTATTGGCGCGCAATTAGGTGACCAAACATCTCCTTGGCAGAACTTCTAGACATCTTTAATATTACAAATAATAATATTAATAACTCTGTCATCTCAATTATTGATTTAATAATATATAAAATATCGACAATAATTGAATCAAATAACGTGAGATACTATGCAACAATTATGAAGCAATAATTGAACAAAACTGAGTGACTTCTCACGTAAGCATCAATAATCAATACCGTGTGCTACTATGCAACCACGCATATTACTGTTCTTTTACTACCGAGTAGTTCAACAGTTTTAACGGCAAAACTTCCGCCGTTACTTTTATAAAAATATTTTTGTCGTTTTCTCAATCCGACAATAATTCCGATGTGGGGTCCACCAATGATTGTGCCGTCGTACGAATATTCCCCGTTAAAACGAATATTCCCTGACCAATCGAATATTATATAACAACTTGCATACTTTGTAAAATTTATAAATATTACCCACAACTATAACATTATATCAAATCCACACCATAATTTTGAAAAAAATATTTCGAGAAATTTAAATCTTTATTCATAAAATTTGGGGTCTCACAATCTCCCCTCCTTATGAAATTTCGCCCTCGAAATATACGTACGTACCTGGTATGTCGAAGAGGTGAGGATACCTTGACTTCATTTCAGATTCTAACTCTTGAGGTATAACCTTTGAGTGTCGAATACGATCCTTCTTATCCAAGATTTTAACACGTATCTCCTCACACGTTAAATCTTCTGCTATCTCGTCTACTTCTAATTCAATAAAGTGGTTCGGGTCATCCACATATTTACGTAACATCGATACGTAAAAAATGTTATGAACACGCAACATACTTGGCGGTAAAACGAGTCTATAGGCCACAGTTCCTACTCGATCGAGGATTTCAAATGGGCCAATTAAAATCGAGGGTTGAGATAACGCCTTCTTGAACATTCATCAGCTCCAGGTGTGTAGTTTGAGCGGCTTTAACTTTATCTATTAAAGTCGATTCTACTCGTATATTCATTATCTTCACGTGGGTCCCTAGAGTCTTTAACTCTATCTTCATCATTTGTAAGTTATACGAATTGGGTTTTTGTGTTAACAACATCACACTCGTAAACGCATACGATCTTCTACTCAACGCGTCATCTACCACGTTCTCTCTTCCAGGATGATATTGAATGGTATGATCGTAATCTTCAACAGCTCGAGCCAACGTCTTTGTAGCATTATACGTTCGTTTTGGTTGAAGAAATATTTAAGGGTTGAAGAAACGGGTTTTGTACTGGGGTCAGTACAAAATTCGATTTCACGCTCTGGAGTAGGCCAAGAAGTCTTCAGAAATATGTCAAGAAATTTATTAACGATAGAAATATCATTCAAAACTATGACTCTCATCCAAGACTTGGATAACACGTCACATTGATACCTATTAACTTGCCATCGTCATTCACAACGTCCCATACGGAAAGTCTAGCGTCGGTGCATTCCACACAAGGAAGTCAACAATGAAAGGATCGGGGCTCTTTACTTATGGCTTGATATAACAGTGATTGACTTTAGTGGTTTGGTTGCTTGAATTCGCATAACAGGTTAGTTAGGAATATGAAAGCTAACAACCTTACGAAAAGCTTGATGAGTAGTTAACCAATAGATTCCTAAAATCACATCAAAGGCAAGTATTTTCAAAGAGATAAGATCGACAAGTAACGTGAAAGTGTTTATTTGAATCAACAAGATTTATAAATAGTGGAGGTAACGAAGGTTTCTACTATCGAAGTTTCAACCAATAAGTCAAAGTCTAATTTCTCCGAAGTCAAATTTAAACGTTGAGCGCAAGCAAGAGAGACAAAAGAATGGGTAGAACCGGTATCTAATAAGGTATAGACTTCGCAAAAATTTATAATTAACTAACCCGTGCTAACTTTGTTCGGGTTACTCGCTTTTCGAGAAGTCACGAAAAACACTCTTCCTGAAACCACCGACTTTGTTTTGTCCGTATCCGCCTTTGGTGCCACCGTCCCAGCTGGACTTGACTTCACTATACGACAAAATCGAGCTAAATGACGTTCTCTTCTTGAAATTTCCACTTCTATTATCTTGGCAATGATTACAACCGAAGTGGTTACCATTCTTGGCATGATAATTTTCCCCACAATGGTCATCATTTTTCCGATGACCGTTGCCACCGGTACGATTATTATCGTGTTGTTAGTAGTTACATTTTGGTTGTGCTAACTCATTATCGCGCTCCAATAATTGAGCCCTATTCACAACATCTGAATATAAACAAAGTTTATGAGAAATGAGGTATTGACGTATATCAGGTTTCAAACCTCTTAGAAACATTCGCGTCATTCACTCCTCATTATCGACCAAATGGGATGCAAACCGGGAAAACTCCGCAAACTTAGCCTCTTACTGCGATACGGTCATATTATTTTGCTCCATTTCTTATCTCAACATTTTCAGATGTCATTTTCAAACACTGTCACAAAACAAGGGTTAATTGACATATCACATATTATCCCTATACTCGATGACCAATTAAATACCAAATAAACTTATGTAGGTCATACTAGCGAAGGAATTCCCGTCTCTCCCCTCCTAGTTCTCGTCTCACATCTCGGCCGGGATCATATCCTAAGCTTTGATACCAACCGTGGCGCCCTAAAAGCAATTATACATTACCCATCTTGAGTCGCCAGATACATGGTACAAAATTCAAATACAACTTAATTATACAACAGTCGTGTAAAATATGACAAAACATAATCTAAGAGTTTTAATATGTATATTGTCATCTAGACAGTATACAAACTCAATGAAGTCCTCATTACATTTATTGTCACACTATTTAACAGAATAGTGAGGACTACTAATGCTATCATCTGGACTGTCACTCCGTTCCGCAACTCGTCCCAACTATATTTTCATTACTTGAAGAGAACAGTGAAAGAAAGGGTGAGCTCAACTAGCCTAGTAAGAAATATTATGACTAAGATAATGCAGAATAAATTATCGTTAGCCTTCAACAGTGTTAAACTGATAAAATATAACAAACATCAAGTTTAACTGCAGCGGAATAAGCAATCCATTAAAAGAGTCAAGTAGAGAATAAAATCTACTATCTTTTATGATTTAAAAAGGTTTTTCATCACTTTTATCGCTTTGGGACTCGACTTTAATAAATAATCCACATCATCCCCCGCAGACTACGGCCAAGGATATTCATTAGTATCACAACCATAAATTATCCATGCACTACGGGCGAGGATATTTGTGTATTCATTAATGGTCGTGATCATGCCAACAACGATCCATCAATGTACTACGGTGCCAATTAGGACTTTTACCACATCATTTGTAACATTACGGTCATGATTATCTGCGAATAATCCTCGGTCATAATCATACCAAGTCCATCTATGCACAACAGCCACGATGACTTTCAATATAATATAAGCATGAGGATGATGACAATGATATAAAAATCCAATAAAACAAGTTCAAGAATTAATTTATCCAGAATTCAATAACGTTTAAATTGTCAACATGATACTGCTTTGTAGAGTAAAATTCAAGAATGCTCAGAAAAATATTTCCATGAAAAGATACTGGATCAAGCGCAAATATCAAGGATATTCCACTAATTTCATGGAGTATAGAAGTCAAAACTTTAACCAACTGAGTATAATAGAATATATGAAACTGCAAATGGATTTTTGCCCGCCATGCGATAATCCACGTATACAGATCATTTCCACAATTTAATAAGGAATGAATACAAAAGATCATTCACCATGCATGTGGTAATCTACATAGACAGGTTATTCTAACAAAATAATAAAGAATAGAATAACAGAAGGATTCACCATGCGTGCGATAGACTGAACAGACAAGTTATTCCCAACAGAATAATAAAGAATGGAACAAGGTTATGCGTAAACGCACAGAAAGGATATTTCAACAGAATAATAAAGAACAGAACCTGTGACGTGCCCAAAATAGGTCCAATCCATCCAACCTATTCTGAGTCGCCAAATACATGGTACAGAAAACAACTACAACTTTATTACTACAATTGTCGTGTAAAATACAACAACACATATACTATGAGTTTTAATACCAACTGTGACTCATGTCCCAACTATGGACATCACCTCACATTGATACATTACATAAAGGTACAGTCAATAACTATTTTAGAAATTAAAATCTTTGGGAAGTGCTCAAGGAAACCTTCATACTTTGGAGGCCATGAATCTAAGTTATGATAGATATCATATGTCCAGAGAATTATCCTTGGTTGATCCAATAGACCCCAAAGAAAAACGAGAAGATTACTATCATGTTCCTTCCAATGGTGAGTCTTCTCTTGACATATAACTATCTCCACCGTTGGCGATTGAACATTATGTTTCAACCAAACTCCAAGATCATATAGGTAGTGCTCGTAGATATACTCAACAAGTGGATGTGCACAACCCTGTCTTATGATAACACGAGGTTGTATGTCATTAGACATCTTGTATGATAGTGGAAAAACACCCTTCCAAAGTTGGGTTCACCTCACCCTATTCGGTTCACCAAAATTAAATATCAAATGACGTATACAATACTACACATTTATCTAAAGTTTTCAATAAAATTATTTCCATACTATTTAGGGAGAACCTCAAAAGCTATAGACCACCGTTCTATTCCACTGTTATCCCCGCTCGACCCAGTTACGCTCTTATTACCTGAAAGGAATTGTGAAGTAAAAGGGTGAGCACAACTAGCTCAGTAAAGAATATCATGACTAAAGATAATTAAATTATCAATAGCCTTCATCAGTAATAAATCGGGATTTAGAACATATGGTAGATGATAAAACTTTTCAACCATAGTTGCGGTGAACGAGCAATCCATTAGAAGAGTCAAATAGACCATAATGTCTATTATCTTCTATGTTAAAAGTCCACCAATAATGTTTTATCCTCAGTAACATCAATCAACAGCCTCATCCACAATCATATGAATAACTCATAATCATATTTGTGGTTCCAAATTCCTTTTCTCATCTAGGGCGAAGATAATTTTCATCACTGTCTTTACCGAAACATCAAAGATCATGGTTATACCAAATCACGATTCTCTGCTCATAATCATACTAATAAATTCATCTTTGCACTACGGGCAAAGATATTCATCAACAGCTCATCTTTTACACTACGAGCCAAAGATATTCAACAACAGTTATCTTTGCACTTTCTGACCAAAGATATTCAACAACAGATCATCTTTGCACTACGGGCCAAAGATATTAATATCTCATAGAAATATACAATTATTTCATAATTTATATAAACCATAATTATAATCATGTTGATCAATTTACCTTTGCACTTAAGCTAAAAATATTCAATTGCAAATTCAATGGTCATGATCATACCAGTCAACGATTCAACTTTGCACTACTAGCCAAAGAAAACCCATAGTCATGATCATACCAATAATCTACCCATCTTTATACTTAAGTCAAAGAGAAGTTTCATCACCAGGATTATAAAAATGTTATATGAACAATATAATCAAAACATGGATTTAATTTCAAGAGTAAGATTCATAAATCAATGATTTCATAACACCTTAATCCAAATGTTATAAATCACTTAATAATCTAATATTATTAATATTACCATAATATTTTAATCATTTCTTAAACTTATAAACAATTTATTTTAATTGTTTACACTTTACTAATTAATGCATTTAATCATCCTAAAATGCCAAATTCATAAGATTTCATCACCAATAACAAAACTCTCATAAAAAATCTGCATATACCTTATATAGGATTCTCAAGCCATAAAATCCTATTTTCCAATTTTGTTACTTCATATAACATATTTAATTCATTTACTCATAACTAGTCTATTTTCATGAAAAATATCAATTCAGTACAAACAAATTTTCTTTTCTGGGATTTAACAGAACATAGTCCCATATTGAACATATATTTTTCTCAGAATTTTTAAAATTCATTTACTATTTTTCATATGGCCAAAACTGCCGAATATTTAAATATTTATCATAAATTGTACTTTTGTCCAAAAATTCTCAAATTTACAGGGTATACTGATATTATATAGATGTACTCCCAATAAAAATTTCATCAATTTTGGAGTTAACCACAAGGAGTTATAAGAGTTTATTTTTAAAATAGTATTTTCTCATAAAATTCATAACTCTTAATCCATACATCCAAAAATCGCCATTTTTGGACACAATCATGAAAACTCATCAAATTATCATTTCAAATTTTTCCAGAATTTTTGAAGGTCAGAAAAATTACGAAACTGAAGAAACATAATAACCCTTATAATTCCTTACATAATAACGACAATATCCCTTACCTCAAAAGAGCAGTACTTCTGACTGGAATGTTGGATATAACGTTGAACGAACTTTTACCGTATAGCAACACTCAAAATATCAAAATACTCACAAAAATACGCTCGATATTATATAGAGAGGAAACTTCAGTTTCTGGTGTGATTTTCAATTCTAACCTAAGCACCCTATTTATAGGAAAATGCTTAGAACACCAAAGCAGAAAATTTAATAAAATATTAATATTTATTTTTATTTTCCTGTGCACACCTTGCCATCTGATTTCAGCAACTAACACATGCAAGTGGGGCCCACCAAAATGAAAAACATGTTTTTATCATTTAATGCAACAAAATCAATTCAGACCCAATATTCCGGAACTTCAATAATTCATAATAAATAGCCCTTTTATCAGAAAAATTCAAATCTTATGTCCGTTCCTTAGGAAATTTAATTCTCTATAACTTTGCAGAAGAATGTTTTTTCAAATTCCAAACAAAAATTGACCGAAATTCACATACGGACGATTTTACATGATATAATCAAATTTCAGTCAAAAATTGTGTCCACCAACACACAAAATATGTGTTAAACATTTAATGCAAAAAAAATACTCTTCCTCCTCATTTATTCATATATCACACATTCATTGTAAAAATATCACCATTATTATATTACTATAATATAATAATATATTTAAATAAAATATTTTATCAGAAAAGATAAAATATCAATTTTCAACAATTGTCGCATTAAAAAAATTTCTCCATCTATATCCACATAAAATGAATATTTTACTTATCATATAAATTAATAATTAATTATTCACAAATAATATTACAGAATCACAACAATGACAACCAGGCCGTTCTTAGGAAAGAGGGGGCTTTCCGGTAAGAAATTCTCCTTACTGGCGTGCAATTAAGTGACCAAACCTCTCCTTGACAGAACTTTCTAGACATTGTCAATAATGTTATCTAATAATATTATTCAAATAATATGAATTATTGATCTGATAATGGGAAATACTGTGTCGTGACAATTATTGAAACAACAATAATATAAAATATTAACGTAGCAATTATTGAATCAATAAAATAAAATATTGAACAGTAATTACTGTAACAATTATTGAGTAGTGCCTTCTTACGTAAAAAAAATTATCATGCTTCGTGAATAGTACTCGTGAATAGTAACTCGTGCATAGTAACTTATGAATAGTAACTCGTGAATAGTAACCCCGACATAAAAAATAAGAATTTCACAAGAAAAATCTTACCAATATTCCGGTATAATGATATTGAAATCAATTTAACCATTATAAGAAAAATTGAATACTTTTATTTCATAAATTTCGGAGTCTTACAGAACCAGGTCAGGCAAAATTCGCACCGACGGGATATTCCAACAGAATAATAAAGAATAAAATAACAACAGAAATCACCATACATGCGATAGATCACACGCATGTGTTATTCCAATGAATAATAATTAATGAAACCAATCAAAGGCGTATCGCACCGAATACGATATTCAAACAGAATAATAAAAAATGAAATAATGTAAGAATTTCACCATGTATGCGATTGTGACATATCAAAGTTGTTCCAACATAATAATAAAGAATGGAATAATGAAGAATTTCACCAAGTATAGGGTAGCTTGCATATATATAGGTTATTCCAATGAGAATAATAAAGAATGAAAAAAGCAAGTTTTCTTCATGAATCTGAAAGAAATAATACCCCTTACTAGTACAACAAATAATATCCCTTACCTTAGAAGAAACTGGATATAGGAGTAGTGAAGTAACATAATACTTTTCTTCTTTCTCTCTATAGTTTATCTCTCTAGAGTTTCAGTGAATTCGTAAGAAATAATGAAGGAATGAGCTTCTATTTATAGGAGAATGGACTGAATGTAACTAATTCATGAAACGATCCAGTTGATTTACTTTTGAACCGACGGTCCTTATTGATTTACTATGCAGTATAAATAAAATATTCTAATAAAACAAAATCTTTTAAATAAAATATAATATATTCTATTTATAATCTAATAAAACGAATAACTTTATAAAAGTATTTTATTTTATATAAAAAGATTTTACTATCTGAAAACACTACGCAGTACTTATGCAAACATTATACATAATAAAATATAATATATTCTAATTATTGTCTAATAAAACAAATAACTTTATAAAAGTATTTTGTTTTATATAAAAATATTTTACTATGAAAACACACTATGCATAATAAAATATAATATATTCTAATTATTGTCTAATAAAACAAATAACTTTATAAAGTATTATGTTTTATATAAAAAGATTTTACTATCTGAAAACATTATGCAAGCACTTATGCAAACACTATGCATAATAAAATATAATATATTCTAATTATTGTCTAATAAAATAAATAACTTTATAAAAGTATTACATTTTATATAAAAAGCTTTTCTATTTTATTACATTAATAATACTAATAAAACAAAATTTATACATATATAATAAATAAATAAATATATATATATATATATAAACTTCGTGACTTCATAAAAAGACACCTCAATATATTTAACAATATTTATCATCATTATTATAATTCACAATATTAATCGACCGAATTGCGTTCTCAGGAAAGAGGGTTTTATAATAAGGATTTCTCCTATTATGCAGCATGATTAGGTGACCAAACCTCTCTTTGGCATAACTTCTAGACATCGTTAATATTGCAAATAATAATATTAATAACTCATCATCTCAATTATTGATTTAATAATATATAAAATATCGAAAATAATTGAATCAAATAACGTGAGATCTTATGAAAACAATTCTTCAAGCAATAATTGAAAAAATTGAGTGACTTCTCACGTAAGCATCAATAATCAATCTTGTATGCTACTATGCAACCACAGCCAGACATCGCACTTTTACTACCGAGTAGTTCAACAGTTTTAACGATAAAACTTCCGTCGTTATTTTCATAAAAATATTTTTATCGTTTTCTCAATCCGACAATAATTCCGTTGTGGGGTCCACCAATGATTGTGTCGTCGTACGAATATTCCATATTAAAACGAATATTCCCCGACCAATCGAATATTATATAACAACTTGCATACTTTACAAAATTTATAAATATTACCCACAACTATAACATTATATCAAATCTACACCATAATTTTGAAAAAAATATTTCGAGAAATTTAAATCTTTATTCATAAAATTTGGGGACTCACGGGTATTGTCAGAACAGGTGCTGAAATGAGTCTTCTCTTGAGTTCTTGAAAACTCTTCTCACATTCTTCACTCCAACCAAACTTTGTATCTTTCCGAGTCAGCTGAGTTAATGGAGTAGCTATTCGAGAAAATCATTCCACGAATCTCCGATAATAACCAGCTAAACCGAGAAAGCTACGTACTTCGGTCACTGATTTAGGTTGCTCCCAGCTTTGAATTGCTTCAATCTTTGCTAGGTCAACAGATATTCCATGACTTGATACTATGTGACCAAGGAATGCTACTTCCTCAAGCCAGAACTCGCATTTCTTCAACTTGGCATAAAGCTTGTTTTCACGAAGCTTTTGGAGTATCAGCCTCAACTGTTGCTCATGATCTTCACGGCTTTTGGAATATATTAGAATGTCATCAATAAAGACGACCACAAAGTGATCCAAATATTCCTTTAATACTCGGTTCATCATATCCATGAAGGCAGCAGGAGCATTAGTCAATCCAAAAGACATGACTAGGAATTCATAATGCCCGTACCGAGTTCTGAAAGCCTTCTTTGGAATGTCATCAGTTCTAATCTTCAATTGGTGATATCCGAAACGAAGATCAATCCTTAAAAAAAAATTGGCGCCTTGCAACTGGTCAAACAGGTCATCAATGCGAGGCAATGGATATCTATTTTTGATAGTGACATGGTTCAACTCCGGATAATCAATACAAAGTCGTATACTCCCATCTTTCTTCTTCACGAATAGAACAAGAGCACCCCAAGGAGATGTACTAGGTCGAATGAAATCGATGTCTAACAATTCCTGCAGTTGGGTCTTTAACTCCTGAAGTTCAATAAGAGCCATTCGATATGGGGCTTTGGAAATGGGTTTAGTACTGGGTTCAAGGTCGATACAAAATTTAATTTCACGCTCTGGGGGTAGGCCAGGAAGTTCTTCCGAGAATACGTTATGAAATTCATTAACAATATAAATATCATTCAAAACTAACGTATTTTTGTTTAGATCCGAGACATGAACTAAGAAAGCTTGACAACTGTTTTTCAATAAACGAATAGCTTTATGGCTTGAGATGACAGTGATGAATTTTAATGGTTTGGTTGCTTGAATTCGCATAATAGGTTGGTTAGGAATATGAAAGCTAACAACCTTACGAAAACAATCAATTTTTTCATGATGAGTAGTTAACCAATCAATCCCTATAATCACATCAAATGCAAGTATTTTCAAAGAAATAAGATCGACAGGTAATGTGACGCCCCCAAAATAGGTATACATCACCTATTATGGGTCGCCAAATACATGGTACAAAATACAAATAAAAACTTAATTATACAACTGTCGTATAAAATATGACAAAATATATGGTATGAGTTTTAATACAAATATTGTCATCTAGACAATATCCACACTCAATGGAGTCCTCATTACATTTATTGTCACATTATTTAATAGAATAGTGAGGACTACTAATGCTATCATTTGGACCGTCACTCCGTTCCCCGACTAGTCCTGGTTACGTTCTCATTTCCTGAAGAGAACAGTGAAAGAAAGGGGTGAGCTCAACTAGCCCAGTAAGAAATATTATGACTAAGATAATGCAGAATAAATTATAGTTAGCCTTCAAAAGTGTTAAACTGATACAATATAAAAAACATCAAGTTTAACTACAGCGGAACAAGCAATCCATTAAAAGAGTCAAGTAGAGAATAAAATCTACTATCTTTTATGATTTAAAAGGTTTTTTTATCACTTTTATCATTTGGGACTCGACAATAAATAATCCACATCATCCCTGCACTACGACCAAGGATATTCATTAGTATCACAACCACAAATTATCTATGCACTACGGGCCAATGATATTCGTGTATTCATCAATGGTCATGATCATGCCAATAATTGTCCATCAATGCACTACGGGCCAATGAGGACTTTTACCACATCATTTATAATATTACGGTCATGATTATACCGATTAATCCCTAGTCATAATCATACCAAGTCCATCTATGCACTACATGCCACAAATGACTTTCAACATAAAATAACATGAGGATGATGACAATGATATAAGAATTCAATAAAACAAGTTCAAGAATTAATTTATCTAGGAACTAATAACATCCAAATTGTCAACATGATACTTCTTTGTAGAGTAAAATTCAAGAATGCTCAGAAGAATATTTCCATGAAAAGATACTAGATGAAGCACAAATATCAAAGATATTCCACTAATTTCATGGAGTATAGAAGTCAAAACTTTAACCAACTGAGTATAATAAAGAATGGAATAACAAAAGAAATCACCAAGCATGCGATAGACCGCATAGACAAGTTATTCCAACAGAATAATAAATAACGGAACTAGGTCAGGCGAAATTCGTACCGAAAGGGTATTCCAACATAATAATAAAGAATGAAATAACAACAGAAATCACCATGCATGTGATAGATCGCACAGACAGGTTATTCCAACAGAATAATAATTAATGGAACCAGGTCAGGCGTAATATGCACCGATAGGATATTCCAACAGAATAATATAGAATGGAATAACAGAAGAATTTCACCATGTATGCGTTACTTCGCATATACAGGTTATTCCAACATAATAATAAAGAATGAAATAACAGAAGAATTTCACCAAGTATAGGGTAGCAGCACAGATATCTGAGTTATTCAACAAGAATAATAAAGAATGGAATAATGAAGTTCTCTTCATGAATACGAAAGAAATAATACCCTTATCTTAGAAGAAAACTGATTTAGGAGTAGTGAAGTAGCGAGAATACTTTTTCTTCTCTCTCTATAGTTTCTCTCTCTAGTTTCAAAGAATTAAAAGAAATAATGAAGGAATGAGCTTCTATTTATAGGAGAATGGACTAAATAGTAACTAATTCATGAACAGTCAGATTGATTTACTTTTAAACGATCATTCCATATTGATTTACTTATGCAATATTAATAAAATATTCTAATAAAACAAAATCTTTTAAATAAAATAAAATATATTCTATTTATAGTCTAATAAAACAAATAACTTTATAAAAGTATTACATTTTATATAAAAAGATTTTACTATCTGAAACACTATATGCATAATAAAATATAATATATTCTAATTATTGTACTAATAAAACAAATAACTTTATAAAAGTATTACATTTTATATAAAAAGATTTTACTATGCAAATACTATGCATAATAAAATATAATATATTCTAATTATTGTCTAATAAAATAAATAACTTTATAAAAGTATTACATTTTATATAAAAGATTTTTACTATGCAAAATACTATGCATAATAGAATATAAAATATTCTATTTATAGTCTAATAAAACAAATAACTTTATAAAAGTATTCTATTTTATATAAAAGCTTTTCTCGCTTTTATTACATTAATAATACTAATAAAACAAAATTTATATATATATATATATATATATATATAAAAACTTTAAATGACTTTATAAAAGACACCTCAATATATTTAACAACATTTATCATCATTATTATAATTCACAATATTAATCGACCAAAGTCGTTCCTGTGAAAGAGGGGGCTTCCAATAAGGATTTCTCCTATTGGCGCGCAATTAGGTGACCAAATATCTCCTTGACAGAACTTCTAGACATTGTTAATATTACAAATTATAATATTAATAACTTCGTCATCTCAATTATTGATTTAATAATATGTAAAATATCGACAATAATTGAATCAAATAACGTGAGATACTATGCAGCAATTATTGTAGCAATAATTAAACAAAACTGAGTGACTTCTCATGTTAAGCATCAATAATCAATACCGTGTGCTACTATGCAACCACGCCAGACATTCTTATACTTTACTACCGAGTAGTTCAATAGTTTTAACGATAAAACTTTCGCCGTTATTTTCATAAAATATTTTTGTCGTTTTCTCAATTCGACAATAATTCCGTTGTGGGTTCCACCAATGATTGTGCCGTTGTACGAATATTCCCTGTTAAAACGAATATTCTCCGACCAATCGAATATAATATAACAACTTGCATACTTTGCAAAATTTATAAATACTACCCACAACTATAACATTATATCAAATCCACACCATAATTTTAAAAAAATATTTCGAGAAATTTAAATCTTTTTTCATAAAATTTGGGGTCTCACAGGTAACTTGTGGTTACCGATTTGAATCAAACAAGACTTATAAACCGTGGATGTAATGAAGGTTTCTCCCAATGGAGTTTCAACAGATAAATCAAAGTCTAATTTCTCCGGAGTCAAATTTAAACGTTGAGCGCAAGTAGGAGAAATAAAGGAATGGGTAGAACCGATATCAAATAAAGTATAAACTTCAATAGAGTTTATGATTAGCTTACCCGTGATCACCTCGTTCGGATTCCTCGATTTTTAGGAGGTTACGATAAAAGCTTTCCCTTTAACTACCGGTTTTGTCTTGTCTGGGACACCCTTGGATGCCTCTATCCCAGCTGGACTTGACTTTGGTGCACGATAAAATTAGGCTAGGTGACCTTCTTTTCCACAATTGTAACATGTTTTGGACTGCATCGTGTAGTTTGGACTTATGTGTCCTTCCCCTCCACATTTGTAACATACGACCGACGGTCGTTCTCCTTCCTTAACAGCGGGTACTGGTGCTGACGTCTTTTCATCTTTGCTGAACCTTTTCTTCTTGAACTTTCCACTCCTATTGTCTTGGCCATGATTACCACCAAAGTGGTTATCATTTCTAGCATGTTGATTCCCTCCACGTTTGTTGTCACCGTTTCGATGACTGCTACCACTGGTATTATCGATTTGTTGGCTGCTCTCTCTTGGTTGGGTTGACTCATTATTGCGCTCCAATAACTAAGCCCTATTCACAACATCTGAATACAAACACAGTTTATGAGAGATAAGGTATTGACGTATCTCGGGTTTCAAACCTCTTAAAAACATTCGCGTCATTCTCTCCTCATTATCAACCAAGTGGGATGCAAATCGAGATAACTCGGCAAACTTAGCTTCGTACTGCGCCACGATCATATTGTTTTACTCAAGCTTGATGAACTCCACCTCCTTCATGTGACGAATACTTTTAGGAAAGTACTTGTCGTTGAACAATTCTTGGAACTTCTCCCAAGACATCTTTAGTGCGGCAGGTTGAGTACGCTTTATAGATTCCCACCAGTAATCTTCCTCTGCACGCAACATGAACGTGGCAAAGGGAACCTTTTGCTCCTCGAAGCATCCCAAGACATCAAATATCTTGTTGATCTGCTTTATCCACGTCTCCACCTTAAGTGGTTTTGCTCTCCAAAAACTCCCGGTGGTCCCAGCTCCTTGAATCGCTTAATGGTGATCATTCCAGAGTTGTCGATGTTTCCACTTGCATTTTGGACAGGAGCCGCTCTCGCCTAATGTTGCATGAATTGCATAAAGCCTCTGAACATCCCATCGTTCACCATTTCATCGGTGTTATTGTTTTTATGAGGATTATTGTCTTCTTGTTGCACATTACCCTGGGCATTGATCGTTGGTGACTCAACGGCCTCATGTGCTTCATTGCTTATCTCAACATTTTCGGATGCCATTTTCAAATACTGCCACGAAACAAGGGTTAATTAACATATCACATATTATCTCTATACTCTGACCGACCAATTAAATACCAAATAAACTTAGGTAGGTCATACTAGCGATAGAATTCCCCGTCTCTCCCCTACTAGTTCTTGTCTCACATCTCAGTCAATGATCATATCCCTAAGCTTTGATACCAACTGTTACGCCCCCAAAATAGGTATACATAACCCATCTTAGGTCGTCAGATACAAGGTACTGAATACAAATACAAACTAATTATACAACAGTGGTATAAAATACGACAAAACATAAATTGAGAGTTTTAATAAGAATCACATCATCTAGACAATATCCACACTCAAAGGAGTCCTCAATACATTTATTGTCATACTATTTAATGTAATAGTGAGGACTACTAATACTATCATCTGGACCATCACTCCGCTTCCCGACTAGTCCCGCTTACGTTCTCATTTTCTAAAGGAACAATGAAAGAAAGGGTGAGCTCAACTAGCCCAGTAAGAAATATTATGACTAAGATAATGCAGAATAAATTATCATTAGTCTTCAACAATGTTAAACTGATAAAATATAATAGACATCAAGTTTAACTGCAACGAAATAAGCAATCCATTAGAAGAGTCAAGTAGAGAATAAAATCTTCTAACTTCTATGATTTAAAAGGTTTTTCATCACTTTTTATCGCTGAGACTCAACTTAATAAATAAACCACATCATCGAGTCATCCCTGCTTTACGGGCCAAGGATATTCATTAAATTATCAATGGTCATGACTATACCGAATAATCCTTGGTCATAATCATACCAAAAATTATTCGTCAATACACTACAGGTCACTAAGGACTTTTACCACATCATTTATAACATTACTGGTCATGATTATACCGAATAATCCCTGGTCATAATCATACCAAGTCCATCTATGCACGTAAGCTAAAGATGACTTTCATCACAATATAAGCACGAGGATGGTGACAATGACATAATAATTCAATAAAACAAGTTCAAGAATAAATTTTAAAGATTTATAAGTTAATTTATCCTGAACTAAATAATGTCCAAATTGTCAACATGATACTGCTTTGTGGAGTAAAATTCAAGAATGCTCAGAAGAATATTTCCATGAAAAGATACTGGATAAAGCACAAATATCAAGGATATTCCACTAATTTCATGGAGTATAGAAGCCAAAATTTTAACCAAATGAGTATCATAGAATATATAAAACTGCAATGGATTTTCACCCGCCATGCGGTAATTCACGTAGACAAATCATTTCCATAATTTAATTAGAAATGAATACGAAGGGTCATTCACCATGCATGTGGTAATCCACATAGACAGGTTATTCCAACAGAATAATAAAGAATGGAATAACAGAAGAATTCACCATGCATGCGATAGAATCGCGCAGACGAAGTTATTCCAATGAATAATAAATAATGGAACCGGTCACGCGTAACGCACGCACGTGATATATTCAATGTAATAATAGAGAATGGAATAACAAAAGACTTCAACAGTATGCGATGAAATCGCATGATAAAGTTATTCCAACGAGAATAATAAATAATGGAACCGAATCAATACATTAATAATACGCGCATGTGATATATTCCAACGTAATAATAAAGAATGGAATAATGTAAAGAAATTTACCATGTATGTATGGTACTTGCGATATACTGAGTTATTCCAATGAATAATAAGGAATAGAATAATGTAAGTTCTCTTCATGAATACAAAAAATAATACCCTTTACGAGTACAACAAATAATATCCTCACCTTATAAAGAAGAGTACTCAGACCTGCACGAGGATATACTGAAGAAAACTTGCACTACGCTTCAAAGCTTCTTAAAACTCTAAAGAAATATGCTCAAGATTATGAAGAGAATTCTCCGAATTTACGGTGTGATTTCAATTCTAACTAAGCATCCTATTTATAGGAAAATAGAAAAGAATACTATGTAATAAAATATAATATAAACCGTATATATATATATATATTTATATATTTATATATTTTATTTAAAATCTAATAAAATAATTAACTTTATAAAAGTATTCAGCTTTTATATAAAAAGTTTTTCTGCTTTATTACATTAATAATACTAATAAAACAAAATCTATATATATATATATATATTAACTTCCGTGACTTCATAAAAAAGACATCTCAATATATTTAACAACATTTATCATCATTATTATAATTCACAATATTAATCGACCAAATGTCGTTCCTGGAAAAGAGGGGCTTTCCAATAAAGATTTCTCCCTGATAAATGCTAAGCGATTAGGTGACCAAACCTCTCCTTGGCGTAACTTCTAGACATCGTTAATATTACAAATAATAATATTAATAACTTTGTTATCTCAATTATTGATTTAATAATATATAAAATATCGACAATAATTGAATCAAATAACGTGAGATACTTATGCAATAATTCTTCAGTAGCAATAATTGAACAAAAGCGAGTGACTTCTCACGTAAGCATCAATAATCAATATCGTAAAGCTACTACGCAACCACGCATTCATCGCACTTTTAATACCAGGTATTTCAACAGTTAATAGTAAAACTTCTGCCGTTATTTTTATAAAAATATTTTTGTCGTTTTCTCAATCCGACAATAATTTTGTTATGGAGTCCACCAATGATTGTGCCGTCGTACGAATATTCCCTGTTAAAACGAATATTCCCCGGCCAATCGAATATTATATAGCAACTTGCATACTTTTCAAAATTTCTAAATATTAACCACAACTATAACATTATATCAAATTTACTCCATAATAAAAATGATACTTATTGAAAATTCATCTTTATTCATAAAAGTTGGGGTCTTACATATGGTCTCTGGCAGAGATCGGGGAATAGAACTAAGAGGGGAGAGACGAGTAAATCCTTCGCTAGTATGTCCTACCTAAGCTGAATTTTCTTACTTAAGTTGACAAATTGTGATATGTCAATTAACCTTTCTTTTGAAGATGTATTCTAGAATGATATCTGAAATACAGGAGATGAGAAATGGAGAAATTATGATGACCGGGGAGATAGAATCTGAAATGAAAGCAAGGTATTCTTAACTCTTTGAAATACCAGGTACGTAAATTTTGGGGACGAAATTTCATAAGGAGCGGAGATTGTAAGACCCCAAATTTTATGAAATAAGATTATTCAATTTTTCTATTTAGTAAATAGATTAAATTGATAAAAATTTAAAGTTAAGGGTGATATATGTAAAATTTTTAAAATAAGCAAGTGGTTATAAAATATTCGTTTGGTCGTGGAATATTCTTACTGTCGGAGAATATTTGTACGACGGCACAGCCTTGTGTGGGCCCCATAATGGAAAGCGATTGGATGAAGAAAACGACAAGTATGATTTTTTTTAAAATTAATGGCGTAGTTTTTACCGTTAACACTGTTGGAATACCCGGTGGTTAAAACACACTAATACGCGATGTTGCACTGAGAGCACCTGCAGATTGCACCAATTATTAATTTTTTACGTGAAAGGCACTACTCAATAATTGTTACAATAATTACTGTTCAATATTTTATTTTATTGATTCAATAATTGCTACGTTGATATTTTATATTATTGTTGTTTCAATAATTTTCATTGCATAGTATTTCTCATTATCAGTCAATAATTCATATTATTTGAATAATATTATTAGATAGCATTATTGGCAATGTCTAAGGAAGTTTTTTCTAAGAAGAGGTTTGGTAACCTAATTGCGCGTCAGTAAGGAGAAATTTTTATTGGAAAGCCCCTTCTTTCCTGGGAACGACCTGATTGTCATTATTGTGATTCTGTAATATTATTTGTGAATAATTACGAGTATTGAAAGTTCTAAACAGTTTAGACATTTTCACCGTTTAATGGAAAAGTTGTAGAAACAAATAACAACTTACGAGTACTAAAAGAAAATGATATTCCTTACGAGTATTGAAAGAAAATAATATCATTTACCTTAGTAAAAGATTAGATCTTACTGAAATAAAAGAGATTATTTTGAGTAAATCTTGCACTATGTGGAATATCGCGTAATATTGTGGAATAACTCATATTACTTTACTTTTATCGTCGGATATTTTAACAGGTAACGGTAAAAGTTCTGCCGTCAATTTTTAAAAAAAATTATTTTTGTCGCTTTCTTTAATTGACAATTATTTCATTGTGGAGCCCACCAATAATTAATTATTTCAGCTCCGTCGTACGAATATTTTCCGACAAAACGAATATTTTTTGACAATTTATTTACTTCGTATAATTTGCACATATTACCTATAACAATAGTATTTATTAAATCAATAATTTATTATTTATAAAAAAAAAATTATTTATAAAAAGTTAGGATATTACAATACTTAGAAATTGTTAATAGATTTTTGGTGTGTTTTCAAATGTCACTTCTGCCTTTTTCAATGTTATCTGCAAATAATATTCCTTCACTAATACTCTCTACGTATTTTTTATTTGATTATTTTTAATAAAAAATAAATTAATTTTTTGGTCTATTAGGCATGCTTACTCCTAACACGTCAAAAGGAGTAATACTCCCTCCACATTAGTTGCTTATATATATTATGTCCCTACATAAAATAATTTTTATAAAATTTTAAAAAATAAATAAAAAGATACAAAATTAATATTAAAAAGATAATATAATAATATATTTAAAATTATAGGAGTAAAATAAATTTTTTTTTTAAAAAAACAGGTCTAACAATGTGTGACCAATCTTTTGTTGTAAGTCTAACAAAAACTTTATAATATAAATAATCATTTTTACTTCGTTTAATATCATCATGTGATGATTAAAATTTACTCCCTCTATTTTTTAAAGAAAGTCTAAAGTATAAGGGGGGTGTATTCAATTAAGATTTTTAAATTTTTTTTTTAAGTGACAGATTTTTATAGAGTTTGTGAATTTTAATGACTTTTAAAGACTTTTTGAAAATAATTTTTATAGACTCCATGAAATAAGTGACAGACTTTAATAGACTTTTTATCAAGATTTTAATAGACTTTTGTATACTTCTCATATATTTTGTAGGTTATATTAATTGTTAATTAGCCCATGTGTACAGCCTCTCACTCTTTTTTCATGAACAACAGGAAATCTAATTATTTCATTAAATTATTGTGGCATGAGATTTTATATATGTTGAAAGCATTCATATTATTCTACTCATTTCATGATAAATTTGGATATCCGAATATGAATAAAACTTTAGAAACTACGAGCGCATAATACAAAATTAAGCTCACTTTTCATCGAACTATATATACTATATATGCGTCATTTATTTTTAATAGAGTACCAAACTCTGCTTTTCACAAAATAATATGATAATGAAAATCTATATGATCGCAAAACTTCATACATGTGAATAAATTGCTACCAAATTATAAAAAATTTACTAGAGAGATTTTTAGTCGCTTGCAGTGTTACGCATAAATTTGCCAGAGAGATTTTATTTTTCTTAAAATTATTAATAGTTGTTAATGAACCAAAATTGACCGTTAAAAAAATAATTGTGCCACTTTTTAATTTATTTATGATGTTAGAAATTAATTAATTAATTAAAATGCTATGTAACTAATTTTTTAACGATTAATCGACTGTCATCTTTTTAACTAATTTTTAAATTTTGATGAGTTTTAGAATTTATCAAGATTCATATATATCATATACTATATCTATATAATATAAAATATATATATATAATATTAAAAATCAAAATTTCTTTGTTTAATTTTTCAAAGTCATAACGAGATATTCCTATAATAAAAGTTTGTCTAATTTATCTAATTTTAATAAATTTAGTAAAAAAAAATATAAACGGTTTATAATTTTAATAATTATATTTTTTAAAATTAGATTAATTTATATTCATTTTAATTTAAAAATTTACCGAGAGTTTTTATGACTTTTGAATTTTGCATAAAATCTCTCTGCAATTTTTTAACTAGCGATTTAAATTTCTACCTTTGTGTTTAATAGTTGAAAGTCTTTAGAGATAAGGTCAGACTTTGAATATGGGTTGATAGTTATAACTTTTCTTCTAAAGTCTGTCAAACTCTACCATTTGATAGAAATTTGAAAAATCATTGATTTTTTGAATACCAAAATACTTTTATAGACTTTATAAAAGTCTCAATTCAATACCACCTAACTTTTAAAGACATTACAAAAGTTATAATTGAATACCAGTAAACTTTTATAACCTCTTTAAATATCTTGATTGAATACAACTAAATTTTTAAAGTCTTAATTGAATACACCCTCCTAAATTTATGCAAATTATAAAAATTAAATGAGAAAAAAATATAAAATAAGTATAATTCTTGTTCATAGTAAATCTTATACAAGTACACTAATAAATTTTATTTATTTTAAAAAATGGTCCTCAATTTAAGTATACTTTTGAGTTTTGAGCATAAATTAGTTTTAGAATATCTTTTACAAACAAAATAAAAACAGGAAAGAAAAGGAAAAACAAAAATAATGATGAATAAATCCACGTGTGACAAATTATTAATCATTTATATTCATTTATCATATTTCAAACAGGTTAACCATTTTATCATTTATATTAATAATTTTTTTTTCATATTATTACTTGATTAATTTAATTATGACGGTCACAATTTTATTTTCGAATTTGTACTAAAAATTTAAAACGTCATAAAATACTTGGTGATTATGTATACATAATATATCTAATAATAATTTCAATTCAATAATTTATTTAATTAGATCATAATAATGGTAATTTTGAAATTTAAATTATGGGTTGATCTATATTTAAACCATGACTATATAATTCTAACTCACACAACTCATATCAAAAATAGTTAATATGATTTTAGTTCTTAAATATAAACATAACTAAATTTTATAAACCAAAACCAACCCATTATCATATTTTGTCAGGTCTATTTACATGACATATTAGCTTTGAGTGACATTTTCATAAACAAAATGTGTTATTTTCGTAAGATTTCACTTGTTCTAGTGTGAAAGAGATTTTTTAACCAGAAAGAATTCGATTTCACTTGTACAAGTGTGAAATTCATTTATTATTCATAAATGAAAATGGGGGTTCATTAGTGCAAAACAAAAAAATAATAAAAAGAATTACACGCTTGTGCAGAGCTGGCCCTGGGCAAAGGCTAACAGGGCAATCGCCCAGGGCCCACAGTTGAGGGGGGTCTAAATTTTTTATAAGCTTATGTATTTATGTGTATAAAAAAATAAAATAATAAAAAGATTAGCGATATTATACATTGAAAATGATATGTTAGAAAACATTAAATATGATAGTATAATTGATATTTTGCATCTAAAAGTACAATAAGAAGACATTTTAAATGATGTTTTGTGGTTTAGATTTCATTAATATTTTTATTTTGTAGGTACATATGATGATACTTTGCTTCGATGACATTTTAAAGTGTTCTTCCTTATCTTTTATAAATTCTTATAATTTTAATAAAATTAATTAGTTGATAATTTATTTATTTAATTTATATAAAAGAACACACCTAAAAAAAATTATCCTGGGCCTTAGAAAACCGAGGACGGACTCTGATTTTGTGCAGACATAATTATAACAAAATATGACTATTTATGCGCACACAACCTAAAAAGTAGAATTGCTGACCATATTTTAATTAGGGATCGTGGCATTTCCAAATGCCAATACCCAGTAGAAAATCATCTATTTTTTATTTAATTATTAATTTTAACCAAATTACTTTTTTGGCTTTGCACTCAGTACAATGCGTTTCTTGTGAAAAGAGAATTGAAAGTAGGCTTTATTTCATTGTAAGGAACAAATTATACATAAGTAGTCATTATTGTCCCTATTCAAGTTTCAATTTGTTGAATTACAATGGAGAAGATTGGATAAAGCATTATCATATCTTCGTTAGAGAAAGCCTTTGATAGAAGTGGTACAAGCAAAAGGACAAGTACAAACATTCTAAATATGTTCAATAATAGAGAAATGGAATGGCTAATGTTTGGAAACTTATAGGCAAGGTTATCCGGGATGGACATTGAATCGAAAAAGGTATTCGGTGGATGAATCATTGGTTCAATTAATTAATCGAACAGATTATTGATATGATGTAAATCGTTAATATATAAAAATATATATTATTAGTAATTAATAAAATTTAAAAAAATCTCATTTTTAATGAACTAAAACATAATAAAATTGAGCTACAATATTACTAAAATTAATAAATTTTAATATTAATTTTTTTTGTACAAAAAAAATTGATTCACTGGGTTAATTAACCAGTTTTACCGATTGAACCACATATGGTCAACCAATTTTTGACTAAATCAATAAAATTGAGCAAAACTGGACCAAGAGAACCGACCAATTCCAATTTTTACTAATCGGACCGGCGGACCACTTCGGATTTAATAACACTGTTTATAAGTACTACTTGCATACATGTTTAGTTGTCAACGTTAAATATATAATTTGGAACCTTAGAAAGCTAAATGAATTTAAATTTTTTTACGACTGCAAATTAAAAAATATAATTTATTTAACTCACAAATTCGCTCCATACGTATTTTTTTAACGGCCACAGATAATTTTTCGAAGAAACCCTAATTAGAGAATTGATATTATAAAAAAAACATTCAAATATGATGGGAAAGGCTAATAGCATAAGAAACTAACGAAAGAGTAATGTAATGGGCAAGTGGGTCTTTCACTTTTTTGACTAACTTTCGTAGATTAACTTGACTTAACTACTTTTACTTAAAACATGATCTAATTACTAATTAGCGGACTTCAACGGCTTCGGTTGGGTCCCACTACAGCCTGGAAGAATTTCACGTGTTTCGAGTTTGAATCGCTTTTGACTTTTTAAAACATTACTCTATACAAAGTTCCCTAATACCCTCTATTTATTTTTATTTTTTATTTTTTATTTTTTTATCCTTCTTCCTACCCACACTACACTTTTTGTTTAATTTTTTTTTTTTATTTAGGCATATACGTAGTTTTTGTTGTCTCATACTCTTGAACTTTTACTCTTTATTTCATTTCAAAAATTATTATATATATCTATATTAATGAGATAGAACACAAGAACGATTTAGATTCATTCTAATTGATTTGATGAAAAAAATGGTAGAAGAAGAAAGAGGAGAGAGAATAAATAAAAGTAGTGTTGTGAATGTTTTATATACTCGCAAGTGCACGAATCGAATACTTAGTATAGCCTACAAGTGCGAGGTCGAACTCTAAGGACTTGACGAATGGAACGTGTTTTTCTCACTCACTAATTTTAATTAACTCCTAATCTAGCTTAAAAATTTTGAGAGAATTTTTATCAACTAAAAATACGTAAATAAAATAATTAATGATAAAATACTAGAGTGGCGGAGTCATATAATTAATATCATTATCCTGTTATTCATGCCCAATAAACTATATTGTTTATCTCACACTAATTTGGTCTCTCGACTTTATTAAATGCGGAAAATAAAATCAAATAAGTCCAATTAATTTGTAAATCAAATTGTTAATTCTTTCATAGCCAAACATATGTATAAAATCAAAACACTCATTATTTCTATCAAAACACAGTTTATATCCTCTTTGAACAAATCATAAACTGAATCTAATAATTAATAATGAGAATCCAGCCTTATTTTTTTATCAATAAAAATAGGCATCCAATAGAAAGAATTATTCTTTTTACGTTAAAAACACTAAATTGGTATAATCAATTGGCATGAATACGTGCAATTGAATCAATAAATTATATTCATCCTCAACCGTAGAAAATAATCTAGCCTAACATGCTTGAAATTAGAACACAAAATATAATTAATTAAATAATACATGTTTAAACAAACATATTACTTATTTCAATGTAGCAATAAATTAAAGAAGAAAATAAAATAAATTCTAAATTTCAATCTTCAAAATTATTCTGCTCTAAATAAGAAAAAATGACATCCTTTGTAAGACCCCAACTTTTATGAATAAAGATGATTTTTTTATGAATGTCATTTTTGAATATTATAAAATGAATTTGATATAATGTTATAGTTGTGGGTAATATTTATAAATTTTGTAAAAAGTACGCAAGTTGTTATATAATATTCGATTGGTGGGGAATGTTCATTTTAACAGGGAATATTCGTATGCCAAGACAATCATTGGTGGACCTCATAACGGAATTATTGTCGATTGAGAAAACGACAAAAATATTTTTATGAAAATAACGGCGGAAGTTTTACTGTTAATCGTTGAAACACCCGTGTGTTAAAAGTACAAGATACGCGTGGTTGCATAAGAGCAGCACCTGGGTTTTGATTATTGATGCTTACGTGAGAAGTCACTCGGCTTTTTTCAATTATTGCTATAGTAATTGTTACATAAGTATCTCACGTTATTTGATTCAATTATTGTTGATATTTTATATATTATTAAATCAATAATTGAGATAACAAAGTTATTAATATTATTATTTACAATATTAACGATGTCTGAAGTTACGCCAGGAGAGAGTTTGGTCACCCAATTGCTACGCAAATAGGAGAAATCTTTATTGAAAGCCCCTCTTTCACTTGAACGACTTCGATCGATTAATATTGTGAATTATAATAAAGGTGATAAGTTTTGTATTATTATTATTATAAATGTAATAAAACAGAAAACTTTTTATATAAAATGTAAACTTTTATAAAGTTATTCGTTTTATTAGACTATAAATAGAATATATAATATTCTATTATTATATAAGGTTTGCGTAGTGCACCGCTTAGTGTTTGCAGATAGTAAAATCTTTTTATATAAAATGAATACTTTTATAAAGTTATTCGTTTTATTAGACTATAAATAGAATATATAATATTCTATTATGCATAGTGTTTTCATAAGACTGCGTGATAATATTTGCATAGTAAAATCTTTTTATATAAAAATGTAATACTTTTATAAAGTTATTCGTTTTATTTGATTATAAATAGAATATATTATATTTTATTTAAAAGATTTTGTTTATTAGAATATTTTATTAATACTGCATAGTAAATTAATATGGACCGTCCGTTTAAAAGTAAATCAATCTGGACCGTTCATGAATTAGTTACTATTTAGTCCATTTTCCTATAAATAGAAGCTCATTCCTTCATTATTTCTTACGAATTCACTGAAACTCTAGAGAGAGAAACTATAGAGAGAAAGAAGAAAAGTATTCTGCTACTTCACTACTCCTATATTCAGTTTTTTCTAAGGTAAGGGGTATTATTTCTTTTGTATTCATGAAGAGAACTTCTGTTATTCCATTCTTTATTATTCTGTTGGAATAACCTGTATACGCGAACTACCCTATAATTGGTGAAATTCTTCTGTTATTCCATTCTTTATTATTATGTTAGAATAACCTGTCTATGCGAAGTACCGCATACATGGTGAAATTCTTTTGTTATTCCATTCTTTATTATTCTGTTGGAACATCTTGTCTGTGTATTTACGCATGACCTAGTTTCATTATTTATTATTCTGTTGGAATATCCTGTTTGTGCGTTTACGCATGACCTGGTTCCGTTATTTATTATTCTGTTGGAATAACCTGTCTGTGCGATCTATCGCATGCCTGGTGATTTCTTTTGTTATTCCATTCTTTATTATACTCAGTTGGTTAAACTTTTGGCTTTTATACTCCATGAAATTAGTGGAATGTCTTTGATATTTGCGCTTCATCCAGTATCTTTTCATGGAAATATTCTTCTGAGTATTCTTGAATTTTACTCCACAAAGCAGTATCATGTTGACAATTTGGACGTTATTGGTTCTTGAATAAATTAATTCTTGAACTTGTTTTATTGAATTCTTATATCATTGTCATCATTCTCATGTTTATATTATGTTGAAAGTCATCTGTGGCCTGTAGTGCATAGATGGACTTGGTATGATTATGACCAAGGATTATTCGGTATAATCATTACCATAATGTTACAAATGATGTGGTAAAGTCCTCATTGGCCCGTAGTGCATTGATGGACAGTTGTTGGCATGATCATGACTATTGATGAATACACAAATATCCTTGGCCCGTAGTGCATGGATGATGTGGTTTATTTATTAAGTCGAGTCTCAGCAATAAAAGTGATGAAAAACCTTTTAAATCATAGAAGATAGTAGATTTTATTCTCTACTTGACTCTTTTAATGGATTGCTTATTCCTCTGCAGTTAAACTTGATGTTTGTTATATTGTCTCAGCCAATGAAGACTTTTACCACATCATTTGTAACATTACAAGTCATGATTGAGTCGCCAGATACATGGTACTGGATACAAATACAAACTTAATTATACAACATGAGCTGAAAGTTTTTACACGAATATTATCTCGTTAAAAATATTCAAACTCAAATGGAGTCCTCATTACAATTATTATCACACTATTTCACAGAATAGTGAGAACTACTATGGCAACCATCTCGGACCGTCACTCCATTCCTCGACTAATCCTGGCTACGTTCTCATTTCCTAAAGAGAACAATGAAAGCAAAGGGTGAGATCAAATAGCCCAATAAAAATATTATAACTAAGATAATTCATTTATCAATAGCCTTTATCAGAATAAATCAGAGATTTAGAACATATAGTAGATAATAAAAAATTTCAACCATAATTGCAGCGGAATTAACAATCCATTAAAAGAGTCAAGTAGAACATAATGTCTACTATCTCCTCCAAATTAAAAGTTCATCGTTAATATTTCATTCATGTAATACTCATCAATAGTTCTTTGTTGTACCCAAGACAAAATTGAGATAACTTCTACCGACAGTTTTGAAAAATGGGTAAGTGGGGGTCCAAATAATACACCAAACTTACAACAAATACTTCATAAAAATCCCCTCAATATTTTTAACAATATTTATTCATCAAAAATATAACTTGCAATATTAACAACCAGATCATTCCCAGGAAAGAGGGGGCTTTTCGATAAGTGTTTCTCTTTATTGGCGCGGAATTAGGTGACCAAACCCCTTTCCTCGACAGAATTTTCTAGACATTGTCGATAATGTAAATAATAACATGAATAACTATTCATCTCAATTATTGATTTAATAATATAAAATATTGACAATAATTGAATCAAATAACGTGAGATACTATACAACAATTACTGTATCAATAATTGAGTATAACTGAGTGACTTCTATCGTAAGCATCAATAATCAATACCGTGTGCTACTATGCAACCACATGTATTACTTTACTTTTCGTCACCGGGTAATTCGACAGTTAACGGTAAAACTTTCGTCATTATTTTCATAAAAAGATATTTATGTCATTTTCTAACTCCGACAATAATTTTGTTGTGGGGTCCACCAATGATTGTGTTGTCGTACGAATATTTCCTGTTAAAACGAATATTCCCCAACCAATCGAATATTTTATAAAAACTTGCATACTTTACAAAACTTATAAACACTACTTACAACTATAACATTATATCAAATCCACACCATAATATTCAAAAATATATTTCGAGAAAATTCATCTTTATTTATAAAAGTTGGGTTCTTACAACTGGTGCTCAGCCCAAATAACTCGATGGAATCGAACCCACCAACCTTACTCCTCAACCCCACACGGGTCCAAAGAAGGGATCTCCACCAAATCCATCTCCATGAGCGACGACTTCTCACTAAACGCCTCCAGAACCAACTATTCACAACCAATGTCAAACCAAGTACCTTTTGAGTCAGATGTGATTGGTCCAATTTACCTTAAGGCTAAGTTTGAGATCTTGGAGAAGAAGCTCGTTGATATGATGGTTTCAGAGGTACAAGCGAATTCGGTCCACGAAAAGGAGGTAGAATCCAAAGCCAATTCTGGGTAAAATCCCTAGACGATAATTATTTGTAGTGAATCCTCATCCCTCACAGGGAGAGACGATACCTCAGGAGCCGTCAAGAGGATGAACTTTTGGTCAAAAGGCAAAGTCCACCAAGAGTCATGACCGTTCCTTTTCTTTCTCAAGTCGGAGTCAAGAGAACAGGGGTTTAACACTTGATTGAAGGTTGGACGATATGTAATGCAAGTATGAAGAGGTTATAGGAATAAGATCAAGCCTCTTAAACACCAGTGCTACACCACTCACTCCAATGGTAAGAGAGGCCCCACTTCCAAATAGGTTTCACATATCCCAACTCAGGTTGTATAATGAGACTACTGATCCATTTGATCATTTACATTCCTTCGTCACCATGATGGATCTCTTGGCGGTGGATGATGAAATTTTGTGTAAGGCATTCGCTAGAACCCTAGATGGCTCAGCAAAGAAGTGGTACAACCACTTACCTCCAAACACCATAGATACTTTTAATAAGTTCAGTTGAAAGTTTTACAAAAACTTCGTTAGTATCCGTAAGATCTACTAGAGCTCCTCCACTCTCATGTCATTAAAGCAAGAGAAAAGGGAGACCCTTAAGGACTACCCCACACACTTACATAATGAGATGTCATGAATTTGATATCTTGATATAATATCAAATTAATAACAGGATTCCCGCAATGAATATAGTTGTTGAGACCCAGTTAAGAAGAGACTATTGAAGTCTTTTTGGTTTGATGATGACTACTATGATTGTGTAAATGTTTATGTGCTTATATACTTATGTGCTTATATGTGATTATGAATTTATATATGCTTACGTGATTATATGATTTGATGATGAATGTGACGACATGACAATGTAATTATGTGGCTATGTGATGAATGTGATGATGTAATAATGAATATGATTATGTGTTGAATGTGAGTTGATGATAAATATGGGTTGTTTAATTAATAATGAACAATCAATAGAGCTTATGCATTTGAATTAATGATTAATAGTGTCTTAAAGTATATTTGTAATTAATAAGTTTTGTAAGTCTTTATTTGAGAAACATATTGTACAAAGACTTAGAATAGAAAATATAAAGATTGTTATATTGATCTTATGAATTGATTTTTTATGTAATAGATAGAATCAATCGTAGAGTTAATCCTACATGTTTGCATCAATTGTTTGCAGAGTAATCCAAGTGTTCATAAAACATTATGATTAATGTATATTTGTATAAGTAAGTTTTGTAAAGTCCTTAATGATAACATGATGTAAAAGGACTTAGAATTAGAATGATCAAACTTGTTAGGTTGATCAGTTGAGAAAATGTATAGATAATAGGACGAGTAAATCGTACACCGGTATCAAGACAATAGTAGAGTAAGTATGCCTATTCGTAGAATCATCATTGATCACAAATTTGACTCATCTTTCATACAGCAACAAATTGATGAATTACAAAGCTCTTTCCTCAGTCATAAAATGCAGAAGAATCGTCGAACTATGAAACGATCATGTTATGAAGACTGAACGAAGTATTCTTAAATTCGCTTGTAAAGCTCAAGATAAAGACTGTTGAGTAAAGAATAACTCATAAAATTATCCTACTTGTTCGAAGTGTGAAATCTGTGTTGCAAAATAATCTATAAGTTCGTAGAGCCATCAGAGTAAGGAAGAGTTTGTGAAGTCATAGAGGAGAAAATAAAGATGACTTTAAAGAGCTTTCTCTCATAAGTCATGATACTAAGAAATTTTTAGAGAATGGAAGGAAGGATAAGCATAAAAGTTATGAAACTCCTTATGTTAAGCCCTCTATTTATAACAAAATTTTAACCAACATCTATCACACATCAAGTATCACACTTTATCTTTATTCAACACATGATTTTCAATATTTTATTCATCAATTATTCACACCTTTTCAATTATTCAACAATTATTCACACTTTTTTAATATTTTCTTCATCAATTATTCACACATTTTCAATCTTTCACAAATCATTCATAATTATTCACACTTTTTTAATATTTTATTCATCGCTTATTCACACATTTTCAATTATTCAACAATTATTCACACCTTTTCAATTATTTAACCATTATTATTATATAATCTATCTTCTATTTGATTAACTTAATGTATTAATATTATAGATATTAGTGTTCATCAAATAATGAATCTGTCTAATTACTTAATATCCTTGACTTTTTAATTATGTAACTTTCCACTACTACCCTTGCTACGATAAGAATTATTATTTTAATAATATAAAATATTGTGTAATTACTACTGTGAAAATTATTGGTGATATACTGTGCAATTGCTACTGTGACAATAATTAGTTCAATAATATGAAATATTGTGCAATTACTATTGTGACAATAATTGGTTCAATAATATAAAATATTATGTAATTATTACTGTAATAATAATACGAAATACTGTGTAATATCGTGTGTTATTGTAGAGTACCACGTGCTACTAAAGAGTACCGTGTGCTATTATTTCTTTATCACTGGGTATTTTAATATTTGAAAGTGATAGATTCGCTAAATTTTTTTATTAAAAGGTTATTTATGACATTTAACTCTCCATGCTCTACTGTCATCTCACTTAACACCCTTTTCAATTGATTGTTCAATAATCTTTCTCTCTCCCACATTTTTTCTAAGAAAAAAACTTTATGCTTCAAATCTTGAACTTCCTTTTTTAATTGCTCATTCGCAACTTCTGCGAAACTTTTCCCTTCTTCCTTAATTGACTCTCCTTCTGGCTCTATTTGAGTCTCCTTGGAATTTAGTTCCTCTTCATCACTAAGTTCTAGTTCTGGATACTCTTCATAATCATTTCCTAAATCCATCATAGGTTCATCTTCAAATATTTTCTTTGAATATACAACTTTAAACGCTTTATTGTAAGCTACGTCAGCCAACACTTCCTTTTTCATGTCATCTTCAAATAGAAGATCTATACCTGGAACATTCTCCATTACCACTACCAATTCTGGCTCGGGTACTAACTCATGTGGAGCGATCAGCTCATTGCTCACTGAGTGAATAACTCTAGTCACATCATCTTCTGACATCTACAATCAAATATATTACTTTGATTTGTGACGCCCCCAAAATAGGTATACATCACCTATTCTGAGTCGCCAGATATCACACTATAAAAATTCAAATACGAACTTCATTTATACAACTGTTGAATTGTCGTATAGAATACGACCACAGTTAACTGTGAGTTTTAATACAAATATATGTAACTCCCATGGTGCCTCGACCACAACCTTACAAAGATAATTTACATTAAAAGTATAGTCAAAAACTGTTTTAGAAATTAAAATCTTTGGGAAGTGCTCAAGGAAACCTTCGTTCATGGGAGGCCATGCGTCTAGGTTATGATAGATATCATATGTCCACAGAATTATCCTTAGTTGACCCAATAGACCCTAAAGAAAAATGAGAAGATTACTATCATCTTCTTTCCAATGGTGAGTCTTCTCTTGACATATAACTATCTCCACTGTCTCCAAGTGAAAATTATATTTCAAATAAACTCCAAGATCATATAGGTAGTGATCGTAGATATACTCAACAAGTGGATGTGCACAACCCTGTCTTATGATAACACGAGGTTGTATGTCATTAGACATCTTGTATGATAGTGGCAAAACACCCTTCTAAAGTTGGGTTCACCTCACCCTATTCGATTCACCAAAATTAAATATCAAATAACATATACAATACGACACACTTATGTAAAGTCATCAATAAAATTATTTCCATACTATTTAGGGAGAACTTCAACAGCTATAGACCACCGTTCTATTCCCTCATATCCTCGCCGACCCAAATACACTCTTATTACCTTAGAAGAAAAGCTGGATAATCTTTGGAATAGTGAGGTAGGCAGACTTCTCTTCTTCTTTCTCTCTATAGATTTTCTCTCTATAGCTTCTCTCTATAATTTATCTCTCTAGAGTTTCGGTGAATTCGTAAGAAATAATAAAGGAATGAGCTTCTATTTATAGGAGAATGGACTGAATAGTAACTAATTCATGAACGGTCCAGATTGATTTACTTTTAAACGGACGGTCCATATTGATTTAGTATTAAAACTTAAAGCAACGGTCCATACTGATTCACTATTAAAACTTTAAACCAGCGATCCATACTAATTCACTATTAAAACTTTAAACCAGCGATCCATATTGATTTACTATTAAAACTTTAAACCAACGATCCATTATGATTTACTATTATAATTTCAACCAATAGTCTGAAAAATTAGCACATCTCCTCATGGAATAATATTGTACCCAAAAATGATTTTGACCGAAAAAAAATATATTTTTTGGGTGAATAGTACCCCGTGAATAGTACTTCGAGAATAGTACCTCGTGAATAGTATCCCGACACAAAAAGTATCCCAAATACCCGAGTGAATAATACTAGAGTGAATAATAATTTGGGTGAATAGTAACCTGTGAATAGTAACTCGTGAATAGTACTCCAACACAAAAAGTGTCCCAAATACCCGAGTGAATAATACTAGAGTGAATAGTAATTGGGTGAATAGTAACACAGAATAGTAACTCATGAATAGTACTTCACACAAAAAAAGTGCCCCCAATACCCGATCGAATAATATAACCTCCGGACATCAATTATTATCGAAATAAATGTCGATTTCCACTAACACTAATAATTTCAACAAGTATAAATGATGCACACAAGCCAATCATGTTTGATGATAAAGCATATACTTTGTAATAATCTTATTCATTTATTAATAAAAAGTATTAATTTATTAAAGGCTTTTAATTATCTACATGATGTCGCTTTTATAATAATATGATAAACCCATAGTTTTAAGCAATGCTTTTAATAAATAATGATGATGATCATTCTAATGAGATCTAAATTTTTTAGAAAAGCTTAAAATTCTAAAATAGTTCCCAATCATCGATTACTAAATCGGGGATTAGTGAATCCGATATAGATCGGGTACATACGCTGTTTGCTTCATCGATGAGGATGATTGATCTCACGATCATTTGTGTGAGACACTAAAGCAAGTATGTAGGTGCTTATTAGAGAATAAGTTCACCGAACGTGGCTCGCTAAGGAATACCTAATGGAGTTTTACTCATCGTCAATAGAATTCTCAGAGTGATAGTAGTACAAGTAATCCTTGACTCGATCATCATAGTATTCTCATATGATGATGAGTTATACTTTGACTTATTCCTTAAGACCCTTAGGTATATCAAAGGGTATGCTTGGGTATAATAAGTCAGTATACGGAGATAATGTATGATCAATAAAGAATCTACCACTTCTAATAAAAGAAGAGAAATGTCCTATGTGATTCGATAAATGACAACCCAAAGAGTCCTCGGTTAAGGCGTAATGAAATTAGAAAGGAGTTTCTAATTTGCATTATTTGAGTCAGTGCATTTAAGGATCGAAATACATATAATTAAATAAAATAAGACTTCGACAAAGAATTCCACGCCTTATATTTAATCGGGACATCAGATGGTGGAAGGATTGAATCAGATTTTTGAACTATTTACTCAAAGGTTCTTTTATGATTAATGTTGAAATCTATATTATCCGGAAAGTCGCTGATCGCTAGGAGGCTTATCCCTATCAGAGAATAAATATTATTTATTTAAATAAATTAATTGTTTAATTTATTTATTTAAATAAGATTAGAATTGTTCTAATTGATTTATTCACAACCTATTAATACGGAGAACCTAAAGGGTCACACCATAAAAGGAAGAATAATTATTTAAGAAGTTAATGGCATAATCGTAATAATATAAAGTTATATATATTTAATTTAATCTATGGTGATAGAATAAATTAAATAGCTTAATATTTATTATTTAATATTTTAGAAATATTAAATATAAATTAATAAGAGGAGTCTTATTAATATTATTACAATTATTATTATTATTTTTCTTTCTAAAAGAGTTTAGGAATTAATTTAATATAAGTATTTCATTTATTCCTAATAGATTAGGGAGAGGAAAATTAGTTAAAGGAGTTTAATTAATTATCCCTAATAAGATTAGGGAGCCCATTTAATTAAAAGAGTTTAATTAAATAATACCTTATTTTATTAAATAGGTTACTTGATATCTTTATAAGAGGAGTCTTATATCGATATCAAGATATACATAATAATTCCAAATTGTCGAGAGTACGCCTTTTCTATATAGAGATAAAAAACTAGGGTTTAGCCAATACCCCATCTTCTTGAATCTTTCTTCTTCCTCGTGGATCACCTCTAGAGGCCAAACACTGGGTGGCTAACGCCGATCAAAGGAAGGAACCAAACCCGTGGATTTCAAGTCAACGCGAAAAGGATCGAGGTGAACTTGTACTTGAGGGAAGCCTCGATCTTCAAGGGTATGATTTTATTCTTTATCTTTTTCGCTTAATTAATAATTATGCATAAAGGGTGATCCGGTATATGGTTTGTAAAATTTTTAAACTCGATTTTACACGCTTCCGCTTTAATTTTGCAATTTGATCAAGGTTAATATTACAAACCTAATAAAGGGTATCGAGCCAAACCTTTATGCAAATTATTAATTATTTTAATTTGATATGTATATTGATATGTGTTTAGAACAATTTAATTGGGCATAATTTTATTGATAAAATTTAAAAAAAAAAAAAAAAAAAAAAAAAAAAAAAATGCTTTTTTTTTTTTTATAATTCCGAATTCGCATTCTTTTTTGTTAATAATAACAAAAGTTCTAACGAAAATAAATATAAAGTTTATCTTATATGCCACGTGCCATGCATTTAAAATTCATTTAGTTTTTTAATATAATATAAGTTATATACTTATATAATATAATATTATAAAAACCTTTAAGTTAAATCCACGTATAAAGCTACGCCCACGTTATGTTATATTATCGCTAATATAAATTTAAAATATTGTTCCTCATATATATTTTAGTTATCGTATATATATATATTTAATATATATATATATATATATATATATATATATATATATATATATATATATATATATATTATATATATATATATATATATATATATATATATATATATATATATTCTTAATTATTTTATTATTAAAATAAAAGTTTATTTTAATTTTAAAATAAAAGTTTATTTTAATCTTAAAATAAAAAGGTTTATTTTAATTTTAAAATTAAATTTCATGCTAACTAATTAGAGTTGGAATTGATTTCATGATAACTAATTAGAGTTGAAATTGATTCCATATTTCCTTAAATAAAGGAGTTTATTTAGATATATGAAATAAGATTTCATATTATTCAAAATAAAAGAGTTTATTTGTGAATAGAAAAGAAATCCATCTTTCCTTAAATAAAGGAGTTTATTTAGATATGAAATAAGATTTCATATTATTCAAAATAAAAGAGTTTATTTGTGAATAGAAAAAAGAAAATCCGTGTTTCCTTAAATAAAGAGTTTATTTAGATATGAAATAAGATTTCATATTATTCAAAATAAAGGAGTTTATTTGTGAATAGAAAAGATAATCCGTGTTTCCTTTAATAATTTTTTTTTACATGGGAATCGATTCCATAATTAATTAAAATAAAGGAGTTTATTTTGATTAAAGATTTTGATTAAAATAAAATAGTTTATTTTATTCAAAATTGATAAATTAAAATAAAATAGTTTTATTTTGATTTAAATTTGATTAAAATAAAGGAGTTTATTTTGATTCAAAATTAGATTTTATACTAACTAAATTTGCCCATTAAAATGATATCAATATATATATTAAATGTTTATTATTCATAAGATGAATGTTATTTATCGATGCATATGATGATGTGTATGATAATAAATGGGATTGATTATGGACTATCACCAATGTGATTGATTTTATTTTAGTCGATGCACGAATGTATGGGTTTTATTAAATGGGGTCTCACACTTCTGCCTTCTCTAATTTTTTTCTAATGTAAATTCTATCTCCTCCTATGCATTTCCCTCGATCACGATCAAGGTTTCTATTTATTTTAAATAGTTTTGTAATAGGAATAGTTAGAATTAATTTTGAAAAATTGAGATCAAGGAGCAAGGAGCGCAAGAAGACCCGCTTGTAATGGAGCCCTAGTTTAAATGTAATAGTTATATTTAAATATTATTTCTCGCACCCCTAGGGGAGCTGAATTTTTGGTTCACTTGGTGGCTCTAGTGAACCAAACTAGAATAAAAGTCCATAATCAATCCAAGTAGAATATAAGTATTCTATATGTGCATGCTTATACTATATATATTATATATTATGCAAACATGCTTCGCATGTTCATTAATACGACGCGTATTTTATATATATATATGTATGCGCTAAAACAAGATGAGACAAATTAATAACAAACCCCTCAATTTTTTATATATTAAGTCCTAAGCGCTCAAAGATATTTGAATATCGAACGTCGCTTTCTAGCATGATAAAATTAATAGAGTATTAAATATTTAATATGAGTTTGTTGTGTCACCACAAGGCAAGTATTAAGTATTTAAGATGTTAATTTATCACATTTGATGCTTATAAAGAAAATTGAACAATATTGTTTTGTCAGGTCACCACAAGGATGATATTTTTCTTTTTTGAATATATGGAGTGCTAGGTCGACTTAACTTGGATAATTTTGATTCTGATGTGCCACCACTGATCAAAATAATCTAAGAGGCAAAAGAAAAGGAGTCAGATAGTGATGTAATCGACAAAAGTTGTTTACCTATTTATTTATATATAGTTTGTCAGGTCACCACAAGGCTATATACATTTGAAATGGGATCCTTATTCTCACTAGCAAATCTTTAATTAGATTTTGCCAACTATATAAGTGAGGGTAATATAGTTTGAAGAAAATAGTGAGAGATACCAATTTAAAACAAGACCTAATTTATTTTGGTAATTAATAAAAGAATGTATGTTAAAATGTTGTTAATTACAAATTCATTTACGTAATTTTACAATGTCTAAAATTACTATCATCATGAAAGCATATTAGATGCTAAATTAACCGCAATCAATTAAACGGATTTGGTTAAGGAATTTGAGAATAGTTCTCATAGTCAAAAAGCTATCTTATGTCCTTAATACGCCTATCCTCAAATGGTTGCGCATAATGCCTCCGAGGAAGAGATTGCTACTTTTAGAAAGTGGCAAGATGATGCACATTGGCTCAATGCATCATGCTCAGATCCACGAGTAACGAGCTTCAAATACAAGATGAAACTATGGATGCTTCCTACTATATTCCCGCACATCAAGTAGTTGATGGTGAGAGAAAGTAGACCGATAGATATCGACATCTAAGGAGCTCTTCCGATCTAGAATGGCCAATGGCACTATAAACGCATAAAAAGTTCTTAACATAATCAATTTGATCGATCAATTAGACAACAACGAAGTTTTGTCATGGATGGAGAGTTGAGCCAAGATTTGATCTTGCACTCACTCCCTTAACTCTTTTCACAATTGTTGTGAATTTTTCATATAAACAAGCTAGATATCGCCTTTCACTGATTTGCTTAACATGTTGAAAAATGATGAGAGTCACTTTCCAACCAAGAAAGACCAAGTCTCTACCGGTAGGGGCCAAAGGATCTTCCTAAAAGAAGAACGATTCAAAGAAGGTAAATAAAAGGCAAAAACAAAGGATAATAAGAACAAAACCGATACGGATAAAGAAGGAGTTTGCTTCCACCGCAATAAGCCCGACACCGAAAGAAATCATGAGAAGCATCTTGCAGAGGCTAACCAAAGAAGCTTAGTGAAGTTTCTACATAAATACAAATTTTGTTCATGATTTAAATAAATTTTTCTTTAAGTCAAGGTTCTACTTGGGTATTGATACCGACTTTGGTTATCATAAATATAGATTTATGAAGGACCAAGGTAAGTAGAAAGCTAAACAAATATAAGTAATCCTATGTGTGGGAAATGTAGCAAAGGTCACCATATTAGCCATAGAAACTTATAGTTTAGCAATGCCTACGGCAAATCTATTAAGTCAATAAGTTGTTATCAGATTCCAGCCTTGTTAAAAATATTATTTCCATTTTATCATTGGACAATGAAATCTTTGGTATTATAATTAAGAACAATTGTTGTTCTATTTATAATAATAATGTTTTGTATAGAATCGAATATTACTTAATAAATTTTGTATACTGACTTACATGAAAATAATTTTGCATATCGAACAAATTAGTATAAGAAAAGGAGATGATCATTCAAAGAGTCGAATGTGTGTATTTGTTGAATACAAGTGTGAATTATTCAAAGGTTCAAAGAATTCGTAAGTGAAACAAATTGGCAAAAAGTATTAAGATTCTTTGATTAGATCAAGGAATAAATACTTGTGCAATAAGTTTCTAGATCATCTCAAATGGTTTTCTCATAATGGACACATCCCGATACGCAATAATTGATTGATGTATCCGAAAGAAAAATCGCACTTTATTTGAACATGGTACGGTCCATAATGATTTTACCGACATTCCAAAGATCCTTCAGATCACGTCCTAGAAATGGTCAGACATTCTACGAAAAGGTAACCTCAAAATCCAACCCCAAGACTCCATAAAAGTTATGGATGTGGAGGATTCCTAATCTTAAGTATGTTAAGATAAGGGGTTGTCCAACTTATGTGAAAAGGTTTCAAAGGATAAGCTTGGGACAAGATTTTATAAGTATGTCGATTTGTGGGACATCCTAAAGTAAGTTTAGGTATATGTTCTATAATCCTACTTAGCAAAAAGGTGTTTGTTATAAACACGCCGCTTTCTAAGATAAAGGTGTTTATCATCAAAGGGCTAAGTGGAGGATAATAGATCTCAAGAGTTCAAGAACCACAAAACACTATAAGTCAAATAAGAGGAACTCAGAGATGTAATTCCATTGTACCACAAATCCTAATCAGAACTCGAATAGTACCAAGATACCTAGAGGTATGGATTCATCATGGATGATGATGATGAGGTACACATCATAAGAAGATGATGATCCAGAGTTACATACGATGATGAGGTAAGAGTTCTAGTGTAAAAAAAGGGTCAAAAGAGTGGAGCGCCGTGAAATTTCTAGTATTCCTATATATATATCGATATACTACTGATGAGGAATTACATACCAATGCTACAATCAAGAAAGATAAAGTTGTTCAAACATTCCTCCATGAATGATTTGGGAAAGAGTATCTTAATCGGGGATAAAATCTATATAGATAGATTTAAAAGGATGCTCAACTTAACCCAAGGAACGATATTCATTTGATGCTAAAGTCGCTTAGCATGGCAAACTCCAAGAGATGTCTCATGTCGATGAGCTATGGAGTGTATCTCTTTAATAGTCCCCACAGACTCTCGAAAAAAGAGAGGTCGCATGAAGACAATCATCATGTATGCAATGAAATGTACGAGACCGATGTCGATCACCATATTATGGAGAAGTTCACTATGAGTCGCTGAAAACATCTTAAAGTGCTTAACCCAAGACTAAGGATGTGATCATATTCATGGTGGGTCTAAATTAAAACTAGAGGGCTTAATGCACTCAAGTTTTTCGCATGCACTCAAGATGATGTAAAAAATCCACTTTAAGGTAAAGCGTTATCTCAAATAAAGGGTGCAAAGTGAATCGAAAGGTTCCAAACAAAGAAAGAGTTGTCGGTTTAGTGATAAAGACAAAGTATATAGCTATAAATGAAGTCGCAAGTTGATTGTTTGATTAAAAGTTCATTACGTAACTAGAATAGTTCCTAAGTCTCATCTTCGATCTAAACATGTGTCAGGCACTTTCATTTGATTATTAGAATCATCAAAAGATGGGAAATCACTATAGAGATAGTGGACTCTCATTAACAACATTACATATCCATTAACTAAAGCTTATCCAACAAAGCAGGATAATCGCCACTTGTAGAAGAAGAGTATAAGATACCATGACGATTGATCGGGTTTTAGTGCAAGTGGGAGATTGAAAGTAGTATGCACACAAGCCAATCATGTTTGATGATAAAGCATATACTTTGTAATAATCTTATTCATTTATTAATAAAAAATATTAATTTATTAAAGGCTTTTAATTATCTACACGATGTCGCTTTTATAATATGTGATAAACCCATAGTTTTAAGCAATGCTTTTAGAATAATGATGATGATCATTCTAATGAGATCTAAATTCTTAGAAAGCTTAAAACTAAAATAGTTCCCAATCATCGATTACTAAATCGGGGATTAGTGAATCCGATAGATCGGGTACATACGCTGTTTGCTTCATCGATGAGGATGATCGATCTCACGATCATTTGTGTGGAGACACTAAAGCAAGTATGTAGGTGCTTATTAGAGAATAAGTTCACCGAACGCGGCTCGCTAAGGAATACCTAATGGAGTTTTACTCACCGTCACAATAGAATTCTCAGAAGTGATAGTAGTACAAGTAATCCTCGACTCGAGATCATCATAAGATTCGTATGTATGATGAGTTATACTTTGACTTATTCCTTAAGACCCTTAGGTATATCAAAGGGTATGCTTGGGTATAATAAGTCAGTATACGGAGATAATGTATGATCAATAAAGAATCTACCACTTCTAATAAAAGAAGAGAAATGTCCTATGTGATTCGATAAATGACAACCCAAGAGTCCTCGGTTATAAGCGTAATGAAATTAGAAAGGAGTTTCTAATTTGCATTATTTGAGTCAGGCATTTAAGATCGAAATACATATAATTAAATAAAATAAGACTTGACAAGAATTCCAATGCCTTATATTTAATCGGGACATCAGATGGTGGAAGGATCAATTGCACTTGAACTATTTACTCAAAGGTTCTTTTATGATTAATGTTGAAATCTATATTATCCGGAAAGTCGCTGATCGCTAGGAGGCTTATCCCTATCAGAATAAATATTATTTATTTAAATAAATTAATTGTTTAATTTATTTATTTAAATAAGATTAGAATTGTTCTAATTGATTTATTCACAACCGCTTTAATACGGAGAACCTAAAGGGTCACACCATAAAAGGAAGAATAATTATTTAAGAAGTTAATGGCATAATCGTAATAATATATTATTATATATATTTAATTTAATCTATGGTGATAGAATAAATTAAATAGCTTAATATTTATTATTTAATATTTTAGAAATATTAAATATAAATTAATAAGAGGAGTCTTATTAATATTATTACAATTATTATTATTATTTTAATTTCTAAAAGAGTTTAGGAATTAATTTAATATAAGTACTCTCATTTATTCCTAATAGATTAGAGAGAAAAATTAGTTAAAGGAGTTTAATTAATTATCCCTAATAAGATTAGGGAGCCCATTTAATTAAAAGAGTTTAATTAAATAATAATACCTTATTTTATTAAATAGGGTATACCCATATCTTTATAAGAGGAGTCTTATATCGATATATCATCGACGATAATACGATAATTCCAATTTGTTGAGAGACGCCTTTTTCTATAGTAGATAGAAAAACTAGGGTTTAGCCAAATATCCCATCTTCTTGAATCTTTATTCTTCCTCCTCGTGGATCACCTCTGAGAGGCCAAACATACAAGTGGCTAACGCCGATCAAAGGAAGGAACCAAACCCTGTGATTCAAGTCGAAAGCAAAGGATTTGGAGGAACTCACCCGAGTGATCTTCAAGGGTATCATTCTTTATCTTTTCGCTTAATTAATAATTTAGGTGATCCGGTTATAACTTTGTAAAAATTTTAAACTCGATTTTTACACGCCTCTTGATCTTCAAGGGTATGTTTTTTTTATTATCCTAACAAAGGTATCGAGCTTTTTCGCTTAATTAATTTAATTTGATATGTATAAAGGGTGATCCGTATATGGTTTGTTTAAAAAAAAAATTAAACTCGATTTTTTTTTACATCGCTTTCGCGCTTTTTTTTAATAACAAAAAGTTTTCACGAAAAATCAAAGGGAAGTTTGATCCTATGTACAATGTGATGGTTAATCATTAATTCTTTTAAAAACGCAATAAAACAAGGTTATTTTTTAATTTTAAAATTAAATTTCATGCTAACTAATTAGAGTTGGAATTGATTCCATGATAACTAATTAGAGTTGAAATTGATTCCATATTTCCTTAAATAAAGGAGTTTATTTAAATATGAAATAAGATTTCATATTATTCAAAATAAAAGGAGTTTATTTGTAAATAAAAGAAGAAATCCATCTTTCCTTAAATAAAGGAGTTTATTTAGATATGAAATAAGATTTCATATTATTCAAAATAAAGGAGTTTATTTGTGAATAGAAAGAAAATCCGTGTTTCCTTTAAAAAAAGGAGTTTATTTAGATATGAAATAAGATTTCATATTATTCAAAATAAAGGAGTTTATTTGTGAATAGGAAAAGATAATCCGTGTTTCCTTTAATAATTTTTTTACATGGAATCGATTCCATAATTAATTAAAATAAAGGAGTTTATTTTGATTAAAGATTTTGATTAAAATAAAATAGTTTATTTTATTCAAAATAGGATAAATTAAAATAAAATAGTTTTATTTTGATTTAAATTTGGATTAAAATAAAGGAGTTTATTTTGATTCAAAATAGATTTTATACTAACTAAATTTGCCCATTAAATGATATCAATATATATATTAAATGTTTATTATTCATAAGATGAATGTTATTTATCGATGCATATGATGATGTGTATGATAATAAATGGGATTGATTATGGACTATCGACCAATATGATTGATTTTATTTTAGTTGGATGCATGAATGTACGGGTTTTATTAAATGGGGTCTCACAGACTGCCTTCTCTAATTTTTTTTAATGTAAATTCTATCTCCTCCTATGTATTTCCCTTCGATCACGATCAAGGTTTCTATTTATTTTAAATAGTTTTGTAATAGGAATAGTTAGAATTAATTTTGAAAAATTAGAGATCAAGGAGCAAGGAGCGCTTGAAGACCCGCTTGTAATGGAGCCCGGTTTAAATGTAATAGTTATATTTAAATATTATTTCTCGCACCCCTAGGGAGCTGAATTTTGGTTCACTTGGTGGCTCTAGTGAACCAAACTAGAATAAAAGTCCATAATCAATCCAAGTAGAATATAGTATTCTATATGCACATGCTTATACTATATATATATATATATTATGCAAACATGCTCGCAGATGTTCATTAATACGACGCGTATTTTATATATATACGTGCACGCTAAAACAAGATGAGACAAATTAATAACAAACCCCTCAATTTTTATATTAAGTCCTAAGCGCTCAAAGATATTTGAATATCGAACGCCGCTTTCTAGCATGATAAAATTAATAGAGTATTAAATATTTAATATGAGTTTGTTGTGTCACCACAAGGCAAGTATTAAGTATTTAAGATGTTAATTTATCACATTTGATGCTTATAAAGAAAATTGAACAATATTATTTTGTCAGTGTCACCACAAGGATGATATTTTTCTTTTTGAATATATGGAGTGCTAGTTCGACTTAACTTGATAATTTTGATTCTTGATGTGCCACCACTGATCAAAATAATCTAAGAGGCAAAAGAAAAGGAGTCAGATAGTTGATGTAATTGACAAAAGTTGTCTACCTATTTATTTATATATAGTTTGTTGTGTCACCACAAGGCTATATACATTTGAAATGGGATCCTTATTCTCACTAGCAAATCTTTAATTAGATTTTGCCGAACTATATAAGTGAGGGTAATATAGTTTGAAGAAAATAAAGGAGATACCAATTTAAAACAAGACCTAATTTATTTTGGTAATTAATAAAAGAATGTATGTTAAAATGTTGTTAATTACAAATTCATTTACGTAATTTTACAATGTCTAAAATTACTATCATCACGAAGCATATTAGATGCTAAATTAATCAAACCAATTAAACGGATTGGTTAAGGAATTTGAGAATAGTTCTCATAAATCGAAAAGCTATCTTATGTCCTTAATACGCCTATCCTCGCAATGGTTGCGCATAATGCCTCCGAGGAAGAGAGATCATACTTTTAAAGTGGCAAGATGATGCACACTTGCTCAACGCATCATGCTCAGCATCCACGAGTAACGAGCTTCAAATACAAGATGAAACTATGGATTCTCTTACTATATTCCCGCACATCAAGTAGTTGATGGTGAGAAAAGTAGACCGATAGATATCGATATCTAAGGAGCTCTTCCGATCTAGAACGGCCAATGGCACTATAAGATGCATAAAAAAGTTCTTAACATAATCAATTTAATTGATCAATTAGACAACGAAGTTTTGTCATGGATGGAGAGTTGAGCCAAGATTTGATCTTGCACTCACTCCTACTTCTTCTCACAATTGTTGTGAATTTTTCATATAAACAAGCTAGATATCGCCTTCACCGATTTGCTTAACATGTTGAAAAATGATGAGAGTCACTTTTCAACCAAGAAAGACCAAGTCTTACTAGGTAGGGGCCAAAGGATCTTCCTCAAAAGAAGAACGATTCAAAGAAGGTATAAATAGAAAGGCAAAAACAAAGGATAATAAGAACAAAACTGATACGGATAAGAAAGGAGTTTGCTTCCACCGCTATAAGCCCGACACCGGAAAGAAATCATGAGAAGCATCTTGCAGAGGCTAACCAAAGAAGCTTAGTGAAGTTTCTACCATAATACGCTTTTTGTTCATTATTGAAATAAATTTTTCTTTAAGTCAAGGTTCTACTTGGGTATTGATACCGATTTTGGTTATCATAAATATAGATTTATGAAGGACCAAGCGTAAGTGGAAAGCTAAACAAATATAAGTAATCCTATGTACGGAAATGTAGCAAAGGTTGCCATATTAGCCATAGAAACTTATAGTTTAGCAATGCCTACGGCAAATCTATTAAGTCAATAAGTTGTTATCAGATTCCAGCTTCTTGTTAGAAATATTATTTCCATTTTATCATTGGACAATGAAATCTTTGGTATTATAATTAAGAACAATTGTTGTTCTATTTATAATAATAATGTTTTGTATAGAATCGAATATTACTTAATAAATTTTGTATACTGACTTACATGAAAATAATTTTGCATATCGAACAAATTAGTATAAGAAAAGGAGATGATCATTCAAAGAGTCAATGTGTGTATTTGTTGAATACAAGTATGAATTATTCGAAAGGTTCAAAGAATTCGTAAGTGAAACAAATTGGCAAAGTATTAAGATTCTTTGATTAGATCAAGGAATAAATACTTGTGCAATAAGTTTCTAGATCATCTCAAATGGTTTTCTCATAATGGACACATCCCGACACGCAATAATCGATTGATGTATCCGAATGAAAAATCGTACTTTATTAAACATGGTACGGTCCATAATGATTTTACCGACATTCCAAAGATCCTTCTCAGATCATGTCCTAGAAATGGTCGACATTCACGAAAAAAGGTAACCTCAAAATCCAAAATTTCAAGACTCCATAAAAGTTATGGATGTGGAGGATTCCTAATCTTAAGTATGTTAAGATAAGGGGTTGTCCAACTTATGTGAAAAGGTTTCAAAGGATAAGCTTGGGACAAGATTTTATAAGTGTCGATTTGTGGGACATCCTAAAGTAAGTTTAGGGTATATGTTCTATAATTCTACTTAGCAAAAGGTGTTTGTTATGAAACACGCTTCCTTCTAAGATAAAGGTGTTTATCAATCAAGGGCTAGTGGGAGGATAATAGATCTCAAGAGTTCAAGAACCACAAAACACTATAAGTCAAATAAGAGGAACTCAGAGAGATGAATTCTATTGTACCACAAATCAATCAGAAAATCTGAATAAGATCAAGATACCTAGAGGTATGGATTCATCATGATGATGATGATGATGAGGTACGATCATGTAAGATGATGATCCAGAGTTACATACGATGAGGTAAGAGTTCTAGTGTGTACAAAAGGGTCAAGGGAGCGCGTGAAATTTCTAGTATTATATGTTGATATACTACGGATGAAGAATAACATACCAATGCTACAATCAAGAAAGATAAAGTTGTTCAAACATTCCTCCACGAATGATTCGGGAAGAGTATCTTAATCGGGGATAAAATATATATAGATAGATTTAAAAGGATGCTCAACTTAACCCAAGGAACGATATTCATTTGATGCTAAAGTCGCTTAGCATGGCAAACTCCAAGAGATGTCTCATATCGATGAGCTATGGAGTGTATCTCTTAATAGTCCCCACAGCACTCTCGAAAAGAGAGGTCGCATGAGTGACAATCATGTATGCAATGAAATGTACGAGACCTGATGTCGATCACCATATTATGGAGAAGTTCACTATGAGTCGCTGAAAACATCTTAAAGTGCTTAACCCAAGACTAAGGATGTGATCATATTCATGGTGGGTCTAAATTAAAACTAGAGGGCTTAATGCACTCAAGTTTTTCGTATGCACTAAGATGACGTAAAATCCACTTTAAGGTAAAGCGTTATCTCGAATAAAGGTGCAAGTTGAATTGAAAGGTTCCAAAACAAAAGAAAGAGTTGCCGGGTTTAGTGATAAAGACAAAGTATATAGCTATAAATGAAGTCGCAAGTTGATTGTTTGATTAAAAGTTCATTACGTAACTAGAATAGTTCCTAAGTCTCATCTTCGATCTAAACATGTGTTGTGGGCACTTTCATTTGATTATTAGAATCATCGAAAGATGGGAAATCACTATAGAGATAAGGACTCTCATTAACAACATTACATATCCATTAACTAAAGCTTATCCAACAAAGCAGGATAATCGCTACTTGAGAAGAAGAGTATAAGATACCACGATTTATCGGCTTTAGTGCAAGTGGGAGATTGAAAGTAGTATGCATTAACAAGCCAATCATGTTTGATGATAAAGCATATACTTTGTAATAATCTTATTCATTTATTAATAAAAAATATTAATTTATTAAAGGCTTTTAATTATCTACATGATGTCGCTTTTATAATATGTGATAAACCCATAATTTTAAGCAATGCTTTTAGAATAATGATGATGATCATTCTAATGAGATCTAAATTCTTAGAAAGCTTAAAACTAAAATAGTTCCCAATCATCGATTACTAAATCGGGGATTAGTGAATCCTGATAGATCGGTACATACGCTGTTTTCTCATCGATGAGGATGATCGATCTCACGATCATTTGTATGGAGACACTAAAGCAAGTATGTAGGTGCTTATTAGAGAATAAGTTCAATTAACGTGGCTCGCTAAGGAATACCTAATGGAGTTTTACTTGCTCATCAATAGAATTCTCAGAGTGATAGTAGTACAAGTAATCCTTGACTTGAGATCATCATAAGATCTTGTGTATGATGAGTTATACTTTGACTTATTCCTTAAGACCCTTAGGGTATATCAAAGGGTATGCTTGGGTATAATAAGTCAGTATATGGAGATAATGTATGATCAATAAAGAATCTACCACTTCTATAAAAGAAGAGAAATGTCCTATATGATTCGATAAATGACAACCCAAAGAGTCCTTCGTTTAAGGCGTAATGAAATTAGAAAGGAGTTTCTAATTTGCATTATTTGAGTCAGCATTTAAGGATCGAAATACATATAATTAAATAAAATAAGACTTTGACAATTTCCATGCCTTATATTTAATCGGGACATCAGATGGTGGAAGGATTGAATCAGATTTAAGAACTATTTACTCAAAGGTTCTTTTATGATTAATGTTGAAATCTATATTATCTGGAAAGTCGCTGATCGCTAGGAGGCTTATCCCTATCAGAGAATAAATATTATTTATTTAAATAAATTAATTGTTTAATTTATTTATTTAAATAAGATTAGAATTGTTTCTAATTGATTTATTCACAACCGCTTAATACGGAGAACCTAAAGGGTCACACCATAAAAGGAAGAATAATTATTTAAGAAGTTAATGGCATAATCGTAATAATATAAAGTATATATTTAATTTAATCTATGGTGATAGAATAAATTAAATAGCTTAATATTTATTATTTAATATTTTAGAAATATTAAATATAAATTAATAAGAGGAGTCTTATTAATATTATTACAATTATTATTATTTTAATTTCTAAAAGAGTTTAGGAATTAATTTAATATAAGTACTTCATTTATTCCTAATAGATTAGAGGAAAAATTAGTTAAAGGAGTTTAATTAATTATCCCTAATAAGATTAGGGAGCCCATTTAATTAAAAGAGTTTAATTAAATAATACCTTATTTTTATTAATTATAAGGTTACCCGATATCTTTATTAGAGGAGTCTTATATCGTATATCGATTTTGACATGACATAATTCCAATTTGTCGAGAGTACGCCTTTTTCTATAGAGATAGAAAAAATAGGGTTGAGCCAATATCCCTTCTTCTTGAATCTTTATTTTCTCCTCGTGGATCACCTCTGAGGCCAAACATATGGGTGGCTAACGTTGATCAAAGGAAGGAACAAAACCCTTGATTCAAGTCAACGCGAAAAGGATTTGAGGTGAACTTGTACCGAGGAAGCTCGATCTTCAAGGGTATGATTTTATTCTTTATCTTTTCGTTTAATTAATAATTATGCATAAAGGGTGATCCGGATATATGGTTTGTAAAAATTTTAAACTCTGATTTTACACGCTTCCGCTTAATTTTTGCAATTTGATTGCGTTCATGAATATTACAAACCTAACACAAATAACAATTTATTTTATGTTATTTTTATTTCTTTCAAATTTTATCGATAAATTTCCACAATTTATCTCTTACAACTCTTCATGAGTTCATCTTCTTTAACTGTTCCATTTCAAACTCTTTCTGAGTTTATCTTTCCACTAACCTTTTTATACTTTTAACTAATGAATTTCGTTAATCTAACTCTTAACAAACTCTATTTAAGTTTCTTTTATCTTTCGACTCCGATCTCCATCTTTTCAAGGTTATAGCCTAAGGTGCCTCCACCTAAGGTTTCTAACCTACAGCTTTGATATCAACATGTGATGCCCCCAAATCCGAGCACATTTAAACTTCAGAGATGGTGCTCCACAGTACTAAACATAAACATACATATCCATGCATTCATACTTAATAGGAAGGTAATTACTAGCTATTACAGTCTTATTATTACATTCCCAAGTTCTAAGACCTTTAAATCTTTGAAATAAGATAATTAACATAGTAATTATTTACAATAAACATATCTATTGCAGATAGTAACCATATCTTCTTAAGCATTCAACTTGCATTTGTCCTTGTCCTTTATGGAACCTTCTATACGCTCAGTTTTCGTTGAAAACATTTAATTTAAAGTAAGAATAAACATTTACATGCCTAACAATTATAAAATTTGTGTATAAAACAACATAATCAAGAATCACGTTTTCATATTTTTAAACCTTCATCAACTAAACAAAAGTTGTGAAGAAATCTCAAATGATAGGAAATTACTTCCTTTGTTTTCAAAATATATTTTTGAAACAACATATTGACTTTTTCTGAGCGGTCATAAGACCTCGAATTTTCATTTTCATTTTGAAAGGGTTTGAACAGCTATTCCATTGTAAACCGTCATGAGTCACGAGTACGTTGGGTGATCAACCCACTGTACCCTGTATTGATCAATACTACATGGTGAATGACTTAATTTGCATTTTTCTGTCACTTGACATTTTATGTCGACAATATAAAACATTTTCACCAATATTAGGGTTATTCATTCTCAGTCTAAATCTGTACCCAGTAGAAATTGGTTTGGTTAATTAACTTAAACTCAATAACAATTCAAAAGATCATAACTAGATCATTGAAAGGTTTTAACATGTTTCTAGCCGATACAAATGGCATCGACATACTTCTTAAATAGTTCATGCATATTAGAACTTGAAAACTTGAACATTTCATACGTTATAGCAAAAATTTAAACAATTTATGCATTATAACATAGCTAAACACTTATACAACCAACAAATAGTGTGTATAAGTCTGGTATTTACAAAATTTCTAATTACTGTGTAAATCATAGCATACATACGAATTATTCATAAGAATATACATTTTCTTTCTTAAAAATTTCATTCAAAACAGAATTTTAATGGAGTTAGAATACTTGTCTTAAGCGTCTTCTATACTTTAGCGTTAATTGCCATTTGTAAGTCCTACACATTCAGTGCATATAAAAGTAACAAGTAGCCACATATGAAAGTCACTCATATTTACATTAACTCTATTCCATGTTTTATAATGTTCGTCTCATAAGAATCGAAACACTATTTAAGTTATTAACATTGGACTTGGTATTTCGACGTTCGTACGGCGTACGCCTGCTTTTTCTATTCTGAACGCTTAACCAATATGCCATTGCGCACTATTAACACAAACAATTCATCTACCATTCTATGTTTTATATTCCTATAGACTTTATTTCCAAAGAAAAATGCTTAGACCTCAGAAATAATAGTCAATCATGGCTTATCGCTCCGGTGTTCTGAAGAAACCACCCTCGTTTTCCTCTATTTGCATAACAGTCCTAAAGATGCCCATTTTAAGCCTTGATACTGACGTCAACTCTCAAAACCTAAACAATGAAAGTTGTAGGTCTATTCCTTATATTTTTGGATCATCTTTAATCACCTCAATCGGAGTTCGTACAAAATAATTATGATCAATTTACAAAAGGATGTACAAACTTTTTTACCTTCTGCAGAACTAGAACAGTCGACTCTCAAATTTGCCTAAAAACAGAGTCGACGGCTCTGAACTCTGGGGAACTAGAGCATCCATATCTCAAATAAGCCTACGACCAGAGCCGAAGGCTCTTAAACCTCTGTCCACTTTGCAAACTTAGCCAAAATTTTGATTTCCCATAGTTTGAACACGCTTACTTTGACACATCATAACTTACTCATCCGATATCGGAATAAACTCGTTCTTGCGTATATTTCTTCCATGTAAAAAATTCTTCAAATATCTCTGGACAAAAAAAATTCATAAGCCTCTAACTTTTCAGAAAAATGGCTCAAAAATCTTCCCGGAGCAATTTTTCACCGAAAGACTTTTAAACGTCAAATTTTCTAAACCTTTTAACTTGTTCATCAAAAGTCGAATTGAACTCGTTTTTAGCTTAAGGCTCACATATTCACCCAACCACATATCTCTTGGAAATAAATATTTTTTCGAAGACATTAAATACCCATAAACTTGGTTTAAACGACATACTAAGCTATGGTTTCCCTTATTGATACATTTTACGAAAAATTTCGCCATAACTTTGTTATAGCATATTTTTCCTCCATTCCACTTGAAATATTTCCAAAAATTATATATCTATTATTTCATCATACAAAATCAAACCTCAACACATAGACAAACACATATTTATGTCCATAAAAAGTCCACTATTATCCTATTCTTCCATCCTTATGTTTGGGATTACGTTTTAATTATTTGATTCACTTGTCATGCATCATTAAGGTGTTTTACAACGATTTACTCCTTCATAGCTACCTTATAACTTCAAGATCCATTATGATCTTCACTTATAACCAACCACCAACAACTATCAAACAAGAAAATAACTAGATGAAGATATGATGGTTTAAGGGTGACCTCTTGTAGCTTCTTCTTCTTTTCCTTATTAACTTTGATTACACCTTGATCTTGCTTCTCCTCATTCCCTTTGATGTCCAACCACTCTCTTCTTTCTCTCTCTCTTTTGCTTTCTCTCTTTCTATCTCTTTTTTTATTGCAATATTTGGTAATCAAAAGAAATAGCTAAGTGTTGGCAATTAATCCCACTCTCCCGCCACTTAACTCATCTTTGGTTAAGGAACTGAAATGAGATTAACAAATGAGAGCAAGACACTTGGTTTGGCTGGTGAATTATATAAGCTGACACTTAATGCTTATGCCACCTTAACCCCTATTAGTCACCAATCCTCCCCCTTTTACTCTCCTTACCAAGTCACTTCTCCCCTTTTTACCCCTTATCTTTCTTCTAGACTAGCCTTGTCACAACCTCATATAGCCACATGGGATAAATATCATCCCACATGCTTTGGCTCCAAGTCTTAGATTTTATTCCTCATGTTTTAGCCATGACTTCCATACTAGCTAAGCCACACAATACTTGACTTGTTCTTGGCTCCTCCTTTGGCTCCCATTTAGCCATTCATTCCATCTTTGACTTGACTTTGTTTTACTTGGCTCAATAATTAGTCAACTTTCAAAATTCTTAGTCAAGCCCTATAAGTCTTAGAATTATTTATTTCAACTAATTTCAGTTAGGCATTTTTTTATCCAGTTAGGTTTCCTAACTTTTTCAATTACTTTTCATAATCTGCTTGGTTAGCTGAAAAATTGACTTTCGATTTTTAAAAATTCGATTTCACCATTGGTCCCCATTTTCTGAACAAACGCTATGCCGTAATTTAAAATTTCCAAAAAATGAGTTTGTGTTTTTAGTGTGAATAGTATTTTTACGGTTTTTTACAAAAATTTTTTTATTAGAGATTTCATCCTTCTCAATTAAACGTTATAACGTAATTCTAAGCGCCGTCAAACATTCGAAGCGCCATTAAACATTTTTATTTTCTACTTTTACCCATTAAACATTATTATACGCGCATACAATTTGAAGCGCCATCAAATAATGACCACAAGTCACATAAAACTCAAATTATCAATAAAAAATCATTTTATTAAATAATTTTTTATAAATCCTATTTACAAGGATATTCAATCTTTTGTTATCCTTACAATTCTAGGTTAAGTCTACTACTGAATCTCATTTCTTGCATGGAGGATACACCACCATGAGGGACGACTTTATAGATACCACCATTGGTTCACCCATCAAGAGAGGCACAATCTTAAGCTCTATAAAGTTATAATTCTTATCTGTAAGACCCCAACTTTTATGAATAAAGAATAATTTTCTCGAAATATATTTTTGAATATTATGGTGTGGATTTGATATAATGTTATAGTTGTGGGTAATATTTACAAATTTTGCAAAGTAAGCAAGTGGTTATATAATATTTGATTGGTCGGGGAATATTCGCATTTATTTAATACACAATCATCATTGGTGGACCCCATTAACTAAGTATTGTAAGTAGCTAGTTAAAACGACATATAGTTATCTTTTTATAAAAATAACGGTGGAAGTGTTACCGTTAAAACCGTTGAACTACCCGGTAGTAAAAGTACGATGAATATGCGTGGTTGCATAAGTAGCACACCAGTATTGGTTATTGATGCTTACGTGAGAAGTCACTCATTTATACTCAATTATTGCTACAATAATTCACGTGATCATATCTCTCATATTATCGATTCGATTATTGTCACAAAGATCATCCGTAGATATTATGATATATTATTAAGTCAATAATTGAGATGACAAAGTTATTCATATTATTAAATTGCAATATTTACAATGTCTAGAAGTTCTATCAAGGAGATGTTTGATCATCTAATCACAAGCACTCAATAAGGAGAAATCCTTATCTAAAGCCCCTCTTCCGGAAATCGACCGGTTGTTAAATATCGTGAGTTATAATATTAATGATGAATAAGTTCGTATTGATTAAAGATGAAATTGATAGTTCCATTGTGTTAGAATTATTAGTGTTAGTCAAAATAGACATTTATTTCGATAATAATTGATGTCTGGAAGTTATCGGGTAATTAATCGGATAAATGAGGAATTAATTGCTATTAATTCACATGATTATAACTATTTGTTCACATGTGTGTACTATTGATTCACATTCATGTACTATTAGGGGAGTTGGTGCAAGATTGATAATACTTGCATGACTAAGTTAAAGATGGAGGTATAGATGGAGGTACTATACTGTAATTCATATTTTCACATGATTATAATTATTGATTCACATGATTGAACTATTGATTCACATTATTTACTACTAGGGGAGGTGGTGCAAGTTTGATAATACTTGTAGGACTAAATTAAAAATAAAAGAAAAGTTGAAGGTATTGTACTATAATATTTCGTGCCCCAAAATGTGCAATTATCGAAACTATATTTTCCTATAAATAAAAGCTCATTCTTCCTTCATTTCTCACCAATTCACTAAAGCTATAGAGCAATTATTATAGAGAGAAATTATAGAGAGAAAGAAGAAGAGAAGTCTGCTACCTCTCTACTCCTGTATCCAGTTCCTTTCTAAGGTAAGGGGTATTATTTCTTTCGTATTCATGAAGAAAGATATTGTTATTCCATTCTTTATTATTATGTTGGAATAACCTGTCTATGCAAAGTACCGCATACATGGTGAAATTTTTTTATTATTCCATTCTTTATTATTCTGTTGGAATATTCTGTCTGTGCGGATTACGCTAGACCTGGTTCCATTCTTTATTATTCTTTTGGAATAACCTGTTTGTGCGGTCTATCGTATGCATGGTGAATTCTTTGTTATTCCATTCTTTATTATTTTGTTAGAATATCCTCGTCTGCATGCGATTACGCTGGACTCGATTCCATTCTTTATTATTCATTGAAAAACTCGCTCATACGCGGCCTATCGCATGCATGGTGAATTCTTTGTTATTCCATTCTTTATTATTCTCATTGAATATCTCAGATGTAAGCGATTACGCTAGACTTGGTTCCATTCTTTATTATTCTGTTTGAATAACCTGTCTGTGCGGTCTATCGCATGCATGGTGAATGATCCTTCGTATTCATTCCTAATTAAATTGTGGAAATAATATATCTACGTGGATTACTGCATGGCGGGTGAAAATCCACTTGCAGTTTCATATATTCTATGATACTCATTTGGTTAAAGTTTTGGCTTCTATACTCCATGAAATTAGTAGAATATCCTGGATATTTGTGCTTCATCAGGTATCTTTTCATGGAAATATTCTTCTGAGCATTCTTGAATTTTACTCCACAAAGTAGTATCATGTTGACAATTTGGACGTAATTGATTTTAAGATAAATAAACTTATAAATCTTTAAAATTTATTCTTGAACTTATTTTATTGAATTATTATGTCATTGTCATCATCCTCATGCTTATATTGTGATGAAAGTCATCTTTGGCTTACGTGCATAGATGGACTTGGTATGATTATGACCTGTGGATTATTCAAGATAATCATGACTGTAATGTTATAAATGATGTGGTAAAAGTCCTCGTGAGTCTGTGTAGGCATCGATGGATAGTTTTGGTATGATTATGACCGTGGATTATTCTAAGATAGTCATGAACATTAATGATTCAATGAATATCCTCGGCCCAGTAGAGTGTGGATGACTCGATGATGTGGTTTATTTATTGTCGAGTCTCAAATGATAAAAATTGATGAAAACATTTTTAAATCATAGAAGATAGTAGATATCATGCTCTACTTGATTTCTCTTCTAATGGATTTCTTATTCACCGCAGCTTAAACTTGATTTTTATTGTATTTTATCGCTTAATATTGTTGAAGACTAATGATAATTTATTCTCATTTATCTTAGTCATAATATTTCTTCTTTGGGCTAGTTGAGCTCACCCTTTCTTTCACCGCTTCTCTTGAAATGAGAACGTAGCCGGACTAGCTGGGAAAGAGCAGAGTGACGGTCCGTGATGATAGTATTAGTAGTCCTCACTATTCTCGTTAAATAGTGTGACAATAAATGTAATGAGGACTCCATTGAGTGTGGATATTGTCTAGATGACAATATTCTTATTAAAACTCTTAGATTATGTTTTGTCGATTTTACACGCCTGTTGTATAATTAAGTTGTATTTGAATTTTGTACCATGTATTTGGCGACTCAAGATGGATGATGTATACCTATTTTGGGGCGCCATAGCTTGGTATCAAAGCTTGGGATATGATCCCCGTCATGATGTGAGACAAGAACTAGGAGGGGAGAGAGGTGAAATTCCTTCGCTAGTATGACCTACCTAAGTTTATTTGGTATTTAATTGGTCACGTAGTATAGGGATAATATGTGATATGTTAATTAACCCTTGTTTTGTGGCAATATTTGAAAATGGCATCCAAAAATGTTGAGATAAACAATGAAGCACATGAGACCGCTTGAGTCACCACAGATTAATGCCTGTGATAATGTGCAACATGAAGACAATAATCCTCATGTAAACAATAACACCGATGAAATGGTGAACGATGCGATGTTCGTAGGCTTTATACAATTCATGCAACATCAGTGAAAGGGCTCCTCGCCCAAAATGCAGTGGAAACACCGACAACTCTCGGACGGTCACCACCGCTAAGCGCTTCAAGGAGCTGGGACCACCGGAGTTTTTTTGAGAGCCAAAACCACTTAAGGCAAAGACGTGGATAAAGCGGATCAACAAGATATTTGATGTCTTGGGATGCTCGAGGAGCAAAAGGTTCCTTTGCCACCTTCATGTGTTGTGAGCAGAGAGGCATTATCGTGGGAATCAGAAGCGATTTAACTCCGCCGCACTCAAAATGTCTTGGGAGAAGTTCCAAGAGCTGTTCAACGATAAGTACTTTCCTGAAAGTATTCGTCACATGAAGGAGGTAGAGTTCATCAAGCTTGAGCAAAATAATATGACCGTGGCGCAGTATGAAGCTAAGTTTGCCGAGTTATCTCGGTTTACGTCCCACTTGGTTGATAATAAAGAGAGAATGACGCGGATGTTTCTAAGAGGTTTGAAACCCGAGATACGTCAATACCTAATTTCTCACAAACTGTGTTTGTATTCAGATGTTGTGAATAAGGCTCAGTTATTGGAGCACGATAATGAGTCAACCCAACCAAGAGAGAGATAGCGGGGTTTATCTCAAGGTGTCTAACTTGTCAACGAGTCAAGGCGGAGCATCAAGTGCCAAAAGGTCCATTGCAACCACTTGAAATTCCTGAATGGAAGTGGATCACATTACCATGGATTTCATTACTGGTCTTCCCAAGGTTTCTCAAGGCATAGATGCGATTTGGGTCATTATTGATAGATTGACCAAGTCTGCTCATTTCTTACCGATACGAGAAACTTTTACACTTGAATGTCTTGCTAGTATGTACATAAACGAGATCGTAAGATTGCATGGTATGCCAGTATCCATAGTTTCTGATCGAGACCCAAGATTCACTTCAAGATTTTGGGTTAGTTTGCAAAAAGCTATGGGCACAGATTTATGATTTAGTTCGGCATATCATCCTCAAATGGATGGGCAAATGAAAGGACTATTCAAACTCTTGAAGATTTATTAAGACTCGTGTCCTTGACTTCAAGGGAAGTTGGGACAAGTTCTTACCATCGGTGGAGTTTTCCTACAACAACAGCTTATCAATCAAGTATCGGCATGGCTCCATTTGAGGCGTTGTATGGAAGAAAGTGTCGCTTCCAAAGATATCTTTGGGATGAGGTGGGTGAAGCAACGTTGTTATGACCGGATTTGGTATGTATGACTACGGAAAAGATTCAAACGATCTGACAACGTATAAAAACCTCACAAGATCGACAAAAGAGTTATGCTGATCTTCATCGAAAGGACGTGGAATTCAATATTGGAGATCATGTGTTGTTACGTGTTGCTCCACGAAAAGGAGTTACAAGATTTGAAAAGAGAGAAAAACTCAATCCTCGATTCATTGGCCCATTTTTAATCCTCGATCGAGTAGGAGCTGTGGCCTATAGACTCGCCTTACCGCCAAGTATGTCTCATGTTCATAACGTTTTCACATATCTATGTTACATAAATATGTGAAAGACCCGAACCATATTATTGAATTAGAACCAGACGAGATAGAGGAAGATTTAACGTATGAAGAGTTACCTGTTAAAATTTTGGATAAAAAGGATCATATTCTACGCTCTAAAGTTATACCTCAAGTCTAAATTTTGTGGAGAAACCACGATGTGGAGGAAATGACCTGGGAGTTAGAATCTGAGATGAAATCAAGGTATCCTCACCTCTTTGACATACCAGGTATGCACCCTAATTTTGAGGACGAAATTTCATAAGAAGGGGAGGTTGTAAGACCCCAACTTTTATGAATAAAGAATAATTTTCTCGAAATATATTTTTGAATATTATGGTGTGGATTTGATATAATGTTATAGTTGTGGGTAATATTTATAAATTTTACAAAGTAACCAAGTGGTTATATAATATTCGATTGGTCGGGGAATATTTTTTTTAACAGGGAATATTCGTACGACGGCACAATCATTGTTGGACCCCACAACGAAAGTATTGTTATAGTTAGAAAACGACATAGTTATCTTTTTATAAAAAAACGGCAGAAGTGTTACCGTTAAAACTGTTGAACTACCCTAGAGTAAAAGTACGATGAATGGCGTGGTTGCATAAGTAGCACACCAGATTGGTTATTGATGCTTACGTGAGAAGTCACTCGCTTATACTCAATTATGGCTACAGAATTGTCGTTGATCATGTCTCTATATTATTGATTCGATTATTGTCACAAGATCATCTCGTATAATATGATAAATTATTAAATCAATAATTGAGATGAAAAAGTTATTCATATTATTAAATTGCAATATTTACAATGTCTAGAAGTTCATTAAGGAGAGTTTTGGTCATCTGATCATACTACCAATAAGGAGAAATCCTTATCGAAAGCCCCCCTCATTCCCCGGAACAACCTCGTTGTTAAATATCAGAGTTATAATATTAATGATGAATAAGTTCGTGTTGATTAAAGATGAAATTGATAGTTCCATTGTGTTGGAATTATTAGTGTTAGTGAAAATCGACATTTATTTTGATAATAATTGATGTCTGGAAGTTATCGGGTAATTAATCAGATAAATGAGGAATTAATTGCTATTAATTCACATGATTATAACTATTTGTTCATATGTGTGTACTATTGATTCACATTCATGTACTATTAGGGGAGTTGGTGCAAGATTGATAATACTTGCATGACTAAGTTAAAGATGGAGGTATAGATGGAGGTACTATACTGTAATTCATATCTTTACATGATTATAACTATTGATTCACATGATTGAACTATTGATTCACATTATTTACTACTAGGGGAGGTGGTGCAAGTTTGATAATACTTGCATGACTAAATTAAAAATGAAAGAAAAGTCGAAGGTATTGTACTGTAATATTTCGAGCTCCAAAACGTGCAATTATCGAAACTATATTTTCCTATAAATAGAAGCTCATTCTTCCATCATTTCTCACCAATTCACTAAAGCTATAGAGCAATTATTATAAAGAGAAATTATAAAGAGAAAGAAGAAGAGAAGTATGTTACCTTTCTACTCCAGTATCCAGTTTCTTTCTAAGGTAAGGGGTATTATTTATTTTGTATTCATGAAGAGAGCTTTTGTTATTCCATTCTTTACTATTATGTTGGAATAACCTGTCTATGCGAAGTACCGCATACATGGTGAAATTCTTCTATTATTTCATTCTTTATTATTCTGTTGGAATATCCTGTATGTGCGAATTATGCTAGACCTGGTTCCATTATTTATTATTCTGTTGGAATAACCTGTCCGTGCGGTCTATCGCATGCATGGTGAATTCTTTGTTATTTCATTCTTTATTATTCTGTTGGAATATCCTCATCTGTAATGCGATTACGCTAGACCGGTTCCATTCTTTATTATTCTGCTGGAATAACTCGTCTGTTGGTTCCATTCTTTATTATTCTCGTTAGAATAACTCGTTCATAAGGTTTCATCGCATGACGGTGAATTATCCTTCGATTCATTCCTTATTAAATTGTGGATCGCCTACGTGGATTACCGCATTTACGAAAGTGAAAATCCATTTGCGCTTCATATATTCTATGATACTCATTTGGTTAAAGTTTTGGCTTCTATACTCCATAAAATTAGTAGAATATCCTGGATATTTAAGCTTTATCCCAGATCTTTTCATGGAAATATTCTTTTCGAGCATTCTTGAATTTTACTCCACAAAGCAAAGATCATGTTGATAATTTGACGTAATTGATTTCAAGATAAATTAACTTATAAATCTTTAAAATTTATTCTTGAACTTGTTTTATTGAATTATTATGTCATTGTCATCATCCTCATGCTTATATTGTGATGAAAGTCATCTTTGGCTTACGTGCATAGATGGACTTGGTATGATTATGACCGTGGATTATTCGATATAATCATGACTGTAATGTTATAAATGATGTGGTAAAAGTCCTCGGTAGCACGTAGTGCATTGATGGACGCTTTTTGGTATGATTATGATCGAGATTATTCTTATAGTCATGAAACATTTGATGATTTAATGAATATCCTCGGCCCGTAGCGCAGGATGACTCGATGATGTGGTTTATTTATTAAGTCGAGTCTCAAATGATAAAAATTGATGAAAACATTTTAAATCATAGAAGATAGTAGATATCATGCCTACTTGACTTTCTTCTAATGGATTGCTTATTCCAATCGCAGCTTAAACTTGATGTCTATTGTATTTTATCGCTTTAACATTGTTGAAGACTAATGATAATTTATTCCGCATTATCTTAGTCATAATATTTCTTCATTAGTCTAGAGCTCACCCTTTCTTTCACTGCTCTCTTGAAAATGAGAACGTAGCTGTGACTAGTCTGGGAACGGAGATGACTATCCGTATGATAGCATTAGTAGTCCTCTCACTATTCTCGTTAAAAAAGTGTGACAATAAATGTAATGAGGACTCCATTGAGTGTGGATATTGTCTAGATGACAATATTCTTATTAAAACTTTTAGATTATGTTTTGTCGTATTTTACACGACTGTTGTATAATTAATTTGTATTTAAATTTTGTACCATGTATTTGGCGACTCAAGATGGGTGATGTATACCTATTTTGGGGGCGTCATATTATCTCTCTATGGTGATATTGATTTAGGCATAGGAAGGTCCGCTTAGGGAAAACATCTTTGGGTGAATCTTAAGTGTTTCGCTAATTTTTTCAGGTGTGGTTGACTCTACTTAAAGATTTCCAACACGACTGACAACAATTTTCGCATGGGTAGATTCCATTTTTATAGCTAGTAGGCTTTTGATATTAAGAACGCATTACATCATATACTCTGAAATGGGAATAGTGGGACTTAAAATTAGTTAATGTTGTTAATATTTGGTTGGAAGAAGCCTTAACCTTATGCTATGGACAATTGCACAACAATTCTTGCATATGCATTACATATTTACATAATATCTTGAAACTATTAAATGTGTTCGATTGTGACTAACAAGTGTATATTTATTTAAGACGTGAGTATTTAAAAGTGCTTTTGAACCGAAAGGATTACTCTTTACGAGTGCAAAGTTTTTACTCCCTCCGATTCTTAATATAAGTCATTTTAGAGAAATATTTTTATTCCTTAATACAAGTCATTTGAGAATTTCAAGTAAGCATTAATTGTTTAGTTTCCAATATTACCACAAGTATTAAATATAACTTTGGTTCTCTTATTATTATTTTTCCAATAAATAACACTCTTTTCTTCCAATACAAGGACAATATAGGTAATTGATATTATAGTTAATGCTATACAATCATTTCCTTAAGACTTGTGGACAACTCTAAAATGACCTATATTAAAGAACGGATGGAGTAAATAATAGAATATTTTTATATTTAATTTAGAAGGAATTTTAATTGAGAAGTTGCAAAATATTTTTTTTTCTAATATATGAGAGGCACTAAAAGAAAAAGACTTAAAGTCGACGGAAGTAATTTCGAAGAAATGAGTTTGGTCGAGGTTGTACTAAGTCTGACGAAATAATCCCTCGAAAATAATTCCCTCGACAATAAGTTATGCTCGACGGACGTCCGTTGACAATATGAATACCAAAGGGTGCGTAAAATTGGCGCCAGTGCCAATACTAATTTCGACGGATGTATTAATAGCCTCAACGGAATTCCGTCAAAAATATTAACTTTAATTAAAACCTAATTAGTTCCTCTCCTCCACCCGCCGTATACTACACACACACACACTCTCTCTCTTCGACAGTGCCTCTCTCTCTCACCTCACAAAGCTCATAGTTCTTCCTCCTCCTCCTCCGACTGCTTCTCCTTCGCCCCCTCCAGCCTCCTCCTCCTCCAACAGCCTCCGGCCACCTCTCCTCCACCACCGTTCCGCCTCCTACAGCTTAAAGGTTAGTCTTAGTTTGTTTGTTTTCCTAAATTGGATTTCCCTAATTTATTTCCCCAATTTTGTTTCAAAAACTTGACTAGCAGCTTAAGTATAGTTTTTATGTACTAGCAGCTTAAGTATTTTGTTTCCCCAATTTTGTTTCATAAATTATTGGCATAATTTGTGATTGGCAACAAGGATTTTCCCCCTAATTTGGTTCCTTAATGTGCAGTTTTGATAATGAACTTTGTTGTATGCTTGAGTTGACTGTTAGTGAATTTGTAGTGCATTAATATTTGTTGGAGTTTTTTCATGTTATTGGAGCTTGTTAATGTTAATTACTGCCTATTTTACAAATTTGAGTATATATATACAATTATTGAATTGTATTGTTGAATTATATATACTTGTTGGTTTTGTTGGTATTGATATTGAATATTCTTGCTGTGATATTGCCTAATGTCTTCATATTGTCATATTTGTTATATCCGACGAAATTTCTGTCAAAATTCAGTAATTACAACATGTGGTCCCTTCTTTATTATATTAATGTATAGTTAGTTTCTCAATACTAAAATACACTAAAATGAAATGAACTAAATAGCATTAACTTAGTTTTACACTAATAAATTAAAAATAATATTTAATATTATAATTTATCAAAAGCATAAATAAATTAAAATTAAAAATATCACATATACATACAAAAAAATTTAAAATTAATTTAATTTAAGATAATAAAATTTAAATAATTAAATTATATTATATTAAATTAAATAATATAATATAATATAATATAATATAATACAAATTAAATTAAATTAAATATAATTTAATTTAAGATAATAAAATTTAAATAAATTATATATAATATAATATAGATTAAATTAAATTAAATTAAGATAATAAAATTTAAATTAATTAATTAATATTAAATTACATAATATAATATAATCAAAAATTAAATTAAATTTAAAAAAATAAAAAATTGATTTAATTTAATATACTTAAATTGAACTTAATTAATTTAAATAATAAAATATAATATAGTATAAGTTAAAAAAATAATAAACTCAAAATAAATAAATTAATTAAATTAAATTAAAATAATATAATATAATAAAAATAATTTAAAATTAATTTAGAATTAAATTAAATTAACTATACTATAATATCATATCATTAAATAAACTAAGTAGATAAACCTATAGCATTTACTTAGTTTATATCATTAGAAAATTTAATTTAATTTAATTTAAATTAATTAATTTAAATAATATAATATAATAAATAATAAAATAAAATAAAACAATTATCTTAAACTAAGTAGCATTTACCTAGTTTTCCATTGATAAAATAAACTAAGTAACATTTGCTTAGTTTGCCATAATTTTAATAAACTTAATAATGTCACGTATGTTAAATCTTCAATACACTCAATTGACAATCAATTACGATTATGAATCGAGATAGATACATATCATTCCATTAACTCAGAAATATTTACTATAGGTAGGTACTTAGAAATCTCCGCTTTGACATTCACTCATTAGAGTGAATGTCGAATAGTCCCCATTTGGGATCATTTTATTCATCGGATGTTATATCTCTCACTTGTTTTGCGAAATTCACTTAGTGCGCTTTTTATAAACTTTTGAGGATTTTTCAGCTGGTGTCTCTACATGTTCTTTGAGTGCATACTTAGACTAAGTTGTCTTGGTTTATTTTGTGTACTTGGAGACCATGGGGAGGCGCTGCTGAAATTTTCTTAAAATATAAGAAACGTGCTCAAGATTGGCACTAGTGAGGAGACACATCCAGGAATGGGATGGAAGCCTAACCCCTATAGAGTGGAGATATATACTAGGTAAACTAAATACATGAATGGACCACATTCTTGATCTTATTGGGTATTTTCTTTAATTAAAGATGTAAGTCGAATGGAGTTGGATGTACCGTAGGATTAAGATTGATGGGAGGGTATTAGTTGATGCGTACCGTAGTTAGTTCATTTCCAGGCTGCATCGTTAATGGGTATAAATTCAAGGTTGATGACTTGAATGAATTGACATCAGTTAACTCTGGTGTTGTCGTGTTAGGAAGTTGTTACGGAGATTCTGAGTCCAATTACTATGGAAGATTAGAGGAAGTTGTTGTGCTCAATTATCCAGGGGCCAAAAAGGTCGTTACATTTAAGTGTCGTTGGTTTGATACTACAAAGGGTGTTAAAGTTGATCGTAATAGAATCGTCACAGTAGATATAAAATCCAAGTTACAGTCTGATGATGAATTTGTGTTAGCCAGCCAAGCAACTCAAGTGTACTACGCCCCTAATGTCGTAAATTATAGAATCCCCTGGTATACAGCTGTGACAACAAAGACTCGATCATTTGATGGTATTAATCTGTATGAAACGGATAACCCGCTGCAAGAAGAAGTTAGCAATCCCAGCCACGTATTGCAATATGATGGCGAAGTGTTGGTAGATGATGTCGTTGACGTACCCGATGTCGATGAAGTGGAAGAAGATGTGCTTGTCAGTCCGTATGTGATGGTAGAAGATGATACCGAGGAAGAAATTGATACAGAAGAGGAAGAGACAGAATCAGAGGATGAAAATGATTTTGATTCTGACGGGTTTGACGACGTAATACTTCTTCAGAACTTGGTGTTTTGTAAATATTATATGTGACTCCCCCAAAATAGGTATACATCACCTATTCTGAGCCGCCAAATACATGGTACAGAAACAACTACAACTTCATTAATATAATTGTCGTGCAAAATACGACAACACAAAAACTGTAAGTTAAAATACAAATATTATCTTCTAGACAATATCCACACTCAAATAAGTCCTCATTATAATTATTGATACACTATTTTACAAAATAGTGAGGACTACTAAAACAACTATCTTGAATCATCACTTCATACCCCGGCTAGTTCCTGCTAAATTCTTACCTCCTGAGAAGAAAATGGAATAAAAAGGAAAAGGGTGAGCTCAACTAGCCCAGTAAAGAATATTATGACTAAGATAATGTACAACAAATTATCCTTAGTCCTCAATAGGTAAAAATCTAATAGAATATAATAGACAACAAGTTTTAGATCAACAACTGCAGCGGAAATAACAATTCATTATAAGAGTTATGTAGAGAATGAAATCTACTATCATCTATGAATTTAAAGGTCCATCATCAATATTTTATCCATGTAACATCAATATTTTATCCCTGTAACATCAATCAATATAAATCTTGAATATTCATCTTTGCACTACGGGCCAAAGATATTCATTTATATCACCAGTTGGTCATGTTCATCTCAACACCTGTTCATCTTTGCACTACGGGCCAAAGATATTCATCAGGTAATCATTCATCTTTGGACTACAGACCAAAGATATTTAGTTATATCATCATTTAGGACTGAGTATGATGAAAAATATTTTTAAGAAACGAATCTAGTGAGACAAAAGAAAAAAGATTAGGGATTCGTACTTTAGATAATTCAAGTTCAAAAACACTCCATAATAAACCATAGTGGAGTAAAATTCAAGAATGATGATCAAAACATGGATACAATCAAAGATAATAACCATAATAGACATCTTGGACAAAGAAGAGAAAATTTTATTTTTTGGTGAATAATGCTGTATTCGTGAATAGTGTCGTATACGTGAATAGTGTCGTATACGCGAATAGTAACCCTGACATAAAAAGATAAAAATTCCGTAATAAAATTCATACCAATATTTCAGCATTATGATATTGAAAGAAATAATATCATTTACAAAGAAAATAACATCCCTTACCTCAAAAGAACAGTACTTCTAACTAGAATATTGATGATTGGGTAGTATACCCATGAATTGGATATACGTTGTGACGCCCCCAAAATAGGTCCTTTCCATCCAACCCATTCTGAGTCGCCAAATACATGGTACAGAAATAACTACAACATTATTAATACCTTTGTCGTGCAAAATACGACAACATATATACTGTGAGTTTAAATACAATTATTGTCTTCTAGACAATATACATACCCAAATAAATCCTCATCACAATTATTTATACATTATTTTACAAAAATGGTGAGGACTACTAAACAACTCTCTCTATAACCATCATTCCATACCCCACTCGTCGCTCGCTACATTCTCGCCTCCTGAGAAGAAAAATGGAACAAAAAGGAAAAGGGTGAGCTCAACTAGCCTAGTAAAGAATATTATGACTAAGATAATATACAACAAATTACCGTTAGTCTTCAACAGGAAAAATCTAATAGAATACAATAGACAACAAATTTTAAATCAATATTCGCAATGAAATAATAATTCATTAGAAGAGTTAAGTAGAGAATGCAAACTACTATCTTCTATGTATGAATTTAAAAGTTCATCGCTCTATCTTTTATTCCCAGTAACATCAATCAATATACATCTCGAATCAAATATTCATCTTTGCACTACAGCCAAAGATATTCATCGATTAGTCATGTTCATCTAAACACTGCTCATCTTTTACTCTACGGGCCAAAGATATTCATCGAATCATTCATCTTTGCACTACACAAAGAAAGATATTCAATAATATCATCATTTAAGACCGAGGATGATGAAAAATATTTTTAAAGAAACGAATCCAAAGGAAACAAAATGACAAGGATTAAGGATTAAGGATTCAGACTTTGTTTTATCCATGTTCAAAAATACCTCAAAAATAATCATAGTGGTGTAAAATTCAAGAATGATCAAAACATGGATACAATCAAAGCTAGTATCCGTAATAGATATTTTGGACAAAAAGAAGAAATTTTATTTTTCTATGAATAAGTGTATGATATCGTTAATAGTGCAGATATCGTGAATAAGAACTACTTACACCAAAAGATAGAAATTTCCCAAAAAACATCTTCACGCTTCATTAATAGTACTTCGTGAATAGTAACTCGTGAATAAGAACTCATGAATAGTAACTCGTGAATAGTAACTCATAAATAGTAACCCCATATGAAAAAGTTCCAAATTTGATAAAAAGTTTCAACCAATATTTCAAAGATAATGATATTGAAGAAATAATATCATTTGAGAAGAAAATAACATCCCTTACCTCGAAAGACAAGATTTAGTTGAAACACCTTTGATATAGACTATGACTTGAACTTGCAATCAGTATAGCAATACTCAAAGTATACTCAAAATACTCACAAGAATACGCCGATAATATAGAGAGAAAATGTGGCGCCCCAAAATAGGTATACACAACACCCATTCTGAGTCGCCAAATACATGGTACAAGAAAGCAAACTACAACTTCAATAATACAAATGTCGTGTGAAATACGACAATATATACTTGTGAGTTTAAATATAATATTGTCTTCTAGACAATATCCACACACAAATAAATCCCCATCATAATTATTGATTCATTATTTTACAAAATGGTGAGGACTACTAAACAACTCTCTCTAGAACCTTCATTCCATACCCTACTAGTACTCATACATTCTCGCCTCCCGAGAAGAAAAATGGAACAACAAGGAAAAGGGTGAGCTCAACTAGCCCGATAAAGAATATTATGACTAAGATAATATACAACAAATTATCGTTAGTCTTCAACGAGGAAAAATCGATAGAATACAATGACATGACAAGTTTCAGATCAATATTACGCAATGAAATAATAATTCATGTAAGAGTTACGTAGAGAATGAAATCTACTATAATCTATGAATTTAATATCCATCATCAATATTTTATCCTCAGAACATCAATCAATATGCATCCGGAATCAAATATTAATCTTTTCACTACAGTGCCAAAGATATTCATCACCAATCATGTTCATTTAAACACTGCTCATCTTTACTACAAAGCCAAAGATATTAATCAATCGGTCATGTTCATCTCAACACTGCTCATCTTTGCACTACAAAAGCCAAAGATATTCTTCGAAATCATTCATCTTTGCACTACAGCCAAAGATATTCAATAATATCATCATTTAAGACCGAGGATGATGAAAAATATTTTTAAAGAAACGAATCCAAAGGAAACAAAATGACAAGGATTAAGGATTAAGGATTCGTACTTGGTTTTATCCACGCCCAAAAATACCTCAAAAATAATCATAGTGGTGTAAAATTCAAGAATGATCAAAACATGGATACAATCGAGTTAGTATCCGTAATAGATGTTTTAGACGAAAAGAAGAAATTTTATTTTTCTATTGAATAAAGGTCGTATCGTGAATAGTGCCAGATACGTGAATAAAGGTCAGATACGTGAATAGTAACTCCAGACACCAAAAGATAGAAATTCCACAAAAACCTCTTCACGCTTCATGAATAGTACTCGTGAATAGTAGAATCGTGAATAAGAACTCCGTGAATAAGAACTCGTGAATAGTAACTCATGAATAGTAACCCATGAATAGTAACCTGAGCATGAAAAAGTTCCAAATTTGATAAAAACTTCAGATCAACATTTCAAAGATAATGATATTGAAGAAATAATATCATTACAAAAAAAATAATATCCCTTACCTCAAAAAGAGCGGATTTCGATATAATAATTGCGAATGAACTTGCACCGTATATCAATACTCAAAGTATACTCAAAATACTCACAAGAATACGCTCAAAATATCGAGAGAGAAATAGAGAGAAAACTTGGGTTTACGGTGTGATTTTCAATTCTAACCTAAGACCCTATTTATAGAAAATGCTTAGAAACACCAAAGCGAAAATTTAATAAATTAATATTATTATTATATTATTTTCTACACATGTCTAGAATCTGATTTCAGCCATCAAACACATGCCACCTTCTAGAAAAAATAAGAAAAAACGTTTTTCTAATTTTAAATATTTTAAACTTCCAAAATCAATTATTTGAGAGCTTGAACTTCAATAATTCATAATAAATAGCCCTTTCATCAGAAAATTCAAATCTCGCGAGTTTTTATAGGAAATTCAATTCTCTACAACTTTGCGAAGAAAGTTTTTCCAAATTCCAAACAGAAATCGACCGAAATCCACATACGGACAATTTTACAAAGCTATAATCAAATTTCGACCAAGAAATGGGGTCCACCGAGCATGTTTAACATGTTTTAAACATTTATTGCAACAAAAATACTCTTCCTCCTTGTATACTCATATATCCCACATTCGTTGTAAAAATATCACCGTTAATATATTATTAAAATAATATATTTAAATGAATTATTTTATCGTAAAATATAAAATATTAATTTTCAACGATTGTCATTTTAAAATTTTCTCCATCTATATCCACATAAAATCAATATTTTCCTCATCATATAAATCAATAATTAATTATTCATAAATAATATTATAGAATCACATTATCGACAACCAAGCGGCTTCCTGGAAGGAGGGGGCTTTCCAATAAGAATTTCTCACTTCTTGCACGCAATTAGGTGACCAAACCTCTCCTTAGATGTAACTTTCTAGACATTGCCAATAATGTTATCTAATAATATTATTCAGATAATATGAATTATTGCTTCGATAATAAAAAATCGTGTAATGACAATTATTGAAACAACAAAGAATATAAAATATCAACGCAACAATTATTGAATCAATAAAATAAAATACTTTGAATAAGAATTATCGTAATAATTATTGAGTAGTGCCTTCTTTACGTAAGAATCAATAATTGGTGCAATACTGCAATCTTCTTGTTCAACAACGCCAGACATTAGTGTGTTTTAACCACCGGGTATTCCAACAATGATAATTCAGAATAACTACGCCAAGTTATTTATAAACAACTTATATTTGTCGCTTTTCTTCATCCAATCGCTTTTCGTTATGGGGCCCACACATGAGTCATTGCTTCGTCGTATTTAATATTCCCGACAAGCATTTAATATTCCACGACGATAATGAATATTTTATAACCACTTGCTTATTTTGAAATATTTGCATATTTAACCCTTAACTATCCATATTAATCAAATCAACCCTTACTATTTCAAAATAATAAATAAAGGAAATTCCTTTTTATTTAAAAATTTCGGGTCTTACAACCTCCCTCCTTATAAAATTTAAATCCTCGAAATTGACGTACGATACTGGTGTTTCAAAAGGTGAGGATACCTCGCTTTCATTTCCGCTTCCAACTCCCGTGTCATTTCCTCTATAAAGATGATTCCTCCACAAAACTTTAACTTGTGGTATAACCTTTCACAGGTAGGGACATGCTCCTTCCTATCCAAAATCTTGACAGTACCTCCTCACATCGTTAAGTCTTCTACTATCTCGTCCGGCTTCTAACTCTATAACGTGGTTCGGGTCTTTCACATATTTACTGAAGTAATGAGATATGTGAAACACATTATGAACACGAGACATACTTTGAGGTAACGTAAAGTCTATAGGCTACATTTCCTACTCGATCAAGAATTTGAAATGGACCAATAAATCATGGATTGAGCTTTCCTCTCTTCCCAAATCTTGTAACTCCTTCCATGGAGCAACTCGCAACAATACATGATCCCCTACATTAAATTCCACGCCCTTTCGTTGTGCTTGCTTGTATACGTTGTCAATCATTTGGATCTTTTCTAGGTCGTAAATCGTATTAACTTCGGGTCCCAACAATGTTGCTTCACCCACCTCATCCCAACATATCGAGAACGACATTTTCGCCCATATAATGCTTGAATGGAACCATGCCTATATTTGTTTAATAACTATTGTTGTATGAGAATTCCACCAACTGGCAAGTACTTATCCCAACTTCCTTTGAAATCTAGGACACGAGTTTTAATATATCTTCAAGAGTTTGAGTAGTCCTTTACGATTGCCCATCCGTTTTGAGGATGGTATGCCAAACCAGATCAGAAATTCGTGCCCATAGCTTTCTACAAACTAACCCAAAATCATGAAGTGAATCTTGGGTCACGATCTAAAACTATGGATACCGGCATGCCATGCATCTCACAATCTCATTTACGTGCATACGAGAAAGACGTTCAAGGGAATAAGTCTCTCGTATCGGTAAGAAATGAGCAGAATTGGTTAATCTAATAACCCAAATAGCATCTATGCCTTGAGAAACCTTGGGAAGACCCGTAACGAAATCCATAGTAATGTGTTCCCACTTCCATTCCGGAATCTCAAGTGGTTGCAACGGACCCTTAGGTACAAGATGCTCCGCCTTTACACGTTGGCAAGTTAAACATATCGAGATAAACTTTGCAATCTCTCTCTTCATATTGCTCCACCAAAATGTATGTCAAGATCACGATACATTTTAGTACTTCGAGGATGGATTGCAAATGGCGTATTGTGTGCCTCCATCATAATCTTGTACTTCAAATCGTAGTCGTTAGGAACACAAAGTCTAGAGTGGACTCAAGTATTCCTTCTTCATCAATTCTCGCTTAGGAATAGCTCCTTCAGTTCTTTCTTCTTCATACGCATCACCGGCCGGTGGTTTGAGCAACCTTAACTTTTTCTATTAAAGTTGGCTCTGTCGCGATACTTGACATCATCGCTTTCCTCGCATATGATCTTCTACTCAACGCATCGCCTACCACGTTCGCTTTTCCGGGATGGCACGATCGTAACATGTCTTTGAAATAAGTCTCCTCTTGAGTTCTTGAAGCTCTTCCCACATTCCTTGCTCCATTCAAATTTTGTATCTCTACGAGTCAATTGCGTTAATGGAATAGCGATTCGAGAATATCCTTCAACGAATCTCCGATAATAACCAACTAAGCCTCAGAAAGCTACGTATTTCGATTCTTGACTTAGGTTTCTCTCAACCGTGACTCATATCCCAATCTTGGATAGCACGTCACAATGACACCTATCGCTTTTATCGCATTAATATGACGTCCCCTACAGAGAGTTCTCGCTTGGGTGAATTCCACAAAGGAAGTCACAAGATAAAGGCTCAGTACCAAATTCTATAGTTGAATTTTAACTCCTCAAGTTCAATAGAGCCATTCGATATGAGATTTTAGAAATAAGTTTTGTCTTAGGGTTCAAAGTCGATACAAAATTTAATATCGAGCTTTGGGAGTAAGCCAAGAAATTCTTCAGAAATACGTCAGGGAAAAATCAATAACAACAGAAATATTATTCAAATCGACGTGTCTTTATTCAAATCCATAACATGGACTAAGAAAATTTGACATCCGTAATAAAAACGAATGACTTCATGGCTTGATATGAAAATGTTTGACTACAATGGTTTGATTGCTTGAATTCGAAAAACAGGTTGCTTAGGAATATGAAAACTAACAACCTTACAAAAGCAATCAATTTGGCATGATGAGTAGTTAACCTTAAAATCACATCAAAAGCAAATATCTCTATAGAAATAAGGTTAACAGGTAATGTGATAGTGCCAACTTGAATCAAGCAAGATTTTTAAACAACGGATGTAATGAAAGTTTCTCCTAATGGAGTCTCCATGAGATAGGTCAAAGTTTAATTTCTCCGTAGTCAAGTTCAAACGTTGAGCGCAAGTAAGAGAGATAAAAGAATGGGTAGAACCAATATCTAGTAAGGTATATACTTCGCAAGAATTTATAATTAACTAACCCGTGCTAACTTCGTTCGGGTTCCTCGCATTTTGACCAGTCACAACAAACGCTTTTCCTGGAATCGTTGACTTTGACTTTTCTCGGGATGATCTTTTGAGTCACCGTCCCCATTGAACTAGGTTTCGCCATCGCATAATCTCTCGGCGATATGTCCTTCCTTTCCACAATTATAGCATACCTTAAACTGTTGTGGGCGGTTTGAATGATATGTCCCTCTTTCCGCATTTGTAACATACGACCGGTGGTCGCTTCTCCTCCCTTAAAACTAGTTACTTACTGATGCCGACGTCTTCACATGGTCGTTGTTGAATCTCCTCTTTTAAAATCTCCTCCCGACTCGCTTCTTCTATTTTCATGGCCACGATTACCACCGAGTGGTTACCGCCTTTGTCTGTATTCTTCTTTCTCCGCCGTTATCGTTATTACGATGATCGCTATCTTGATGATGATCCTCGGTTATGGTCCCTCGGTTGAACGTATTTCGTTATCTCGCTTCTAACAACCGAGCCTGCTGACAACATCCGAATAGAGAGAAAATTTATGAGAAATGAGATATTGACGTATGTCGGTTTCAAATCTCTCGAAACATCCGCGTCATACGTTCTCTCATTCTCCACCAAATGAGGTGCAAACTCGATAACTCCGCGAACTTCGCCTCGTCTTTGGGACACCGCCATTATTATTCTACTTTCTAGTCTAATGAACTCCACTTCCTTCATATAGCGAATACTTTCGAGGAAGTACTTGTCATTGAACTATTTCAAACGCTCCCACATACGCCGAAAAGGTGCGGTGGATGGGTATGCTTCACGATTCCCACCAATGAATCGCCTCGCCACGGGAACATAAAGGTGGCGAATGGAACTTTCTGTTCCTCCGTGCATCCCAAGACATCGAATATCTTGGTAATTTGTTTGACCCACGTCTCGCGCTTTAATCGGATCCGGCTTTCCCAGTGCTCGGTGGTCCCAACTCTTTGAACTCGCTTGGTTTGTGACCACCCGTGAATTGCTATCATTTCCTCAGTATTTTGAACACGAGTCTCCTCGTGCGATTTTGCATGAACTGCAAAAAGCTTCTAAACATCCCTCGCTCATCATCTCGCTCGGTGGTGTGTTGTTCACAGGAGGAACATTGCCCGACTGTTGTTGCGCGTTCTCCTCGTTGGTGAGTACAGGCATCTCCACGGTCTCATTTACTCCACATTAATATTCTCGGTCGACATTCTCAAATCATCGCCATAAAATAAGGGTTAATTAAGGAAATCAATATATCACATAATATCCCTATATCTTGACCAACTAACAAAAATAAGCTTAGGTAGGACACACTAGCGAAGGATTTACTCGCCTCTCCCTCCTAGTTTTATTCCCGATCTCCGCTAGAGATCATATCCCTAAGCTCGATACCAAATGTGACTCCCCAAAATAGGTATCTGAACACCCATTCTGAAGTCGCCAAATACATGGTACAAGAAGCAAACTACAACTTCAATAATACAAATGTCGTGTGAAATACGACAATATATCTTCATGAGTTTAAATATAATATTGTCTTCTGACAATATCCACACACAAATAAATCCCCATCATAATTATTGATTCATTATTTTACAAAAATGGTGAGGACTACTAAACAACTCTCTCTAGAACCTTCATTCCATACCCCACTAAGTACTTTCGCTACATTCTCGCCTCCCGAGAAGAAAAATGGAACAACAAGGAAAAGGGTGAGCTCAACTAGCCCAAAAAAAATATTATGACTAAGATAATATACAACAAATTATCGTTAGTCTTCAACAGGAAAAATTTGATAGAATACAATAGACAACAAGTTTACGATCAATATTAGCATTTGAAATAATAATTCATAGAAGAGTTACGTGAGAATGAAATCTACTATAATCTATGAATTTAACGGTCCATCATCAATATTTTATCCTGTAACATCAATCAATATGCATCTGAATCAAATATTCATCTTTGCACTCTGAGCCAAAGATATTAATCAATCGGTCATGTTCATCTCAACACTGCTTCATCTTTTGCACTCTGAGTGCCAAAGATATTCTTCGAAATCATTCATCTTTTTACTCTACGGCCAAAGATATTCAATAATATCATCATTTAAGATGAGGATGATGAAAAATATTTTTAAAGAAACGAATCCAGTGAAACAAAATGACAAGGATTAAGGATTAAGGATTCGTACTTGGTTTTATCCACGCCCAAAAATACCTCAAAAATAATCATAGTGGTGTAATTTTCAAGAATGATCAAAACATGGATACAATCAAAGCTAGTATCCAGAATAGATATTTTGAACGAAAAGGAAAATTTTCATTTTTCGATGAATAGTGCCGTATTCGTTAAGTAGAGAATGCAAACTACTATCTTCTATGTATGAATTTAAAAGTTCATCGCTCATCTTTTATCCTCAGAACATCAATCAATATACATCCGGAATCAAATATTCATCTTTGCACTACGGGCCAAAGATATTCATCGATTAGTCATGTTCATCTAAACACTGCTCATCTTTTTGCACTACGGGCCAAAGATATTCATCGAAATCATTTATCTTTTGCACTACGGGCCAAAGATATTCAATAATATCATCATTTAAGACCGAGGATGATGAAAATATTTTTAAAGAAACGAATCCAAAGTGAAACAAAATGACAAGGATTAAGGATTAAGGATTAGTACTTGGTTTTATCCACGCCCAAAAATACCTCAAAAATAATCATAGTGGTGTAAAATTCAAGAATGATCAAAACATGGATACTGATCGAGTTAGTATCCGAATAGATGTTTTAGACGAAAAGAAGAAATTTTATTTTTCGATTGAATAATTGTCGATATCGTGAATAGTCTTGAGTATATGTGAATAGTCTTTGTATCGTGAATAGTAACTCAAACACCAAAAGATAAAATTCCACAAAAACCTCTTCACGCTTACGTGAATAGTACTTTCGTGAATAGTAACTTTCGTGAATAAGAACTTCATGAATAAGAACTCGTGAATAGTAACTCATGAATAAGTAACCCATGAATAAGTAACCCCAGCATGAAAAAGTTCCAAATTTGATAAAACTTCAGATCAACATTTCAAATAATGATATTGAAGAAATAATATCATTACAAAAAAATAATATCCTTACCTCAAAAGAAGCGATTGACATTGGAATAACAATGAATGAACTTGCACCGTATATCAATACTCAAAGTATACTCAAAATACTCACAAGAATACGCTCAAATATCGAGAGAAAATAGAGAGAAAACTTCAGTTTACGGTGTGATTTTCAATTCTAACCCAAGACCCTATTTATAGGAAAATGCTTTAACACCAAAGCAGAAAATTTAATAAATTAATATTATTATTATATTATTTTCTACACATGTCTAGAATCTGATTTCAGCCATCAAACACATGCCACCTTCTAGAAAAAAATAAGAAAAAACGTTTTTCTAATTTTAAATATTTTAAACTTCCAAAAATCAATTATTTCGGAGCTTCGGAACTTCAATAATTCATAATAAATAGCCCTTTCATCAGAAAATTCAAATCTCGCGAGTTTTTATAGGAAATTCAATTCTCTACAACTTTGCAGAAGAAAGTTTTTCCAAATTCCAAACAGAAATCGACCGAAATCCACATACGGACAATTTTACAGGCTATAATCAAATTTCAGTCAAGAAATGGGGTCCACCGACATGTTTAACATGTTTTAAACATTTATTGCAACAAAAATACTCTTCCTCCTTGTATACTCATATATCCCACATTCGTTGTAAAAATATCACCGTTAATATATTATTAAAATAATATATTTAAATGAATTATTTTATCAGAAAAATATAAAATATTAATTTTCAACGATTGTCATTTTTAAAATTTTCTCCATCTATATCCACATAAAATCAATATTTTCCTCATCATATAAATCAATAATTAATTATTCATAAATAATATTACGAAATCACATTATTGACAACCAGTAGCGGTCCTGTGAAAGAGGGGGCTTTCCAATAAGAATTTCTCCTTCTTTGGCGCAAATTAGGTGACCAAACCTCTCCTTAGATGAACTTTCTAGACATTGCCAATAATGTTATCTAATAATATTATTCAGATATTATGAATTATTGCTTCGATAATAAAAAATCTTTGTGTAATGACAATTATTGAAACAACAATGATATAAAATATCAACGCAACAATTATTGAATCAATAAAATAAAATCTTTGAATAAGAATTCTTCGTAACAATTATTGAGTAGTGCCTTCTTACGTAAGAATCAATAATTGGTGCAATACTGCAGTGTCTTTCTTGTTCAACAACGCGATAGTGTGTTTTTAACCACTACGGGTATTCCAACAAGATATTAATTGTAATAACTACGCCAGTTATTTATAAACAACTTATATTTGTCGTTTTCTTCGTCCAATCGCTTTCCGTTATGGGGCCCACAAAAGATGCGTCGTCAAATGCGAATATTCCCGACGCATTTGAATATTCCACGACCAAACGAATATTCCCAACGATAATGAATATTTTATAACCACTTGCTTATTCAAAATATTTGCGTATTTTACCCATAACTATCCACATTAATCAAATCAACCTTTACTATTTCAAAATAATAAATAGAGAAAAATAAATTTCATTTATTAATAATTTGGGGTCTTACATACGTGGGCTTAAATTGTTGTATTCTCGAGTTTTTTAGAAGAATTTGTACTGTATTTATTTATTATTTTGCAGATTGAGGAGATGCAGGGATAAATTGGGGAGTTGAGCTTGTTAGTTCCCAGTAGGCACAATAGATCTAGAAGGGGGGTTGAATAGATCCTTTTTTTTTTAAATACTTTTCAGGTTTATTTTGTATTACTAATAATTTAGCATATGACAAATATAAGAATCTTTTCAAGCACAACGGAATAAGTAAAAGATCCCCTTCATTGATATATTCATAATCATACATACAAATTACTTCACAGATCTCGAGTTATTTGGTGTAGACTGCAGATGTGACATGACATGACTTTCTGACACTGCAGTCTACAGTTTCACCTACCCCGTCAGAGATGTCACTTTGATGTCTCGGGCAGGTCATCGACTTTATGTCCCCCTTCTGATTTCTAGATCAGAGGGTGTCCTTTTGCATCGATGCTCTCAATAAGCTCTTGTCTGAATACCAACCTCCAGATTGAACCGTTGCCAATGCTTCAATCTTCGGATAACCAAACTCTATGATTCTGATGCATGCATTTCTTGGACCTGATCGTAGTGTCTAGTTGACGGTAGAGACAACACTACGATCTTGAAGAGTGTTCATTGGATCTGCAATGTAGAACACTTCTTCCTTCTCTTGTACAGTGCTTCAACACTTCTGTTTTCTTTGACAGCTCTCAGATACTGATGGTTTGACTCTTTACTCTGGCCCTTTCTGAGTAACAAGACACTTCAAATTTGTTGCGTGTCCAGCTCACTTTCTCCTTGTGATCTCCTGTTCACTTATCATCAATGGACTGACCCAATGCTTAATCACTTTAGCCTTGTTCTTCAAAGGCTAACCAGTATCTCTGTGTACACTCTATCAGTTCTTTCTTTGTTTGGCAAACACTACGATCTAGGTGCTTTCAAGATCGATGTCTTCTATTTACTTGACAGCAACTGCACTAGCTAACTTTCCTTTGTCAGCTACTGAAGTCTTCTTATGATCATCTTGTGGAAGACTTCATCTTGAATGGCTTCACAACTTAATCTGGATGTTGATTGGGTTGATGCTTAGATCTTCTATTAGCTTGCATGCCATTCATTGAGTGCTCTCTGGCTTCCTTTAGGTGAGATGTATCTTTGCAGTACCAACCAGAGGCTTCATTCCTTTAGATATTCTGGGAGTGCTCAATTGTTGAGAATCGTGTTTGCTCTACGATTCTACCTTGGCTTTATGAGCACATCTGTTGAGGTCTTAGCTCTGCACTCTACGATTCAGCTTCGGCTGTGCAGACACTATGACTCCGAGATCAGATCTTGACACTACGATTTTTGTCATTGTGCTTGTTGTCTTCATCTAATCTTGCTTGACTACGATCTCTGCCTTTGATACGATCAGTAGACTCTACGACTCTGAGTGTAGTCTACGATCCTTGACTTGGCTATTTAGTAGACTCTGAGTGTAGTCTATAATTCTTGACTTGGCTTCGGCAGATGCTCGGTCGGCTCGTAGGCAGGCTGTCTCTACGATTCTGAACATGACTTCCTTAGCAGACTACGGCTCCGAGGAAGCTTTACTCGACACAGTACGATCCTTCCTCATCTCTCCTAAGTAGTCTACGAACTCCGGGATCTACTATTTTGCAGACTACGATTCTGCCTCTATAGCTCTCGAGTTATCCTTGACTCTCCTAGCAGACTACGATTTTTGGTGCAGTGCTCGATGATCAGACAAGCCTATCTATTACATCATAAGATCAACCTAACATGCTTGATCTTTCTATGTTTATAGTCCTTGTACATCATTTCTTTTTAAGGACTTTACAAAGCAATTTTGCTTATGTAGGATCAACCTAACATATTTGATCAATTCATTCTAAGTCCTTGTACATATGTTTCTATCATAGGACTTTACAACTTTTCTTAATGCAAGAATACTTTCTTATTCATATATATATATATATATATATATATCATAATCAAATCATATATAAATAGGAATATCATTCACATATTTATTCTTTAAAATCTCCCCCTATTTGATTATGACAAAAACAATAAGTGCATATGCATGTTATGAATGAATCTTATATACAGTGAGCTGCTGTATTTCTAAAACAAATAATCATGAATGTCATTTATAATAATATAGAATTTAATACACTATGACATTTTACATCCTGGATCCAGAACATACCTAACTAGTTAGAGATGTACCTCTTTGGCTCCATGTATGTTTCCAGGATGTCTATTGATCAGCTACTCATCTGTTTGATTTGTTTGCTCCTTCTCCCCCTGGGATGTTTACTTCATTTCTTTTGTCTGCTCCTCCTTCTCCTTTTCTTTTGGCTCCCGCTCAGCCTTAGGCTCATCATCCTTTGGCTCCCCCTCAGATGATAAACCAGCTTCTTCTTGTGTTATCTTCTTCTCTTCTTTCCTTCTGCTCTTCTTGCCCTTTCTTGAGTGCCTAATGTGCCTCTTTCTATGCCTCTTTTTCTGCCCCCTTTTGTCATTAATCACTTGAGAGAGCTGTTCCATGTTGGATATAAGCTGCTCCATCAGATAAGAGGAGTTACCAACTTCAATCTTAAGTTCTTGTTGATTTAACTCAAGTTGCATAGAGAAAGACTTGTCAATCTTGTCAGAGAGGGCTTGTAGTTGCTCTTTATTTACTTTCTGAGCTCATAGAGCATCTGTCTTCTGATCATTTATGGCCTTCAGATAGATGTGATCTCTCTCTTTGATTTTGAGAGATACATCAGCCATAGTTGCTCGGAGTCTGTCTTGAACTGAATGATCTCCTGCTTCTGTCAACCTCTTTGATTCTTCATTGATTAGAGATATCTTCTCAATTAGCTCATCAGAATTCTTCAACAGCTCCTGTTCCATAGGAATTTGATCATTTGGTTGGGCAATTTCTTGTTGAACATTAGATTGGACTCTACGATTTTCATCCTTTGACAGATTTTTGAAGGTGTTGATAATCTGAAAGATCGTTGAGTACAAATAGCTATTGGAGGATGAAGGAATGTCAAATAGCTGTGCTTGGGCAGATGGAGACTTCTTATTCTGGACTTGAACACTATCAGTGGTAGAGTAAATAGACTCTACGATCAGTTCCTTAGACATATTCCTTTTTCCATCAGAGTCCATTCTACGATCATAAGGAATATAATGATTGTTAGCATGTCGATAGACTTTGTAGTGGGGCTGGTCGTTGATCATCATGGTTGCAAACTTCTTTACCCTAGGGAAGTTTTGTGACACCACTCAGATTTGAAACCGAGAGTAGCACAACGGTGAGTAACTCTCATCTCTATCATTATGTACTTTTAGCCAAGGCATCCATGGAAAGAACCATCTCATCAGAAGATCTTCAGAATTGTACAGTATTGTTGTGCAATTTAACTAGATATTTTTCCAGTTATGAAGCACTTCATCTGTAGTCATTCTTACAATTTGAAGTTGTTCATTTCCATGATTTATCCATCTTACTGCTGGTTCAGCTGGTGGTTCATCAAAGACCTCCACTACTATTCTTCTACTAATTCTAGCTGGAGAGAGAACATGATAGTATTCTGGTTCCTCTGATTCTTGAGGTGCAGAATCAGAATCTATCTCTATTTCTTCCCTTTTGAGTCAGAATCTTGCTGACTCCCTTCATCATATTCATCAGTGAAGTCTTCTTGTAGATTTTCATTTTCAGAACCTTCTTCAGCAACATCTTCCTTGGAATCATCTTATTCAATGCTAGTTCCAACTTCAGCACTTTCCTCCTGTAATTCATATTCATCATCACTTAATTCGATGACTGTAGTAGAGTGATCATTTCTCTTTTTAGAGGCAAATTGAGCAATTAATCTGTAGCTCTTCCTTCTCCTTGGAGGTTCAACTATGGGAGAGTCAGACTCTTCTTCTTCTTCAAACTCTAAGGCCTTTGAATCATCAGGCAAGCTTCTTTGACTTTCAGTATTGGCAGGATCATGTCCTGCTTCTTCATAATCAACATCATTTGGCCCATCATCTGGGCTTATGGGAGCATTAGCATTTGAAGGTGCATTTGGGTTAGCTTATAACTTTTCTTCATCATCAGAGTGAATGCTCTGAGAGTTAGCCACAGGGCTTGTGCGTTTTCCTTCATCAACAGATTCTGCATTTTCTTCAAAGAATCCAGCTTCAGCTTCATTGTTGGATTCGTTCTTCGGGGGCTCAGTCTTGAGACCATCAGTTTCCTTTTCTTCCTCTGACTTTACGTTCTCCCTTTCGTCAGATGAACTTTCTTGGGAAATTTGGACTTATCTATTTACCACCTTAGCTTTCTTTCTGGATGGTCCTTGAGATAGTCTGTTACTTCTCCTCTTTGTGGTCTCTGCAGTTGAGACCTTTTCAACTTCATCCTTATCTTTGGTGGAGAGACTTCTTAATGGGGCCTCAATTTTCCTCACACTTTTGGATTTCTTCCTGGCTGGTGTGGTTATTGCTGGTACAGAGTCATCAGATTTAGAACTTTCCACCTCTTTTACCTTTCTTTTCTTAGCTGAGTTCTTTCTACTGCCCCCTGCTGTAGTTAGCCTTCTGTTCTCTATTGGGGTTTTCTTCTAATTCATAAATAGTTGTGGAGACATTACTTTGTGAACATTCAAAGGTTCTCCCTCATCATCCTTTATTTTGCTTCTCAGCTTCTTCTTCATCACAATACTCAGCAGTCTTCTATGAAACACCTTTGTAAGTGGTTTTTCTGTAGACTTCTCCAACTCAGCCTTTTCCACCCATTTTGAGATTTGATCGAACAAGATAACTCCAAAGTTTATTCGTTTCTTCAGAACTATTGCAGACATAATCTTTAGTTGTTGATCAAGCACAGTTTCATGTGCCATATCCTTGTATAGTATACATTTGCCTACTATCTCAGCAAGGAACTCGAATTCTTCAGGAACCTCCTTTTTCTTCATGTCCTTCAGACTAGGGTATCTTTGGTACCCCATAATCTCCTTTGCTTTCTCAGTGTTGATCTCATCAAGGTTTTTCAGTCCTAAGTCAGGAAAACCTAAGCATTGATTGATATCAGATGATTTCAGCTTTAGAGACTAACCTTTAACCTTGGTTGAAAGGGTTCCGATATTTATGGATGCATTTGAGTAAAATTCCTTAACAAGTTCAGTGTATACTCGAGTGCTTGCCTCAAAAAATTCTGAGAATCCAGCTTTCTTCATAAGTTCAAGAATGTCTCTAAACTTCTTTTCAGATTTCTCAAACGACTTGGTTCTGAGCTAGATGCCAGTGATTACTCGCCAATCTTCCATTTGAATGATTCAAGGAATATGAGTTTTGATTCAGAGAGATTTATGAGAAACGACTGATTGTTATTTGGGTTCTGGAGGATTAATTGATTTAAGCTTCGAAAAGAATTCTAGGGTTTAAAAATGGGAGGGAGAGAGGTTCGCTAGGTCCAGGTAACTGTTTGTAAATTTTGAATTTGTCTTTATGGCAGTTTTTTCTAACTCTGCATAAGTTGTGATGTGTCAACTAGCCATTGGTTGCACGATGCCCAGTAATGAGCTGTAACTCCCCATTAACTTTTCAGTTAGATGTCTCTTTTGGAAAAATAGACGTTTGATTGACGTGGATTGATCGTTGACCTCTTCGGTTCGTAGAGTAGCATGATAAGGCAGCTATGGACTCTACGTTTTTCTTTGTTGACTCAACGATCAACTTTTGAAAGATGTTGCAGTGGATGGTTTTGACATTACTACTCATTTTAAACCTGCATGGCTCAACTACTGATGTACTTCATGAGGCCTTGGGCACTTTTCTTCAGCAGGACATCTTTCCAACCAGCATTCGAACTTATCTCCCATAATCCGAATGTTTGAGCAATTGTCCTGTTCTTCCAAGCTCCTCATGAGTTAGAGTAGCCTCTTGTAGGACTGTGATTGTCGAGTCTGTTTCTACGATCACTGAGGTGGCACTACGATCGTTGAGGTTTCATCATAATCGTTGAGTTCTCTTCAATCTCTATTCTACGATCATTGACTGCCTTGGTCCTTGAGACGAACTTGATCAAGCAATCCTTCTGGGTTAAGGTAGCTCAGGAAGGGCCAACCTCTTAGAGTGAGCTAAGGGCCAGGTTTGTCCTTGAGGCGCTTTCCAGATGAAATGCTTTTTAGAAGTAATTTGCACTGATATCTCATTTGACCTTTTCTGCTGAGGAGTTTCTCTTCCAACTTTAGACATTTGTACTGGCTGTAATTGTGGTGTCCTCTTGTATTTACACTACGATCAGGTGTTTGATCGTAGGTACTCCACGATTTTGAATTGGGTGGCTGATAGGTTATCAGTAGTACATTTTGAGGCGTTCCTACTGACTATGGATCTTCATTTGGTTCATCAGCCACAAAGTTTTGGGACTTTGTAGCTGGTACATTGCTTCATAGAATATCTCAGTGTTGTTGTCCCTTAGCAGATCACTGCTCCCCCAATGGTTGATGCTGTCTGTTTAGTGAGTGTGATTCCTTTTTCTTCGTGTACATTAGGAGGTATCTTTGCATGTCTCTTTCTGACTGGAATCATCACTGACAATTTAATCTGTTTGCATCGTAGACATCGATATTTCCAGGACTGATCATTCTACGATCATTTAACAGCACTACGAACGTAGTCTTCTTTTACAGTTTGTACTTGTGGAGTTCTACTCCCGTAATGAGTTCCTTATGTTCGATGCTCGATGATCCTCTGTGGTGAGCTTCCGTGAGGATTCTTCTCTTATGACCTGCTTTGAATGATTGAGCATCTAAGACCTTTTCACATCTTTGGTTGAATGACTTGCTTCCTTATAAGGATCAGCAAAAAGGTGAGCTTCATTCAGATTAACTTAGCAAGTCTTCCAGGACATGCTTTGACATATAGGAGTTTTATCAGAATCATTTCTAAACAGTCTTAAGCCTTCTGCTGGTTGAATTTTCTTAACTGAAGTCATCTGCTTCAGCATTCCTTAGTGTAATCAGATAGACCAGGTACCTGCAAGTTAGATACGTTTCTATTTTGGTAGCCATAATTAAATGGGTCCTGCTAGGTTAGTTTTCTAATCCCCTGTTCCTCATATATTTGGATAATCATCATATTTATCACCAACAGTCATATTCATGCATGTAACTAATTTAGATAATGCATTTTGAGATGCATGATGGTGAGTGTGTGTAAGATTTGCTATTTTAATAAAACACACTCTTTCTACTCTACGATTTATTTGTATCTGGTTGATTCATGGAGGTGATCAGTTTCTACGAATCTTTAAGATACTCTTGTAGAACTGATCATACTCTGTGTGTTATTAAATACTTAGACCATAGGTTGTACATACATGCTAACCCATCACCAAAGATTACTTCACATAAAATTAGTTTAACCTGTGATGCTCTTATGACCCATTTCAGATTTCTTTCAAGATGTCATCTTCAACCTAAAATTTGGATGGAGAGAAAGTTTATAGGCATTTAGAGTTTCCACCCTCAGTGTACTTTTTTTCTTCACCTTTTTAGGTAGATTATGATTCCTAAAAAGAATGTTGTTATAGTTCACAAGGAGGTGCAATCATGATGTACATATTTATATTAGTGAGGAACCGTACCTTTTTACTGTCAGTTTCTTAACAGTCATTTATCTTAGATATGCTGAGTTTAGGCATTGATGTGCATAATTTCTCATTTGCTCCAGTTGACTTTCAATCAATCAGTCGTGGTCTTGAAGATACAAGCTAAGAGAGTATCAGCATCTTTAGTTCTTCGACATCCTTGAGTTCACAAGGTTTACATTCAGCTGCTGGTTGGCCAGATACATGTTTGAGAAGTTCTTCTTTTTTCTCTGGATAAACATTTCTTAGCATGTGTGGCCTTTTCATCTTTTCAGGCTGGTGGATGTTTGATTCTTTTCTGTTGATGTCTCCCAGCTTTCTAGCCCGGGTCTTTAGACTGCAATTGATTGCTGAAACAAGGATTGGTCTTGTTGATATGGCGATCGAGAACATGGACCAATTTGAGCGACTTTAGGTGTATATACACATTTACACATACATGACAATATTTCCAACGTGTGAGCTCATCGCATCTGACAAGTGACTTACTACTAAACTAAGTTTAGAACAATGTTTGTGCTTAGGATCGGACTCAAAGCGATTAGCTTTTGAATATAGCATAAGAACCTGCTCTGATACCAATTGTTAGTTCTCATTAGGCACAATACATCTAGAAGGGGGGGGGGGTTGAATAAATCCTTTTTGTTTATAATACTTTTCTGGTTTATTTTGTATTACTAATAATTTAGCATATGACAAACATAAGTATCTTTTCAAGCACATCGGAATAAGTAAAAGATCCCCTTCATTGATATATTTATAATCATACATACATTGTTCGTAGAGTTAGTTCGGTGGTAAGCAGTTAAAACATATATAGCAGTTATGGCAGTTAATGTACATAATGTAAATGAAAGTAAAAGACTCAAGGGGTTTTAAGTGGTTCAGAGACTCAAACTCCTAATCCACTCTTCTGCTTTCAACTAGCAGGATTTCCACTAAGGAAGGCGGCACCGAATCACTAAGATTCTTTCAGGCCGGTGACCTTGGGACTTGATTCACTAAGAACTCTTGAGGCCGTGAACCATGGAACTTCTCTAGTTCCCTAGGAACTCTTCAAGCCCAACAAGCTTGGAACTTCATTTAGTTCCTCAGGACAAGGACCCCTCAGGCCTTAGCTTCTTGTTGTTATAGTTGTTGTTGTTGTTGGGGCTGAGCTGCTAAGATGTCATTAAGCTCTAAACATCTTTTGTACTTAGCAGCTTGGTGTGATCCTCTTTACATTCAGCTTTGAGTCTGGACCACATCTTCTTTGGTGCAGCTGATCTTTACTCTTTTCTGCTCATCTTCATCTGATGTCAGCTGTGCACCATCACCATCTGGATTTGCTAAGTCCCTGAGCTTTTGGTAGACTTCGTCTGGCACTTAGCAATCCCTGAACCCTTCTTGAATGATCTGCAGACATGGTTCTGCACTTGTTCAGTTTCAGCTTTAGGTTCTTGGTGATTCGTAGAGTGGCTCTCCTGAGCTTTAGCTTTAGTATTCCTTCTTCATCGATTCTTGCTTTTGGAATAGCACCTTCTTGCACTTTCTTCTTCATACGCATCAGCCCCATGTCCGTAGCTTGAGCAGCTTTAACTTTATCAATTAAAGTCGGTTCTACTCGTATATTCGATATCCTCACGTGGGTCCCTGGAGTCTTTAACTCAATCTCCATCCTTTGTAAATCGTATAAAATGGGTCTTTGTGTTAACAACATCGACTTTTTCGTGCCCGTCATACGATCTTCTACTCAATGCGTCAGCTACTACGTTTGCTTTTCTAGGATGGTATTGAATGGTATGATCGTAATCTTTCAACAGCTCGAGCGAACATCGTTGCCGCATGTTGAGTTTCTTTTGTGTGAAGAAGTATTTGAGGCTTTTATGGTCCGTATAAATCTCCACTCTCTCCCCTTACAAGTAGTGTCTCCATATCTTCAACGCGAAAATGACTGTTGCCAACTCCAGATCATGAGTAGGATAATTCCTCTCATATTCTTTGAGTTGTCGCGAGGCATAGGCTATGACTTTCCCATGCTACATGAGAACACATCCTAACCTTTTGCCTTAAGCATCGTTGTAGATAACAAATCCATCCGACCTAGATGGGATTGCCATAACAGGTGCCGAAATGAGTCTCCTCTTGAGCTCTTGGAAACTCTTCTCGCATTCCTCGCTCCATACGAATTTTGTATCTTTTTGAGTCAGCTGAGTTAACGGAGTAGCGATTCAAGAAAATCCTTCCATGAATCTCTGATAATAACCAGCTAAACCTAGAAAACTGCGTACTTCAGTCACCGACTTCGGTTGCTCCCAACTTTGTATTGCTTCAATCTTCGCCGGGTCAATTGATACTCCATGTTTTGACACCACGTGCCCAAGGAATGCTACTTCCTCAAGCGAACTCGCATTTCTTGACTTGTCATAAAGCTTGTTTTCACAAAGCCTTTCAAGTATCAGCTTCAAATGGTGCTCATGATCTTCACGGCTTTTGGAATAGATGAGGATGTCATCAATAAAGACAACAACAAAGTGATCCAAATATTCCTTGAATACTCGGTTCATCATATCCATGAAAGCAGCAGGAGCATTAGTCAATCCAAAAGGCATGACTAAGAATTCATAATGCCCGTATCAGGAGTTCTAAAGGCGATCTTTGGAATATCCTCGGTTTTAATCTTGGTGATGATATCCGAGCGAAGATCTATCTTTGAAAAGAATTGTGTGGCGACCCCAAAATAGGTCCATTCCATCCAACCCATTACGAGTCGCCAAATACATGAGTGCAAAACAACTACAACTTTATTATCACAACAATAAAGCGTGAGTTTAAATACAAATATTATCTTCTAGACAATATTTATACTCAAATAAATCCTCATCACATTTATTGATACATTATTTTACAATAATGGTGAGGACTACTAAACAACTCTCTCTAGAACCTTCATTCCATACCCCCAGAGCTAGTACTACTACTACATTCTAGCCTCCACGAGAAGAAAAATGGAACAACAAGGAAAAGGGTGAGCTCAACTAGCCCGATAAAGAATGTTATGACTAAGATAATATACAACAAATTATCGTTAGTCTCCAACGAGGGAAAAAATCGATAGAATCTGATAGGCAACAAGTTTGAGATCAATATTAGCGGTGAAATAATAATTCATAGAAGAGTTACGTAGAGAATGAAATCTACTATAATCTATGAATTTAACGATCCATCATCAATATTTTATCCTGTAACATCAATCGATATTCATCTCAAATCAAATATTCATCTTTGCACTCTGAGCCAAAGATATTCATCAATCGGTCATATTCATCTCAACACTGTTCATCTTCTTTGCACTAAAGGCCAAAGATATTCATCGATCGGTCGTATTCATTTAAACACTGTTCATCTTTGCACTAAAGGCCAAAGATATTCATCAATCGGTCGTATTCATCTCACACTGTTCATCTTTTGCACTAAAGGCCAAAGATATTCATCGATCGGTCGTGTTCATTTAAACACTGTTCATCTTTGCACTTACTGAATGAAAGATATTCTTGAAATCATTCATCTTTGCACTACTGGCCAAAGATATTCAATAATATCATCATTTAAGGCGAGGATGATGAAAAATATTTTTAAAAAACGAATCCGATTGAAACAAAATGACAAGGATTAAGGATTAGTACTTGGTTTTATCCACGTCAAAAATACCTCAAAAATAATCATAGTGGTGTAAAATTCAAGAATGATCAAAACATGGATACAATCAAAGCTAGTATCCAAATAGATATTTTAGAATGAAAAGAAAAATTTTCATTTTTAGGTGAATAGTCTTAGTATTAAGTGAATAGTCTTGAGTATCGTGAATAATTAATCGTATCGTGAATAGTAACTCAACACCAAAAGATAGAAATTCCACAAAAAAACATCTTCACGCTTCATGAATAGTACTTTCGTGAATAGTAACTTTCGTGAATAGTAACTCATGAATAGTAACTTCGTGAATAGTAACTCATGAATAGTAACCCAGACATGAAAAAGTTCCAAATTTGATAAAAAGTTCCAACCAATATTTGACATAATGATATTGAAGAAATAATATCATTTGAGAAGAAAATAACATCCCTTACCTCAAAGAATCGATTACTTGGAAGGAAAGGTCGGAAGTGATCTTTGAATGAAACTTATCTTGAGCAATGAACTCTCAAAGTATCTAAATACTCACAAAATACACTCGATAATATAGAGAGAAGAGAAAACTTTGTTTACGGTGTGATTTTCAATTCTAACTTAGCCCTCTATTTATAGGAAAATGTTAGCCGTAGAAAGCGACTTGACCACGCTACACGATGGCTTTACTACTACTATTGCCACCCACCACATTTGAAATAAAATTCAGCACATTTCTTCACCAACCACAAGTGGGGCCCACTCAATTCTAAATTTTCTACCAAAATCAATTATAAACCTAATTTCCGATCAAACACCTCTTAAAATTCACAACAAATCATTCGTGCATTTTAACGGTTCAAAATTTGTGGACATATACTCAACTTATGTATGTATAACATATCCAAAAATTACCACGATCCAGCGGTGGGATTAAAAATTATAACCCCATGATATATCTCAAAACCCTGATTTGATTTTTAATACCTCCAATCAGATAAAATCTTGATAAAACACCTCAACATTAATTCCTTCATTAATAACCACATAAATAAATCCATCATTTATATTCATATAAAATAAATATTTCCTTATCATATGAATCAATAATTAATTATTCACAAATAATATTCTGAGAATCACATTTATAATGACCAGTAGTTCCCGGGAAAGAGGGGCTTTCGATAAGGATCTCCTTCTTGGCGGCGCCTTGATTAGGTGACCAAACCTCTCCTTGAAGCGAACTTTCTAGACATTGCCAATAATGTTATCTAATAATATTATTCAAATAATATGAATTATTGATCGATAATGGGAAATCTTGTGCGATGACAATTATTGAAACAATGATAATATAAAATACCAACGCAACAATTATTGAATCAATAAAATAAACTATTGAGCGATAACTCTTGTAATAATTATTGAGTAGTGCCTTCTTACGTAAGGATCAATAATTCAACAATCTTTATGCAATCTGGTAATGTCTTCTTTGTGCGACCACAGCGTATTCTTGTATTTTAACCACCGGGTATTCAACGATCTTACTTGGTAACAATTCTGTAGTTATTTATAACCACCCAAACTTTGTCGTTTTCCTCATCCAATCGCTTTCCGTTATATGGGGCCCACACATTTACTTGCAGTCGTCGTGCGAATATTCCCAAAAGCGATCTGAATATTCCACGACCAACGAATATTCTAAACGATGCGAATATTCCACGACCAAACGAATATTCCCAAACAAAAATGAATATTTTATAACCACTTGCTTATTTTGAAATATTTGCGTATTTAACCCTTAACTATCCACATTAATCAAATCAACCCTTACTATTTCAAAATAATAAATAAAGGAAATTCCTTTTATTTAAAAAATTTGAGGTCTTACAACCTCCCTCCTTATGAAATTTAGTCCTCGAAATTGGCGTCACGTACTGGTGTTTGAAAAGGTAAAGATACCTCGCTTTCATTTTCGTTTCCAACTCCCAGTCATTTCCTCAATAGCATGGTTTCTCCACAAAACTTTAACTTATGGTATAACCTCGATACATAGGTCATGTTCTTTCCTCTACAAAATCTTGGCAGTACCTCCTCGTCGTTAAGTCTTGGCTATCTCGTCCGGTTCTAACTTCGATAGCGTGTTTGAATTAGTCCACATATTTACGTAACATCGATCGTGAAAAAGCGTTATGAACAGCGTCATACTTGGTGGTAAAAGCGAGTCATAGGCCACGGTTCCTATTCGATCGAGAATTTCAAATGGATTAATAAATCGAAGGTTTGAGCTTTCCTCACCTCACCGATTCTACTTTTAAAATAACAACTTCTTGCACCTCCTTCTTCAAATTCATCGACTCCGGTGTGTAGCTTGAGCGACTTTAACTTTATCGATTAAAATCGATTATACTCGTATATCATCACGTGCTATCGTATATCATCACGTGGGTACCTAGAGTTTTCATCTCCATCTCTATTATTTGTATATTATCTGAAATGAGTCTTTGACAATATTGTACTTTCGTACTTGTATACGATCTTCTACTCAACCGTCGTCGGCTACCACGTTAAGCTTTTCCGGGATGGCATGGTGAACATGTCTTTGAAATGAGTCTCCTCTTGAGTTCTTGAAGCTCTTCCCACATTCCTTGCTCCATTCGAATTTTGTATCTCTACGAGTCGAGCTACGATAATGGAATAGCGATTCGAGAATATCCTTCAACGAATCTCAGATAATAACCAACTAAGCCTAGAAAGCTACGTATTTAGATTCTTGACTTAGGTTGCTCTCAAGCGTGACTCATATCCCAACCTTGGATATCACGTCCACAATGACACCTATCGATTTACTATCGCATACGAATATGGCGTCCCCTACGGAGAGTGCGGCTTAGGTGAATTCCACAAAGAAGTCACAAGATAAAGGCTCGGTACCAAATTCTATAATTGAATTTTAACTCACGAAGTTCAATAGGAGCCATTCGATGTGAGATTTTAGAAATGAGTTTTGTCTTAGGGTTCAAATTCGATACAAAATTTAATATCGGGCTTTGGGGAGTAAGCGAAAATTCTTGAAATCGTCGGGAAAAATCAATAACAACGAGAATATTATTCAAATCGGCGTGTCTTTATTCAAATCCATAACATGGACTAAGAAAACTTGACATCCGTAATAAGCGAATGACTTCATGGCTTGATTGAAAATGTTTGACTACAATGGTTTGATTGCTTGAATTGAATAACGAGTTTGCTTAGAATATGAAAACTAACACCTTACAAAAGCAATCAATTTGGCACGATGAGTAGTTAACCTTAAAATCACATCAAAAGCAAATATCTCTATAGAAATAAGGTTAACGGTAATGTGATAGTGCCAACTTGAATCAAACAAAGATTTTTTTTTTAAACAACGGATGTAATGAAAGTTTCTCTAACGGTCTCCATAAATAGGTCAAAGTCTAATTTCTCCGTAGTCAAGTTCAAGCGTTGGCGCAATGAGCGAAGAGATAAAGAATGGGTAGAACCAGGGTATCTAGTAAGGTATAAACTTCGCAAGAATTTATAATTAACTAACCCGTGCTAACCGTTCGGGTTCCTCGTATTTTAATGGAGGTCACGACAAACGCTCTTCGAGAATCGTTGACTTTGACTTTTACGGGACATCCTTTTGAGTCACCATTCCCATTTGCACTAGGTTTCGATATCGTCTGATCTCGGCGATATGTCCTTCTTTTCCACAATTATAGCATACCTTAAAGCTGTTGTGGGCGGTTTGGTGATATCCCTCCTCTTTCCGCATTTGTAACATCTGACCGATGGTCTTTCTCCTCCTTGGAACCCGATTGCCCTTTGGCGGCCAGCGTCTTCACATGGTGGTTGTTGAATCTCCTCTTTTTAAAATCTCCTCCCAACTCGCTTCTTCTATTTTCATGGCCACGATTACCACCGGAGTGGTTCTGCGCCTTTGTCCGTATTCTTCTTTCTCCACTTTGGTTATCGTTATTACGATGGCTATTATCTTTGGTATGATCCACGGTTATGGTCCCTCGGTTGAGCGTACTCGTTATCTCACTCTAACAATGAGCCCTGTTTACAACATCTGAATAGAGAAAATTTATGAGAAATGAGATCTTGGCGTATCTGGGTTTCAAACCTCTCGAAACATCCGCGTCATCGTTCCTCATTCTCCACCAAATGAGGTGCAAACACGGATAACTCATGAAACTTACGCCTCGTCTTTGGGACAAATCGTGTTATTACTGCTCCATCTAATAAACTCCACTTCCTTCATATAGCCGAATACTTTCGAGAAGTACTTGTCATTGAGCTGTTCTGAAAGCGTCTCCCATGACATCTTTGAGTGCGGTTTGAATGGAGTGCGCTTCCTGATTCCCACCGATGTCTGCCTGCCATACGGAACATAAAAGTAGCGAATGGAACTTTACATTCCTTCGTGCATCCCAAGACATCGAATATCTTGGTAATTTGCTTGACCCATGTTTCCGCCATGATCGGATCGGCTTTCCCAGAATTACAGTGGTCCCAACTCTTTGAAGCTTGCATTTGTGACCACCAGTGAATTGCTATCATCTCCTCCTCATATTTTGAACACGAGTCTCCTCTCGTGCGATTTTGCATGAGCTACAAAAAGCTTCTAAACATCCCCTCGTTCATCATCTGCTTTCGGTGGTGTTATTCACGGGAGGTACATTGCCCGACTGTTGCACGTTCTCCTCGTTGTTAAAATCTGAGGCATCTCCACGGTCTCATTTACACCACTATTAATATTCTCGATCGACATTCTCAATTCTTTGTCATAAAACAAGGGTTAATTAAGAAATCAATCACATAATATCCTATATCTTGACCAACTAACAAATAAGCTTAGGTAGGACACCTTGTGCAAAAGGATTTACTCGTCTCTCCCTCTAGTTCTATTCCCCGATCTCATTGGAGATCATATCCTAAGCTCGATACCAAGCGTGCGACCCCAAAATAGGTCCATTCCATCCAACCCATTCGAGTGCGCCAAATACATGATGCGAAACAACTACAACTTTATTATCACAACAATAAAGCGTGAGTTTAAATACAAATATTATCTTACAGACAATATTTATACTCAAATAAATCCTCATCACATTTATTGATACATTATTTTACAATAATGGTGAGGACTACTAAACAACTCTCTCTAGAACCTTCATTCCATACCCCAAGCTAGTACTTTCATTACATTCTCGCCTCCACGAGAAGAAAAATGGAACAACAAGGAAAAGGGTGAGCTCAACTAGCCCGATAAAGAATGTTATGACTAAGATAATATACAACAAATTATCGTTAGTCTCCAACGAGGAAAAATCGATAGAATACAATAGAATGACAAGTTTGGATCAATATTAGCGGCGAAATAATAATTCATAGAAGAGTTACGTGAGAATGAAATCTACTATAATCTATGAATTTAACGGTCCATCATCAATATTTTATCCACTGTAACATCAATCAATATTCATCTCAAATCAAATATTCATCTTTGCACTTCTGAGGCGAAAGATATTCATCAATCGATCGTGTTCATCTCAACACACATTTCATCTTTGCACTAAAAGGCTAAAGATATTCATCGATCGGTCATATTCATTTAAACACTGTTCATCTTTGCACTAAAGGCCAAAGATATTCATCAATCGGTCATGTTCATCTCAACACTGTTCATCTTTTGCTAAAGGCCAAAGATATTCATCGATCGATCGTATTCATTTAAACACTGTTCATCTTTTCTGAGGGGCCAAAGATATTCTTGAAAAATCATTCATCTTTGCTCTGAGCCAAAGATATTCAATAATATCATCATTTAAGGCGAGGATGATGAAAAATATTTTTAAAAAAGCGAATCCGGTGAAACAAAATGACAAGGATTAAGGATTAGTACTTTGTTTTATCCACGTCCAAAATACCTCAAAAATAATCATAGTGGTGTAAAATTCAAGAATGATCAAAACATGGATACAATCAAAGCTAGTATCCAAAATAGATATTTTAGACGAAAAGAAAAATTTTCATTTTTAAATTGAATAGTCTTGCGTATTAAGTGAATAGTCTTGAGTATCGTGAATAGTCTTAGTATCAGACAACTCAAACACCAAAGATAGAAATTCCACAAAAAAACATCTTCACGCTTCATGAATAGTACTCGTGAATAGTAACTTCGTGAATAGTAACTCATGAATAGTAACTTCGTGAATAGTAACTCATGAATAAGTAACCCAGAGCATGAAAAAGTTCCAAATTTGATAAAAAGTTCCAACCATATTTGACGTAATGATATTGAAGAAATAATATCATTTGAGAAAAAAATAACATCCCTTACCTCAAAGAATCGATTACTTGGAAGGAAAGGTCGGAAGTGATCTTTGAATGAAACTTATCTTGAATGAAACTCTCAAAGTATCTAAATACTCACAAAATACACTCGATAATATAGAGAGAGAAAGAAAACTTTGTTTACGGTGTGATTTTCAATTCTAACTTAGCCCTCTATTATATAAGAAAATGTTAGCCGTAGAAAGCGACTTGACTTGTTTACACGATGGCTTTACACTACTATTGCCACCCACCACATTTGAAATAAAATTCAGCACATTTCTTCACCAACCACAAGTGGGGCCCACTCAATTCTAAAATTTTCCACCAAAATCAATTATAAACCTAATTTAGAATCAGACACCTCTTAAAATTCACAACAAATCATTAGTGCATTTTAACGGTTCAAAATTTGTGGACATATACTCAACTTATGTATGTATAACATATCCAAAAATTACAACGATCCAACGGTCGGATTAAAAATTATAACCCCATGATATATCTCAAAACCCACGATTTGATTTTTAATACCTCCAATCAGATAAAATCTTGATAAAACACCTCAACATTAATTCCTTCATTAATAACCACATAAATAAATCCATCATTTATATTCATATAAAATAAATATTTCTTTATCATATGAATCAATAATTAATTATTCACAAATAATATTACGAGAATCACATTTATAATGACCCGAGTAGTTCCCGGGAAAGAGGGGCTTTCGATAAGGATCTCTCCTTCTTGGCGCATGATTAGGTGACCAAACCTCTCCTTAGACGAACTTTCTAGACATTGCCAATAATGTTATCTAATAATATTATTCAAATAATATGAATTATTGATGCGATAATGGGAAATCTTGTGCGATGACAATTATTGAAGCAATGATAATATAAAATACCAACGCACAATTATTGAATCAATAAAATAAACTATTGAGCGATAACTCTTGTAATAATTATTGAGTAGTGCCTTCTTACGTAAGGATCAATAATTCAACAATCTTGCTTGATCTGGTAATCTTCTTTGTGCGACCACAGCGTATTCTTGTATTTTAACCATAGGGTATTCAACGATCTTACTTGATAACAATTACGCCAGTTATTTATAACCACCCAACTTTGTTGTTTTCCTCATCCAATCGCTTTTTCGTTATGGGGCCCACACATGGGCTTTGCTTGCAGTAAATAAAATATTCCCAAGCGATCTGAATATTCCACGACCAACGAATATTCCCAAAAAAATGAATATTTTATAACCACTTGCTTATTTTGAAATATTTGCGTATTTAACCCTTAACTATCCACATTAATCAAATCAACCCTTACTATTTCAAAATAATAAATAAAGGAAATTCCTTTTTATTTAAAAAATTTGAGGTCTTACATTATAAGAATTCAAGATTAGCTTACCCGTGATCACCTCGTTCGGGTTCCTTGCGTTTTGGCGATTCGACGAAACGCTTCTTCAGAAGCTAGCGATTTTGACTTATCCGGGATAGCCTTTGGAGTCACCATCCCTGCTGAACTTGGTTTTGCTACAGAGCAATCTCGATCTATATGACCCTCCTTTCCATAGTTATAACATACCTTGGATTGTTGTGGGCAGTTTGGGCTGATATGTCCCTCTTTCCCGTATTTATAACACACGGCCGGTGGTCGTTCTCCTCCCCAACAACAGATTGATCTTTGGTGTTCTTCTTGATGTCTTTCCGCCGTTGTTGAATCTCCTCTTTTGAAATTTCCACTAGACTCATCTCTTCTATTATCATGGCCACGATTACCACCCAAGTGGTTACCGCTTTTGTCCGTATTATTCCCTCCTCGTTGGTTATCATCGCTCCGATGACTGCTGTCACTGGTATGATCCTGGTTGTGATCCCTCGGTTGAGTATACTAATTATCTCGCTCTAATAATTGAGCCCTGTTGACAACATCTGTGACGCCCCCAAAATAGGTATTCATCACCCATTCTGAGTCGCCAAATACATGGTACATAAACAACTACAACTTTTATTATTACAATTGTCGTAAATAAAATAATCGACAACACACATCTTGTGAGTTTAAATACAAATATTGTCTTCTAGACAATATCCACACCCAAATAGGTCCTCATTACATTTATTGATACACTATTTTACAAAAATAGTGAGGAATTGCTAAAAACATTTGTCTAGGACCATAACTCTTTACCCCATTTGGTTCTGCTTATATTCTCACCTCCCCGAGAAAAAAAATGGAACAAAAAGGAAAAGGGTGAGCTCAACTAGCCCGATAAAGAATATTATGCCTAAGATAAAGAACAACAATTTATCGTTAGCCTTCAATAAATCAGATAAAATATAATGGACAACTAGTTTTAGATCAATATTCGCAGCGGAAATAATAATTCATTAGAAGAGTTAAGTAGAGAATGAAATCTACTATCATCTATGAATTTTAAAAGTCCATCATCAATAATTTATTCCTGTGACATCAATCAATATACATCTTCGATCAAATATTCATCTTTGCACTACGGGCAAAAGATATTTGTATCACCAGTTGGTCATGTTCATCTCAACACCTGTTCATCTTTGCACTACGGGCCAAAGATATTCATCAAGTAATCATACATCTTTGCACTACAGGCCAAAGATATTCATCAAGTATCACCATTAAGGACTGAGGATGATGAAAAACATTTTAGAGAAAACGAATCCAGTGTAACAGAAGGACAAAAATTAGGGATTCGTATAACAGTTTATCCAAGATCAATAATACGTCATAATAACTAATTGTGAAGCAGAATTCAAAATAAAGATCAAAACATGGATTCAATTTCAAGAATAAGGGTCACAATAGATAACTTGAAAGGAAGAAAAAAAAATATTTTTTTTCTTTTGTGAATGATGCAAATAAAGCGATAACTATGAGCAATTACCCATGAACAAGATTAGTGAATAGTAATCGTGAACGATTACCATAAATAGTACCCGTGAGTGAACGATGCTTGATTATGAAAAGTTCCAAATTTGATTAAAAAGTTCAGACCAAAATTCCTATAAAATGATAATAGATGAAGCAAAATTTCTAATCATTTCAGGAATTATAGAAGCAATACTTACCATAGTAAGTTCAAATTCAAGAATACGAGATGAAATACTATCGTTTTCATAATATGGAGTATGAAAGAAAATAATATATTTCTCACGAGTATTGCAATAAAATAATATCCTTTACCTTAGTAGAAGCTTGGATTTGACTGGAATATCGGATATTATTCTGAGAAAATCTTGCAGAAAAACTACGCTCAAAGTATTCTTATATTCAAGAAAATACTCACAATACTCTAGAATAAGAATTTCTGATTTGAAAGTGGTGTGTTGAGGAAGGAGGGGTTACCACCTATTTATAGCAACAGATGGAAGAGAAATTTTCAAGGCATTCTGCCTAACTCTCATATTTTTCCTTCTCTGCCTAATGTTTGCCTAACTCCTCTCTTTTTTCAATGATGGGGGCCCACTCTTTGAAATATGCTTGCAGGAATACAAAGCCTAACTCACATTCATTATTGGGTGAGGGCTTATCAGTTGTTTGAAAACAAAAGATCCTTTCATTTCTTCTCAACCAAAATCCTTATTTTCCATCCTTATGGCCCCACAAAAGTTAGGAGCACATCTTTGTAGGAGAAATAAATGGCCATTACAAAAGAACAAAGCATTTGTGCAGGATTTCTTCCACCCACCACCTAAAAAGTCTTTCAAATAAAATTAAAACATATACGTCCCTTTTTATCACATGCATATATATATATATATATATATATATATATATATATATATAACAATAATATTATTATTTAAATAATTTAAAATATTATAACAATATTTTGAATGAATATTCTATCGGAGAAATATTTGGCAAACTTTCAACAAATAAATCATACTAAAATTCCTTCATTTATATCCACATAAAATAAATATTTCTTTATCATATAAATCAATAATTAATTATTCACAAATAATATTATAGAATCACAATAATGACAACCGGTAGTTTCTCGGAAAGAGGGGCTTTTCGATAAGGATTTCTCCTTCTTGTGCCTTGATTAGGTGACCAAACCTCTCCTTGACAGAGAACTTTCTAGACATTGTCGATAATAATTTATCTAATAATATTATTCAAATAATATGAATTATTGATCGAATAATGAAAATCTTTAAAGGGTGACAATTATTGAAATAACAATAATATAAAATATCAATATGACAATTATTGAATCGATAAAATAAAATATTGAAGAGTAATTACTATAACAATTATTGAGTAGTGCCTTCTTACGTAAGAATCAATAATTCAACAATCTTTATGCAATACCGGTAATGTCTTCTTATCGCAACCACGCGTATTATTGTATTTTAACCACCAGGTATTCCAACAGTGTTAATGGTAACAATTACGCCGTTATTTATAAAAACACATATTTGTCGTTTTCTTCATCCGACAGTTATTCTGTTATGGGGCCCACAAATGACTGCGCCGTCGTACAAATATTCCTGACAAAAAGAATATTCCCTAACCAAACGAATATTCCCCGTCAACAATGATTATTTTATAATCACTTGCTTATTTTGTAAAATTTGCACATTTCACCCATAACCAAAGTATTATATCAAATTATTACCTTATTATTTCAAGATAATAAATAAAGAAAATTCTATTTTATTTATAATAAGTTGGGGTCTTACAACATCTGAATACCGAGAAAATTTATGAGAGATAAGGTATTGACGAATCTCGGGTTTTAAACATCTCAGAAACATTCGCGTCATACGTTTCTCATTCTCTACCAAATGAGGTGCAAACACGGATAACCCGCGAACTTAGCCTCGTCTTCGAGACACTTCGTCATTTGTTCTATTCGGTCTAATAAACTTTCACTCATTCATATAGCGAATACTTTCGGAAAGTAGTTGTCATTGAACGATTCAAATCTTTCCCAAGACATGTTGAGTGCTATTGGTGGTAGTGCGCTTCACGATTTCCACCAATGATCGCCTTCTCCACGGAACATAAAGGTGGCGAATAGAACCTTTTGTTCCTCCGTGCATCCCAAGACATCGAATATCTTGGTAATTTTCTTGACCAACGTTTCCGCCTTAATCGGATCGGGCTTTCCCTAGAAATCTGGTGGTCTCAACTCTTTGAATCGCTTTGGGTTTGTGACAGATCCTTACGCTTTATCACTTGACCCTGTTTTTGTACAGTCTCCTCGTCGATTTTGCATGAACTGCAAAAAGCTCCTAAACATTCCATCATTCATCGTTTGCTCGGTAGTGTTGTTTATGTAAGACCCCAACTTATTATTAATGAAATTTAATTTTCTCTATTTATTATTTTGAAATAGTAAGGGTTGATTTGATTAATGTGGATAGTTATGGGTAAAATACGCAATATTTCAAAATAAGCAAGTGGTTATAAAATATTCATTGTTGTCGGGGAATATTCATTTGGTCATGGAATATTCTTCTTTGTCGGGAATATTCGTGCTGACGGCCATAGCGATCTTTTGTGGGCCCCATAACGAAAGCGATTGGATGAAGAAAGCGACAAATATAAGTTGTTTAAAAATAGCGTAGCGTAGTTATTCTGAGATTATCTTGTTAAAATACTCTGTGGTTAAAACACATGAGATACACACAAGGTATTGCACCAATTATTGATTCTTATATAAGAAGGCACTACTCAATAATGGTTATAGTAATTCTTTATTCGATTTTTATTGATTTAATAATTGTTGCGTTGATATTTTATATTGTTGTTGTTTGATAATTGTCATTACACGATTTTTTTCATTATCGAAGCAATAATTCATATTATCTGAATAATATTATTAGATAACATTATTGGCAATGTCTAGAAAGTTACATCTAAGGAGAGGTTTGGTCACCTAATTGCGCCAAGAAGAGAGAAATTCTTATTGGAAAGCCCCTCTTTCTGAGGAGCTACACAGTTGTCGATATTGTGATTACATAATATTATTTGTGAATAATTAATTATTGATTCATATGATGAGGAAAATATTGATTTTATGTGGATATAGATGGAGAAAATTTTTAATGTGACAATTGTTGAAAATTGAAATTTTATCTTTTTCTGATAAAATAATTCATTTAAATATATTATTATATTTTAATAATATAATAATGGTGATATTTTTACAACGAATGTGGGATATATGAGTATCTGAGGAGGAAGAGTATTTTTGTTGCAATAAATGTTTAAAACATGTTAAACATATGTCGGTGGACCCCATTTATTGGTGAAATTTGATTATAGCACGTAAAAAATCGTCTGTTTGTGGATTTTGGTCAATTTCATTTGGAATTTGGAAAAATTTCTTACGTAAAGTTGTAGAGAATTGAATTTTCTATAAAAACTCGTGAGATTCGAATTTTCTGATAAAAGGGCTATTTATTATGAATTATTGAAGTTTCGAAGCTCCGAAATAATTGATTTTTGGAAGTTTAAAATATTTAAAATAGGAAAAACGTTTTTTTACACTTGTGGGCCTCATGAAACATGTGCAAAGTGCTGAAGCTAGAGGATTCAAAGTGGGCGTAAGAAAATTTATTTATATATTAATATTATATTAAATTTTCTTCTTTGGTGTTCTAAGCAATTTCTTATAAATAGGGTGCTTAGGTTAGAATTGAAAATCACACCAGAAACTGAAGTTTTCTCTCTATATTATCGGCGTATTCTTGTGAGTATTTTGAGTATACTTTGAGTATTGCTATATCTGGTCTGAAGTTCAAGTCATAGCTTTATATCCTGTTTTTAAATTAAATCTTGATCTTTCGAGGTAAGGGATATTATTATTTTTCGTAATGATATTATTTCTTCATTATCATTATCTTTGAAATATTAATCTGAAGTTTTTATCAAATTTGGAACTTTTGGTGTAAGATTTACTATTCACGTATCTGGCCTTTATTTACGTATCTGATCTTATTTATTCACGAATCTGGCCTTATTCATCGAAAAATGAAAATTTTCCTTTTAAATCTAAAATATCTATTGTGGATACTAGCTTTGATTGTATCCATGTTTTGATCATTCTTGAATTTTACACCACTATGATTATTTTTGAGGTATTTTTGGACATGGATAAAACAAAATCTGAATCCTTAATCCTTAATCCTTGTCATTTTGTTTCAATTGGATTCGTTTCTTTAAAAATATTTTTCATCATCCTCGGTCTTAAATGATGATATTATTGAATATCTTTGGCTTTGTAGTGCAAAGATGAATGATTTCGATGAATATCTTTGGCCGTAGTGCAAAGATGAGCAGTGTTTAGATGAACATGACCAATGATGAATATCTTTGGCTGTAGTGCAAAGATGAATATTTGATTCGGATGTATATTGATTGATGTTACTGAGGATAAAAGATGAGCGATGAACTTTTAAATTCATACATAGAAGATAGTAGTTTGCATTCTCTACTTAACTCTTCTAATGAATTATTATTTCATTGCGAATATTGATTTAAAAACTTGTTGTCTATTATATTCTATTAGATTTTTCCTGTTGAAGACTAATGATAATTTGTTGTATATTATCTTAGTCATAATATTCTTCTTGGGCTAGTTGAGCTCACCCTTTTCCTTTTTGTTCCATTTTTCTTCTCGGGGAGGCGAGAATATAAGCGAGTACGAAGTCGAGGTATGGAATGAAGGTTCTAGAGAGTTGTTTAGTAGTCCTCACCATTTTTGTAAAATAATGTATCAATAAATGTGATGAGAATTTATTTGAGTATAGATATTGTCTAGAAGATAATATTTGTATTCAAACTCACAATTTCTTGTTGTAATAATAAAGTTGTAGTTGTTTACGTACCATGTATTGACAACTCGAGAATGGGTGATGTATACCTATTTTGGGGCGTCGCGGTTGGTATCGAGCTTAGGGATATGATCTCTGGCGGAGATCGGGAATAGAACTAGGAGGGAGGCAGAGTAAATCCTTATTTAGTGTGTCCTACTACCTAAGCTTATTTGTTAGTTGGTCGATATATAGGGATATTATGTGATATATTGATTTCCTTAATTAACCCTTGTTTTATGGCGGTATTTGAGAATGTCGTTGAGAATATTAACAATGGAAATGAGGCCGTGGAGACGCTTTGTATTCACCAACGAGGAGAAGCGTCTGCACAATTTGTGGCAATGTTCCTCCTGTGAACAACACCAATGGCGAGATGATGAGCGAGGGGATGTTTAGAAGCTTTTTGCGATTCATGCAAAATCGAGAGAGAGACTTCGTGTTCAAAATACGAGGAGAAATGATAGCAATTCACGGGTTGTCACGACCCAAGCGATTCAAAGTTGGGACCACGAAATTTAAGGAAAGCGAGATCGATCGATCATGGCGGAAACATGGGTCAAGCAAATTACCAAGATATTCGATGTCTTGGGATGCGGAGAGAACAAAAGGTTCCATTCGCCACCTTTATGTTAAAATGGCGAAGCGATTCTTGGTGGGAGTGCGTGAAGCGTACCCATCTGCCCGCCGCACTTTTCGGCATGTCTTGGGAGGCGTTTGAAACTATTTAATGACAAATACTTTCACGAAAGTGTTAAATCGTATGAAGGAAGTTGAGTTTATTAGATTAGAAGCGAAACAACATGGCGGTGTCTCGATCAGAGCAAAGTTTGCGAGTTATCGAGTTTGCACCTCATTTGGTGGAGAATGAGGAGCGTTATGGCGCGGATGTTTCTTAGAGGTTTGAAACACGTCGTCGTCGATATCTCATTTCTCATAAATTTTCTCTCTATTCGGATGTTGTAAATGAGGGCTCAATTATTAGAAAGCGATATACTTGAGTACGGTCAACTTGAGGGACCACTGACGAGGATCATCTGGGAGATGGTAGTCAACAAAACAATGATAACCAGTGGAGAAAGAAAAAGACGGACAAAAATGGTAACCACTCTGGTGGTAATCATGGTCATGAAAATAGAAGAAGCGAGTCGGGAGGAGATTTTAAAAAGAGGAGATTTAACAACGACCATGTGAAGGCAGCGGTCTTGCGTGACAAGCTGGTTCTAAGGGAGGAGAAACGACCACCGGTCATATATCTTTAAATCACGGGAAAGAGGGATATATCGATCAAACCGCCCACAACAGTTCAAGGTATGCTATAATTGTGGAAAGGAAGGACATATCGCTCGAGATTATCGATAGCGAAACCTAGTTCAATGAGGGACGGTGACTCGAAAAATCATCCCAAAAAAGTCAAAGTCAGCGGTTCTGGAAGAAGCGTTTGTTGTGGTTGGTCAAAATCGAGAGAACCCAAACGAGGTGATCACGGGTAAGCTATTTATAAATTCTTGAGAAGTTTATACCTTACTTGATCTGGGTGCTACCCATTCATTTATCTCTCTACTTGTGCTCAGCGTTTAAATTTGACTCAGGAAAAATTAGACTTTGACTATCTGTGGAAACTCAGTTAGGAGAAACTTTCATCACATCCACTTTGTTTATAAATCTTGTTTGATTCAAGTTGGCACCATCACCTTACTGTTGACCTTATCTCTTTAAAGATACTTGCTTTTGATGTGATTTTAGGGATTGATTGGTTAACTACACATCATGCCAAAATTAATTGTTTTAAATAAGGTTGTTAGCTTTCATATTCCTAAACAACTTTGTTATGCAATTCAACAACTAAACCATTAAAATCAATCAACATCATATCTAATCATAAAGCTATTCGTTTATTGAAAAGCGGATGTCAAGCTTTCTTAGCCCATGTTATGGATTTGAATAAAGACACGTCAAATTTGAATAATATTCTGTTGTTATTGACTTTCTGGCGTATTTCTGAAGAACTTCCGGTCTACCCCTAGAGCGTGAAGTTGAATTCTTTATTGATCTTGAACTGGTACAAAACCCATTTCTAAAACCCCATATCGAATGGCTCTATTGAACTTGAGGAGTTAAAGGTCCAACTACGAGGAATTATTGGACATCGGTTTCATTAAATCTAAGTACATCTCCTTGATGTGCTCTGTTTTTATTCGCAAAGAAGAAAGAGCGGAGTATGCGACTTTGTATTGACTATTGGGAATTGAACCATGTCACCATCGAGAATAGGTATCCTCTACCTCGTATTGATGACTTGTTTGACCCGATTCTGAGGGCACAATTCTTTTCAAAAATCGATCTTAGATTACGGATATCATCAATGAAGATTAGAACGAGGATATTCAAAAGGCGCCTTTAGAACTTCGATGCGGGCATTATGAATTCTTAGTCGTGTCTTTCGGATTGACTAATGCTCCTACTTGACTTTCATGGATATGATGAACCAGAGTATTCAAGGAATATTTGGATCGATTCGTTGTTGTTTTTATTGATGACATCCTCATATATTCCAAAAGTCGTGAAGATCATGAGCACCATTTGAAATTTGGTACTCCAAAGGCTTCGTGAAAACAAACTATATGCCAAATTGAAGAAATCGAGTTACGGCTTGAGGAAGTAGCATTCCTTGGGCGCGTGGTGTCAAAACATGGAGTATCTGTTGATCCGTGAAGATTGAAGCAATCTGAAGTTAGAACAACCGAAAGTAGGTGGTTGAAGTCGTAGCTTTTTAGGCTTAAATTTGGTTATTATCGGAGATTCGTGGAAGGGTTTTCTCGAATCGCTACTCCATTAACTTCATTAACTTCGAAAGGATACAAAATTCGTTTGGAGGCGAAGAATGCGAGAAGAGTTTCCAAGAGCTTAAGAGGAGACTTATTTGGCGACTTTGTTTCTAACAATACCATCTGGTTGGGATGGATTTGTTATCTCTGATGATGCTTGAGCAAAGGGTTAGGATGTGTTCTCATGCAGCGTGGGAAAGTCATTGCCTATGCCTCGCGACAACTTAAAGAGTATGAGAGGAATTATCCTACTCATGATCTAGAGTTAGTAGCGATCGTTTTGCGCTAAAGATATGGAGGCACTATCTATATGGGGAGAAAGTGGAGATATATTCAAACCATAAAAGCCTTAAATATTTCTTCACTCAAAAAGAACTCAACATCTGGCGGCGACGTTGGGTCGAAAGCTATTGAAGACTACGACCACACTATTGATACCATCTGGAAAAAGCGAGCGTGGTAGGCGACACGTTGAGTAGAAGATCATATCTTGAGGAACGAGTGCGATGATGTCAAGTATACGTATAGAGCCACTTTAATAGAAAAAGTTAAGGTTGCTCGAGCCACCCAGGGCGGGCGATGCGTATGAAGAAGAAAAAGTACAAGAAGGAGCTATTAGGGCGAGAATTGATGAAGAAGGAATACTTGAGTCCACTCTAGACTTTGTGTTCTAACGACTACGATTTGAAGTACAAGATTATGATGGAGGCACACAATACACCATTTGCAATCCATCACGGAAGTACTAAAATGTATCGTGATCTTGACATACATTTTGGTGGAACAATATGAAGAGAGAGATTGCAAAGTTTATCTCGATGTGTTTAACTTGTCAGCGTGTAAAGGCGGAGCATCTTGTACCTAAGGGTCCGTTGCAACCACTTGAGATTCGAAATGGAAGTGGGAACACATTACCATGGATTTAGTTTCTGGGTCTTCCTACGGTTTCTTAAGGTATCAATGCTATTTGGGTTATTGTTGATAGATTAACCAAGTCTGCTCATTTCTTGCCGATCACGGAGACTTATTCCCTTGAGCGTCTTGCTAGTATATGCGTGAATGAGATTGTGAGGTTGCATGGCATGCCGTATCCATAGTTTGGATCGTGAACCAAGATTTACTTCAAGATTTTGGGTTAGCTTGCAAAAAAAGTTATGGCACGCATTTGCGATTTAGTTCGACATACCATCCCCAAACAGACGGACAATCGAGAGGACTATTCAAACTCTTGAAGATCTATTAAGACTCTATGTCCTAGACTTCAAGGGCAGTTGGGATAAGTATTTACCATTGGTGGAATTCTCTTACAACAACAGTTATCAGGCAAGTATAGGTGTGTCTCCATTCGAATCATTATATGGATGAAAATGTCGTTCTCCAATATGTTCGGATGAGGTGGGTGAAGCAACATTGTTGGGACCCGAGTTAGTACGTATGACTACCGAAAAGATCCAAATGATTCGACAACGTATACAAACGGCACAAGATCGACAAAAGAGTTATGCGGATCTTCATCGAAAGAACGTGGAATTTAGTATAGGGGATCATGTATTGTTGCGAGTTGCTCCATGGAAGGGAGTTACAAGATTTGGGAAGAGAGAAAACTCGATCCACGATTTATTGGTCCATTTCAAATTCTTGAATAAGTAGGAAATGTAGCCTATAGACTTGCGTTACCTCCGAGTATGTCTAAATGTTCATAATGTGTTTCACATATCATACTTAAATAAATATGTGAAAGACCCAAACCACGTTATAGAGTTAGAACCAGGCACGAGATAGCCAGAAGACTTAACGTATGAGGAGGTACTGTCAAGATCTTGGATAGGAAGGAGCATGTCCCTACGCCATGAAGGTCATACCACAAGTTAAAGTTACGTGGAGGAGGATCATCTTATAGAGGAAATGACACAGGGAATTGGAAAGCGGAAATGAAAGCGAGGTATCCTCACCTTTTGAAACACAGTCGTCGTCGATTTCGAGGACGAAATTTCATAAGGAGGGAGGTTGTAAGACCCCAACTTATTATTAATGAAATTTAATTTTCTCTATTTATTATTTTGAAATAGTAAGGGTTGATTTGATTAATGTGGATAGTTATGGGTAAAATCATGAATATTTCAAAATAAGCAAGTGGTTATAAAATATTCATTGTTGTTGGGGGAATATTCGTTTGGTGGTGGAATATTCTTCTTTGTCGGGGAATATTAAATGCTGACGGTAGCGATCTTTTAATGGGGCCCATAACTGAAAAGTGATTGGATAAAGAAAATGAAAAATATAAGTTGTTTAAAAATAACGGCGTAGTTATTCACAGATTATCTTTGTTAAAATACTCGGTTGGTTAAAACACACGATGATACCACGGTATTGCACCAATTATTGATTTTATATAAAAAGGCACTTTACTCGAATAATGGTTATAGTAATTCTTTATTCGATTTTTTATTGATTTAATAATTGTTGCGTTGATATTTTATATTGTTGTTGTTTCAATAATTGTCATTACACGATATTTTTCATTATCGAAGCAATAATTCATATTATCTGAATAATATTATTAGATAACATTATTGGCAATGTCTAGAAAGTTACATCTAAGGAGAGGTTTGGTCACCTAATTGCGCTTGATGAAGGAGAAATTCTTATTGGAAAGCCCTCTCTTTCACAGGAGCTGCACAGGTTGTCAATATTGTGATTACATAATATTATTTGTGAATAATTAATTATTGATTCATATGATGAGAAAATATTGATTTTATGTAACTTTCTTACAGAAAGTTGTAGAAAATTGAATTTCCTATAAAACTTCATGATTCGAATTTTACGATAAAAGGGCTATTTAAAATAATTGATTTTTGGAAGTTTAAAATATTTAAAATAGGAAAAACGTTTTTTTACACTTATGGGCCTCATGAAACATGTGCAAAGTCTTTTGAAGCTAGAGGATTCAAAGTGGGCGTAAGAAAATTTATTTATATATTAATATTATATTAAATTTTACGCTTTGGTGTTCTAAGCAATTTCCTATAAATAGGGTCTTAGGTTAGAATGAAAATCACACCGTAAACTGAAGTTTTCTCTATATATTATCGGCGTATTCTTGTGAGTATTTTGAGTATACTTTGAGTATTGCTATACTGATTGCAAGTTCAAGTCATAGCCTTATATTGAAAGTAGTATGCACACAAGCCATCATGTTTGATGATAAAGCATATACTTTGTAACAATCTTATTCATTTATTAATAAAAAAGTATTAATTTATTAAAGGCTTTTAATTATCTACATGATCTTTGTTTTATAATATGTGATAAACCCATAGTTTTAAGCAATGCTTTTAGAATAATGATGATGATCATTCTAATGAGATCTAAATTCTTAGAAAGCTTAAAACTAAAATAGTTCCCAATCGTTGGATTACTAAATTGGGGATTAGTGAATCCGGATAGATTGGTACATCGTCGTTGCTTGCTCATTGGATGAGGATGATTGATCTCATGATCATTTGTGTGGAACACTAAAAGCAAGTATGTAGGTGCTTATTAGAGAATAAGTTCAATTTGAGCGTTGGCTCATTAAGGAATACCTAATGGAGTTTTATTTGCTGTCGATAGGAATTCTGTATAGTGATAGTAGTCTGAAGTGATCCTTGGACTTGAGATCATCATAGTATCTTGTGTATGATGAGTTATACTTTGACTTATTCCTTAAGACCCTTAGGGTATATCAAAGGGTATGCTTGGGTATAATAAGTTATACATGGAGATAATGTATGATCGATAAAGAATCTACCACTTCAATAAAGAGAAATGTCTATGTGATTCGATAAATGACAACCCGGTAGTCCTTGGCGGCGAAATGAAATTAGAAAGGAGTTTCTAATTTGCATTATTTGGAGTTGTGCATTTAAGGATCGAAATACATATAATTAAATAAAATAAGACTTGTGATAATTCCATGTCTTATATTTAATTGGGACATTGTATGGTGGAAGGATTGAATTATGCGGTAACTATTTACTCAAAGGTTCTTTAATGATTAATGTTGAAATCTATATTATCTGGAAAGTGCGTTGATGTTTTGGGGAGGCTTATCCTATTGTAGAATAAATATTATTTATTTAAATAAATTAATTGTTTAATTTATTTATTTAAATAAGATTAGAATTATTCTAATTGATTTATTCTGTATAGGTTTAATATGGAGAACCTAAAGGGTCACACCATAAAAGGAAGAATAATTATTTAAGAAGTTAATGGCATAATCGTAATAATATGTTATGTATATTTAATTTAATCTATGGTGATAGAATAAATTAAATAGCTTAATATTATTATTTAATATTTTAGAAATATTAAATATAAATTAATAAGAGGAGTCTTATTAATATTATTACAATTATTATTATTTTAATTTCTAAAAGAGTTTAGGAATTAATTTAATATAAGTACTCTCATTTATTCCTAATTGGATTAGGAAGAAAAATTAGTTAAAGGAGTTTAATTAATTATCCTAATAAGATTAGGGAGCTTAATTAATTAAAAAATTTAATTAATTAAAAAAACCCAATTCCTTAATTGTTAAGGTGGGTTGCCCATATCTATAAATAAGAGGAGTCTTATTATGGGTGGTATGGGTTGTTGACTTTTTAAAATATACGTAATAATTCCAATTTGTTGGGAAGTATGCCTTTTTATATAGAGATAGAAAACTAGGGTTTGCCATAACCACCCATCTTCTTGAATTTTATTCTTCCTTGGTGGATCACCTCTGAGAGGCCAAACACATTGGGTGGCTAACGTTGATCGAAGGAAGGAACCAAACCCGTGGATTCAGATTGAGCGAAAGGATTTGGAGGTGAACTTGTACACGAGAAGCTTCGATCTTGAGGGTATGATTTTATTCTTTATCTTTTCGTTTAATTAATAATTATGCATAAAGGGTGATCAAGGGTTTATGGTTTGTAAAATTTTTAAACTCGATTTTTACACGCTTAGCATTTTTTTTTGCATTTGATTGCGTTCTTGAATATTACAAACCTAACGGTGGCATCGAGCCAAACCTTTATCACAAATTATTAATTGTTTTAATTTGATATGTATATTGATATGTGTTTAGAACAATTTAATTGGGCATAATTTTATTGTATAAATTTATTTAAAAAAAAAAAAAAAAGTTATATATATATATATGATTAAAATTAAAAATAAAAAAAATTTTTTTTTTTTTTTTTAAAATGGTATGAAATGCATTTTTTTTAATGTAATTGTAATGCGATTTTAATAAAAAGGAAATGCACGAAAATCGAGAAGATTGGCTAATGATGGGTAATAAGTAATGATTGGCATGATTGGCATGATGGCTAATGAATGATGGTATAAAATAATTTGCATGATTAAATAATACGATTTTTTTGATGGGCGCATATAAATATAGGCAAAGATTAAGCTTATATGTAATGGTTTAAGTAAAATTAAAAAAAAAAATATATCACGTGATATATTATAAGGATATATATATATATATATATATATATATATATATATATATATATATATATATATATATATATATATATATATATATATATATATATATATATATATATATATATATATTATTATTATATATATATATAATAATGGTTTTGTTTTATTATTATATATATATAATTTTTAATAATTTTATTATTAAAATAAAAATTTTATTTTAATATTAAAATAAAAGTTTATTTTATATTAAAATAAAAAGGTTTATTTTAATTTTAAAATTAAATTTCATGCTAACTAATTAGAGTTGGAATTGGATTCCATGATAATTAACTAATTGGAGTTGAAATTGGATTGCCTAATTTCCTTAAATAAAGGAGTTTATTTAGATATGAAATAAGATTTCATATTATTCAAAATAAAAAGTTTATTTGTGAATAGGAAAGAGAATCCATGTTTTCTTAAATAAAGGAGTTTATTTAAATATGAAATAAGATTTCATATTATTCAAAATAAAGGAGTTTATTTGTGAATAGGAAAAAGAATATCCCTTTAATGTTTCCTTTAATAAAAGATTTTTTATATAAAAATTGGATTCCATAATTAATTAATTAATTAAAATAAAGGAGTTTATTTTGATTAAAATTTTGATTAAAATAAAATAGTTTATTTTATTCAAAATTGGATAAATTAAAATAAAATAGTTTTATTTTGATTTAAATTTGGATTAAAATAAAGAGTTTATTTTGATTCAAAATTAGATTTTATACTAACTAAATTTGCCCATTAAATGATATCGATATATATATTAAATGTTTATTATTCATAAGATGAATGTTATTTATTGATGCATATGATGATGTGTATGATAATAAATGGGATTGATTATGGATTATTGACCCGATGTGATTGGATTTTATTTTAGTTGGATGCATGAATGTATGGGTTTTATTAAATGGAATTACTGCGTACCTCGTCTTCTCTAATTTTTCTTAATGTAAATTCTATCTCTCTCTATGTACTTCCCTTGGCTAGCGATCGAGGTTTCTATTTATTTTAAATAGTTTTGTAATAGGAATAGTTAGAATTAATTTTGAAAAATTAGAGATCGAAGAACAAGGAGGCGCTTGAAGACCCGTTTGTAATGGAGCAGGGTTTAAAAATGTAATAGTTATATTTAAATATTATTTCTTGCACCCCTAGGGTTTGACCTTTTGGTTCACTTGGTGGCTCTAGTGAACGAAACTAGAATAAAAGTCCATAATCAATCCGGGTAGAATATAGTATTCTATATGTGCATGCTTATACTATATATATATATATATTATTATGCAAACATGCTTGCATGTTCATTAATATAATGTATTATTTTATATATATATATGCATATGCTAAATAAGATGAGACAAATTAATAACAAACCCCTCAATTTTTTTTTATATATATTAAGTCCTAAGTTCAAAGATATTTGGAATATCGAGCGTTAAGCCTTCTAGCATGATAAAATTAATAGAGTATTAAATATTTAATATGAGTTTGTTGTGTCACCACAAGGCAAGTATTAAGTATTTAAGATGTTAATTTATCACATTTGATGCTTATAAAGAAAATTGAACAATATTGTTTTGTTGTGTCACCACAAGGATGATATTTTCTTTTTGAATATATGGGAGTGCTAGGTCGGACTTAACTTGGATAATTTTGATTCGGATGTGCCACCACTTGATCAAAATAATCTAAGAGGCAAAAGAAAAGGAGTTGCATAGTTGATGTAATTGACAAAAGTTGTCTACCTATTTATTTATATATAGTTTGTTGTGTCACCACAAGGCTATATATACATTTGAAATGGGATCCTTATTCTCACTAGCAAATCTTTAATTAGATTTTGCTTAGAACTATATAAGTGAGGTAATATAGTTTGAAGAAAATAGTGGGAGATACCAATTTAAAACAAGACCTAATTTATTTTGGTAATTAATAAAAGAATGTATGTTAAAATGTTGTTAATTACAAATTCATTTATGAAAATTTTACAATGTCTAAAATTACTATCAACTGCGAAGCATATTAGATGCTAAATTAACGGGCCAAAATTAAGCGGATTGGTTAAGGAATTTGAGAATAGTTCTCATGGTTTGAAAAGCTATCTTATGTCATATCGCTTATCCTGCAAATGGTTGCGAATAATGCCTCGAGGAAGAGATTGCTACTTTTAGAAAGTGGCGAGATGATGCCTGATTGGCTCGATGCATCATGCTTTCGCATCCATGAGTAACGAGCTTGACGTCGACATGAAACTATGGATGCTCTCTTATATATCCTGCACATCAAGTAGTTGATGGTGAGGAAAGTGGGGCCGATAGATATCGAGATATCTAAGGAGCTCTTAGATCTAGAATGGCCATGACACTATAATGCAGACAAAAGTTCTTAACATAATCAATTTGATTGATCGATTAGGACAACGGGTTTTGTCATGGATGGAGAGTTGAGCGAAGATTTGATCTTGCACTCACTCCGGGACTCCTTTCACAATTGTTGTGAATTTTTCATATGAACAAGCTAGATATCGACTTCATTGATTTGCTTAACATATTGAAAAATGTTGAGAGTCACTTTCGACCAAGAAAGACCAAGTCTTCTTGGTAGGGGCCAAAGGGATCTTACGAAAAGAAGAAGATTTCAAAGAAGGTAAATAGAAAGGCATAAACAAAGGATAATAAGAACAAAAGCGTCACGGATAGCAAAGGTTTGCTTCCCTTGCAATAAGCTGGACCTTTGGAAAGAAAGCTGCGAAAGCATCTTGCGAGGCTAACGAAAGAAGCTTAGTGAAGTTTGATTCTAAATCTGAATTTTTGTTCATGATTTAAAATAAATTTTTCTTTAAGTCGAGGTTCTACTTGGGTATTGGATACCGACTTTGGTTATCATAAATATAGATTTATGAAGGGACCAAGCGAAGTAGAAAAGCTAAACAAATATAAGTAATCTATGTGTGGAAAATGAAGCAAAGGTTGCCATATTAGCCATAGAAACTTATAGTTTAGCAATGCTACGAAAAATCTATTAAGTCGATAAGTTGTTATTGTATTCCGGTTCTTGTTAAAAATATTATTTCCATTTTATTGTTGGACAATAAAATCTTTGGTATTATAATTAAGAACAATTGTTGTTACTATTTATAATAATAATGTTTTGTATAGAACTGAAATATTACTTAATAAATTTTGTATACTTGACTTACGTGAAAATATATTTTGCAAATTGAACAAACTAGTATAAGAAAAGGAGATGATCATTCAAAGAGTTGAATGTGTGTATTTGTTTGAAATACAAGTGTGAATTATTTGAAAGGTTCAAAGAATTCAAAGTGAAACAAATTGGCAAAGTATTAAGATTCTTTGATTAGATCGAGGAATAAATACTTGTGCAATAAGTTTCTAGATCATCTCAAATGGTTTTCTCATAATGGACGCCTCGATCTGCAATAATTGATTGATGTATCTGAATGAAAAAATCGTACCTTGTTGGACATGGTGCGGTCCATAATGATTTTACTGAGCATTCCGGTATCCTTACAGGATCATGTCCTAGAAATGGTACGCATATCTCTACGAAAAGGTAACCTCAAAATCCACCCCAAGACTCCATAAAAGTTATGGGCGGGGAGGATTCCTAATCTTAAGTATGTTAAGATAAGGGGTTGTCGACTTATGTGAAAAGGTTTGAAAGGATAAGCTTGGGACAAGATTTGACAAATCTGATTTGTGGGACATCCTAAAGTAAGTTTAGGGTATATGTTCTATAATCCTACTTAGCAAAAGGTGTTTGTTACGAAACACGCACGCCTTAAAGATAAAGGTGTTTATCATTAAAGGGGGGCTAGTGGGAGGATAATAGATCTTGAAAGTTCAAGAACCACAAAACACTTATAAATCGAATAAGAGGAACACATAGATAGACCTATTGTACCCTGGCCAAATAAATAAATGCGGAATAGTCTGAAAAGATACCTAGGAGGTATGGATTCATCATAGATGATGATGATGATGAGTACACATCATAGAAGATGATGATCCGATTACATCTGATGAGGTAAGTGTTGTAGACACTCGAGAGAAATGGATTGAAACAAGTTTCTCAAATATGGAACATTCGTTTTGATGAAGCGATCAAAAGAGTTTGATTTTATCAAAATAAGAATGAACCTAGTATGTACAAAAGGGTCGATTGGGAGTATCGTGACATTCCTAGTATATATGTTGATATACTACGGATAAGGAATGACATACCAATGCTACTGATCGATAAAGATAAAGTTGTCTAAACATTCCTCCATGAATGATTTGGGAAGAGTATCTTAATTGGGGATATAAATCTATATAGATAGATTTAAAAGGATGCTCGACTTAACCCGAGCGTATATTCATTTGATGCTAAAGTTGTTTAGCATGGCAAACTCAAGAGATGTCTCATGTTGATGAGCCGTGGGTGTATCTCTCTTAATAGTCCCCATAGACTCCGAAAAGAGAGATCGCATGAGTGACAATCATGTATGCAATGAAATATCGAGACACGATGTTGATCGGTCGTATTATGGAGAAGTTCACTATGAGTCGGTGAAAAACATCTTAAAGTGCTTAGCAAGCACTAAGGATGTGATCATATTCATGGTGGGTCTTAATTAAAACTAGAGGCTTAACGGACTCAAGTTTTTTTTGAGACGAGACCAAGATGATAGAAAATCCACTTTAAGGTAAAGGGTTACCTTGAGCGATTGGTGCGATGAATTGGAAAGGTTCCAAACAATGAAAGAGTTCTTTGGTTTAGTGATAAAGACAAAGTATATAGCTATAAATGAAGGCTGCCAGTTGATTGTTTGGATTAAAAGTTCATTCTGAGAACTAGGAATAGTTCTAAAGTCTCATCTTGGATCTAAACATGTGTTGTGGCACTTTCATTTGATTATTAGAATCATTGAAAGATGGGAAATCACTATAGAGATAGTGGACTCTCATGAACAACATTACATATCCATTAACTAAAAGCTTATCCAACGGACGGGATAATAATCACTTAGAGAAGAAGAGTATGAGATACCATGACGATTGGCTTTAGTGCAGTGGGAGATTGAAAGTAGTATGCACACAAGCCCGATCATGTTTGATGATAAAGCGTATACTTTGTAACAATCTTATTCATTTATTAATAAAAAGTATTAATTTATTAAAGGCTTTTAATTATCTACATGATCTTGTTTTATAATATGTGATAAACCCATAGTTTTAAGCAATGCTTTTAGAATAATGATGATGATCATTCTAATGAGATCTAAATTCTTAGAAAGCTTAAAACTAAAATAGTTCCCAATCATTGGATTACTAAATTGGGGATTAGTGAATCCGGATAGATTGGTACATCGTTGCTTGCTTTCGTTGGATGAGGATGATTGATCTCATGATCATTTGTGTGGAACACTAAAAGCAAGTATGTAGGTGCTTATTAGAGAATAAGTTCAACGAGCGTTGGCTCAAGCTAAGGAATACCTAATGGAGTTTTATTTGCTGTCGATAGGAATTCTGTAGTGATAGTAGTACTGAGTGATCCTTGGACTTGAGATCATCATAGTATCTTGTGTATGATGAGTTATACTTTGACTTATTCCTTAAGACCCTTAGGGTATATCAAAGGTATGCTTGGGTATAATAAGTTATACATGGAGATAATGTATGATCGATAAAGAATCTACCACTTCTAATAAAGAGAGAAATGTCTATGTGATTCGATAAATGACAACCCGGTAGTCCTTGGCGAAGCGAAATGAAATTAGAAAGGAGTTTCTAATTTGCATTATTTGGAGTTGTGCATTTAAGGATCGAAATACATATAATTAAATAAAATAAGACTTGTGATAATTCCATGTCTTATATTTAATTGGGACATTGTATGGTGGAAGGATTGAATTATCTGGTAACTATTTACTCAAAGGTTCTTTTTAATGATTAATGTTGAAATCTATATTATCTGGAAAGTCGTTGATCATTGGGGAGAACTTATCCTATTGTAGAATAAATATTATTTATTTAAATAAATTAATTGTTTAATTTATTTATTTAAATAAGATTAAATTGTTCTAATTGATTTATTCACAACCTGGTTTAATATGGAGAACCTAAAGGGTCACACCATAAAAGGAAGAATAATTATTTAAGAAGTTAATGGCATAATCGTAATAATATGTTATGTATATTTAATTTAATCTATGGTGATAGAATAAATTAAATAGCTTAATATTATTATTTAATATTTTAGAAATATTAAATATAAATTAATAAGAGAGTCTTATTAATATTATTACAATTATTATTATTTTAATTTCTAAAAGAGTTTAGGAATTAATTTAATATAAGTACTCTCATTTATTCCTAATTGGATTAGGAAGGAAAATTAGTTAAAGGAGTTTAATTAATTATCCTAATAAGATTAGGGAGCTTAATTAATTAAAAGAATTTAATTAATTAAATAAAACCCAATTCCTTAATTGTTAAGGTGGGTTGCCCACATCTATAAATAAGAGAGAGTCTTATTATGGGTGGTATGGGTTGTTGACTTTTTTGAAAGTACGTAATAATTCCAATTTGTTGGAGAGTATGCCTTTTTCTATAGAGATAGAAAACTAGGGTTTGAGCATAACACCCATCTTCTTGAATTTTATTCTTCCTTGGTGGATCACCTCTGAGGCCAAACATGGGTGGCTAACGTTGATCGAAGGAAGGAACCAAACCGGTGGATTCAAGTTGAGCGAAAAAATTTGGAGGTGAACTTGTACACGAGGAAGCTTTATCGATCTTGAGGGTATGATTTATTCTTTTTATCTTTATCTTTTACGTTTAATTAATAATTGTGCATAAAGGGTGATCAGGGTTTATGGTTTGTAAATTTTTAAACTCATTTTTTAAACTACGATTTTAACGGCATCGAGCTTTATGCAAATTATTAATTGTTCAAATTTGATATGTATATTGATATGTGTTTAGAACAATTTAATTGAGCATTTTTATTGCGTTTTATTCAAAATAAAAGAGTTTATTTGTGAATAGGAAAGAGAATCCATGTTTCCTTAAATAAAGGAGTTTATTTAAATATGAAATAAGATTTCATATTATTCAAAATAAAGGAGTTTATTTGTGAATGGGAAAGAATATCCGTGTTTCCTTTAATAAAAGATTTTTATATATATGGAATTGGATTCCATAATTAATTAAAATAAAGGAGTTTATTTTGATTAAAATTTTGATTAAAATAAAATAGTTTATTTTATTCAAAATTAGATAAATTAAAATAAAATAGTTTTATTTTGATTTAAATTTGGATTAAAATAAAAGAGTTTATTTTGATTCAAAAATAGATTTTATACTAACTAATTTTGCCCATTAAATGATATCAATATATATATTAAATGTTTATTATTCATAAGATGAATGTTATTTATTGATGCGTATGATGATGTGTGTATGATGATAAATGGGATTGATTATGGACTATTGACGAATATGATTGGATTTTATTTTAGTTGGATGCATGAATGTATGGGTTTTATTAAATGGGGTCTGCACATACCTCGTCTTCTCTAATTTTTCTTAATGTAAATTCTATCTCTCTCCTCATGTACTTCCCTTGATTTGCGATCAAGGTTTCTATTTATTTTAAATAGTTGTGTAATAGGAATAGTTAGAATTAATTTTAGAAAATTAGAGATCAAGGAACAAGGAGCTTGAAGACCCGTTTGTAATGGAGCCCAGGGTTTAAATGTAATAGTTATATTTAAATATTATTTCTTTGCACCCCTAGGGTTTGACCTTTTGGTTCACTTGGTGGCTCTAGTGAACCAAACTAGAATAAAAGTCCATAATCAATCCGGGTAGAATATAGTATTCTATATGTGCATGCTTATACTATATATATTATATATTATGCAAACATGCTTCGCATGTACATTAATATGATCGTATTTTATATATATATATGCATGCTGCCATTAAACAAGATGAGACAAATTAATAACAAACCCCTCAATTTTTTTATATTAAGTCCTAAGCGTTCAAAGATATTTGGAATATCGAGCGTCGCCTTTCTAGCATGATAAAATTAATAGAGTATTAAATATTTAATATGAGTTTGTTGTGTCACCACAAGGCAAGTATTAAGTATTTAAGATGTTAATTTATCACATTTGATGCTTATAAAGAAAATTGAACAATATTATTTTGTTGTGTCACCACAAGGATGATATTTTTCTTTTTTGAATATATGGAGTGCTAGGTCGGACTTAACTTGGATAATTTTGATTCTGATGTGCCACCACTTGATCAAAAAATAATCTAAGAGGCAAAAAAGAAAAGGAGTTGCATAGTTGATGTAATTGACAAAAGTTGTCTACCTATTTATTTATATATAGTTTGTTGTGTCACCACAAGGCTATATACATTTGAAATGGGATCCTTATTCTCACTAGCAAATCTTTAATTAGATTTTGCTTAGAACTATATAAGTGAGGTAATATAGTTTGAAAAAAATAGTGGGAGATACCAATTTAAAACAAGACCTAATTTATTTTGGTAATTAATAATAGAATGTATGTTAAAATGTTGTTAATTACAAATTCATTTATAGAATTTTACAATGTCTAAAATTACTATCACTGCAAGCATATTAGATGCTAAATTAACGGGCCAAATTAAACGGATTGGTTAAGGAATTTGAGAATAGTTCTCATAGCTGAAAAGCTATCTTATGTCCTTAATACGCCTATCCCTGCAATGGTTGCAGACAATGCCTCTGAGGAAGAGATTGCTATTTTTAGAAAGTGGCAAGATGATGCACAGTTGGCTCAATGCATCATGCTCGTATCCATGAGTAACGAGCTTCAGCGTCAGCATGAAACTATGGATGCTCTTACTATACTCCTGCACATCAAGTAGTTGATGGTGAGGAAAGTAGGACTGAAAGATATCAGATATCTAAGGAGCTCTTCCGATCTAGAATAACCGATGACACTACAATGATGCATAAAAAGTTCTTAACATAATCAATTTGATTGATCAATTAGGACAACCGATTTTGTCATGGATGGAGAGTTGAGCCAAGATTTGATCTTGCACTCACTCCCTAACTCCTTTCACAATTATTGTGAATTTTTCATATGGACAAGCTAGATATCGACCTTCATTGATTTGCTTAACATATTGAAAAATGTTGAGAGTCACTTTCGAACCAAAAAACCAAGTCTTCTTGGTAAGGGCCAAAGGATCTTACGAAAAGAAGAACGATTCAAAGAAGGTATATAGAAAGGCATAAACAAAGGATAATAAGAACAAAAGCGATCACGGATAGCAAAGGAGTTTGCTTCCACCGCAATAAGCTTGGACAATTTGGAAAGAAAGCTGCGAGAAGCATCTTGCGAGACTAACGAAGAAGCTTAGTGAAGTTTGGGTTACAATACAATTTTTTGTTCATGATTTAAAATAAAATTTTCTTTATGTCAATGTTCTACTTGGGTATTGGATACCAACTTTGGTTATCATAAATATAGATTTATGAAAGGACCAAGCAGAAGTAGAAAGCTAAACAAATATAAGTAATCCTATGTATGGAAATGTAGCAAAGGTTGCCATATTAGCCATAGAAACTTATAGTTTAGCAATGCTACGAGCAAATCTATTAAGTCGATAAGTTGTTATTGTATTCCAGTTCTTGTTAAAAAATATTATTTCCATTTTATTGTTGGACAATGAAATCTTTGGTATCATAATTAAGAACAATTGTTGTTCTATTTATAATAATAATGTTTTGTATAGAACTGAAATATTACTTAATGGATTTTGTATACTTGACTTACGTGAAAAATATATTTTGCAAATTGAACAAACTAGTATAAGAAAAGGAGATGATCATTCAAAGAGTTGAATGTGTGTATTTGCTGAAATACAAGTGTGAATTATTTGAAAGGTTCAAAGAATTCAAAAGTGAAACAAATTGGCAAAGTATTAAGATTCTTTGATTAGATCAAGGAATAAATACTTGTGCAATAAGTTTCTAGATCATCTCAAATGGTTTTCTCACAATGGACGCCTCCAGATACGCAATAATTGATTGATGTATCTGAATGAAAAAATCGTACCTTGTTGGACATGGTGTGGTCCATAATGATTTTACCGACATTCCAGTATCTTTCTAGGATCATGTCCTAGAAATGGCTGCATATCTACGAAAAGGTAACCTCAAAATCCATTTGAGACTCCATAAAAGTTATGGACAGGGAGGATTCCTAATCTTAAGTATGTTAAGATAAGGGGTTGTCCAACTTATGTGAAACGGTTTCGAAGAATAAGCTTGGGACAAGATTTGACAAATACAGATTTGTGGGACATCCTAAAGTAAGTTTAGGGTAAATGTTCTATGATCTTATTTAGCAAAAGGTGTTTATTACGAAACACGCTGCCTTCTAAGATAAAGGTGTTTATCATTAAAAGGGGCTAGTGGGAGGATAATAGATCTTGAAGAGTTCAAGAACCACAAAACACTATAAATCAAATAAGAGGAACCTATAGATAGACCCATTGTACCACAACCGAATTGTAAATCTGGAATAGTACCGAAGATACCTGGGAGGTATGGATTCATCATAGATGATGATGATGATGAGGTACACATCATAGAAGATGATGATCCGATTACATACGATGAGGTAAGTGTTGTGAACACTTTCGAGAGAAATGGATTGAAACAAGTTTCTCAAATATGAAACATTCGTTTTGATGAGGCAATCAAAAGAGTTTGATTTTATCAAAATAAGAATGAACCTAGTGTGTAATACAAAAGGGTCGATTGGGAGTATCGTGACATTCCTAGTACTATATGTTGATATACTACGGATAAGGAATGACATACCAATGCTACAATCAGTAAAGATAAAGTTGTCTAAACATTCCTCCATGAATGATTTGGGAAGAGTATCATTATTGGGGATGCAAATCTATACAGATAGATTTAAAAAGATGCTCGACTTAACCCAAGGAACGTATATTCATTTGATGCTAAAGTTGTTTAGCATGGCAAACTCCAAGAGATGTCTCATGTTGATGAGCCATGGAGTGTATCTCTCTTAATAGTCCCCATAGACTCCAAAGAAGAGAGATCGCATGAGTGACAATCATGTATGCAATGAAATATACGAGACCTGATGTTGATCAGTCATATTCTGGAGAAGTTCACTATGAGTCAGTGAAAAACATCTTAAAGTGCTTAACCGGCACTAAGGATGTGATCATATTCATGGTGGGTCTTAATTAAAACTAGAGGGCTTAACAGACTCAAGTTTTTCAGACAGACCAAGATGATAGAAAATCCACTTTAAGGTAAAGGGTTACCTTGAGCGATGGTGCGATGAATTGGAAAGGTTCCAAACAATGAAAGAGTTCTTTGGTTTAGTGATAAAGACAAAGTATATAGCTATAAATGAAGTCGCAAGTTGATTGTTAGGATTAAAAAGTTCATTCTGAGAACTAGGAATAGTTCCCAAGTCTCATCTTGGATTTAAACATGTGTTGTGGCACTTTCATTTGATTATTAGAATCATTGAAAGATGGGAAATCACTATAGAGATAGTGGACTCTCTTGAACAACATTACATATCCATTAACTAAAGCTTATCCAACAAACAGGATAATCGTCACTTAGAGAAGAAGAGTATGAGTTACCATGACGATTGGCTTTAGTGCAAGTGGGAGATTGAAAGTAGTATGCACACAAGCCCGATCATGTTTGATGATAAAGCATATACTTTGTAACAATCTTATTCATTTATTAATAAAAAGTATTAATTTATTAAAGGCTTTTAATTATCTACATGATCTTTGTTTTATAATATGTGATAAACCCATAGTTTTAAGCAATGCTTTTAGAATAATGATGATGATCATTCTAATGAGATCTAAATTCTTAGAAAGCTTAAAACTAAAATAGTTCCCAATCATTGGATTACTAAATTGGGGATTAGTGAATCCGGGATAGATTGGTACATACGTTGTTGCTTTCATTGGATGAGGATGATTGATCTCATGATCATTTGTATGGAACACTAAAGCAAGTATGTAGGTGCTTATTAGAGAATAAGTTCATTTGAGCGTGGCTCGCTAAGGAATACCTAATGGAGTTTTATTTGTGCATCAATAGGAATTCTGTAGTGATAGTAGTCAAGTGATCCTTGGACTTGAGATCATCATAGTATCTTGTTTATGATGAGTTATACTTTGACTTATTCCTTAAGACCCTTAGGGTATATCAAAGGGTATGCTTGGGTATAATAAGTTGTACATGGAGATAATGTATGATCGATAAAGAATCTACCACTTCTAATAAAAGAAGAAATGTCTATGTGATTCGATAAATAACAACTCAAGTAGTCCTTGGCGGCGAGTAATGAAATTAGAAAGGAGTTTCTAATTTGCATTATTTGGAGTTGTGCATTTAAGGATCGAAATACATATAATTAAATAAAATAAGACTTGACAAGTAATTCCATGTCTTATATTTAATTGGGACATTGTATGGTGGAAGGATTGAATTGTATGCAGTAACTATTTACTCAAAGGTTCTTTAATGATTAATGTTGAAATCTATATTATCCGGAAAGTCGTTGATCGCTAGGAGGCTTATCCTATTGTAGAATAAATATTATTTATTTAAATAAATTAATTGATTAATTTATTTATTTAAATAAGATTAGAATTATTCTAATTGATTTATTCACAACCTAGTTAATATGGAGAACCTAAAGGGTCACACCATAAATGGAAGAATAATTATTTAAGAAGTTAATGGCATAATCGTAATAATATAAAGATGTATATTTAATTTAATCTATGGTGATAGAATAAATTAAATAGCTTAATATTTATTATTTAATATTTTAGAAATATTAAATATAAATTAATAAGAGGAGTCTTATTAATATTATTACAATTATTATAATTTTAATTTCTAAAAGAGTTTAGGAATTAATTTAATATAAGTACTCTCATTTATTCCTAATTGGATTAGGAAGGAAAATTAGTTAAAGGAGTTTAATTAATTATCCTAATAAGATTAGGGAGCTTAATTAATTAAAAGAATTAATTAATTAAAACCCAATTCCTTAATTGTTAAGGTGGGTTGCCCACATCTATAAATAAGAGGAGTCTTATTATGGGTGGTATGGGTTGTTGACTTTAACAAAGTGCGTAATAATTCCAAGTTGTTGGGAGTATGCCTTTTCTATAGAGATAGAAAACTAGGGTTAGCCATAACACCCATCTTCTTGAATTTTATTCTTCCTTGGTGGATCACCTCTGAGGCCAAACACATGGGTGGCTAACGTTGATCGAAAGGAAGGAACCAAACCCGGTGGATTCAAGATTGAGCGAAAGGATTTGGAGGTGAACTTGTACACGAGGAAGCTCGATCTTCAAGGGTATGATTTATTCTTTATCTTTTCGTTTAATTAATAATTATGCATAAATGGTGATCCGGGTTTATGGTTTGTAAATTTTTAAACTCGATTTTTACACGCTTAGCATTATTTTGCAATTTGATTACATGCGCGTGAATATTACAAACCTAACGGTGGCATCGAGCCAAACCTTTATGCAAATTATTAATTGTTCAAATTTGATATGTATATTGATATGTGTTTAGAACAATTTAATTGGGCATAATTTTATTGTATAAAATTTATTTAAAAAAAAATCTGGTTATATATATATATATATGATTACCTAGAAAAAAAAAGCGTGATTTTTTTTAATTAAGCGTGTATGAAATTTGCATCAGTTTCAATGTAATTGTAATGCAGTTTTAATAAAAGGAAACGCATACGAAAATCGAGAAGATTGGCTAATGATGGTGATAAGTAATGATTGGCATGATTGGCGATGATGGCTAATGATGGTGATAAGTAATGATTGGCATGATTGGCGATGATGACTTTGATGGAGCCGCACGAAAATCGAGGCAAAGATTAAGTTCGCTGCTTGTACACGGTTTAGAAAAAAATTAAAAAAAAAAAGGATCACGTGATTAGCGAAGAAGAAGCGAGGAGTATGAAATAAGTATATATATATATATATATATATATATAATATATTCTATAATATATACTATAATATATATATACGGTTTTATTATATATATAATAAAATAATGGTTTTGTTTTATTATTATATATATATATATATTCTTAATAATTTTATTATTAAAATAAAAATTTTATTTTAATATTAAAATAAAAGTTTATTTTATATTAAAATAAAAGGTTTATTTTAATTTTAAAATTAAATTTCATCTTAACTAATTAGAGTTGGAATTGGATTCCATGCTAACTAATTGGAGTTGAAATTGGATTGCCTAATTTCCTTAAATAAAGGAGTTTATTTAGATATGAAATAGATTTCATATTATTCAAAATAAAAGAGTTTATTTGTGAATAGGAAAGAGAATCCATGTTTCCTTAAATAAAGGAGTTTATTTAAATATGAAATAAGATTTCATATTATTCAAAATAAAGGAGTTTATTTGTGAATGGGAAAAGAATATCCGTGTTTCCTTTAATAAAAGATTTTTATATATATGGAATTGGATTCCATAATTAATTAAAATAAAGGAGTTTATTTTGATTAAAATTTTGTTTAAAATAAAATAGTTTATTTTATTCAAAAATTAGATAAATTAAAATAAAATAGTTTTATTTTGATTTAAATTTGGATTAAAATAAAAGAGTTTATTTTGATTCAAAATAGATTTTATACTAACTAATTTTGCCCATTAAATGATATCAATATATATATTAAATGTTTATTATTCATAAGATGAATGTTATTTATTGATGCATATGATGATGTGTATGATAATAAATGGGATTGATTATGAATTTGTTGACCAATATGATTGGATTTTATTTTAGTTGGATGCGTGAATGTATGGGTTTTTTTATTAAATGGGGTCTGCACAGACCTCGTCTTCTCTAATTTTTCTTAATGTAAATTCTATCTCTCTCTATGTACTTCCCTCGATCTTTGATCAAGGTTTCTATTTATTTTAAATAGTTGTGTAATAGGAATAGTTAGAATTAATTTTAGAAAATTAGAGATCGAGGACAAGGAGCGCTTGAAGACCCGTTTGTAATGGAGCCCGGGTTTAAATGTAATAGTTATATTTAAATATTATTTCTTGCACCCCTGGGGTTTGACCTTTTGGTTCACTTGGTGGCTCTAGTGAACCAAACTAGAATAAAAGTCCATAATCAATCCGGGTAGAATATAGTATTCTATATGTGCATGCTTATACTATATATATTATATATTATGCAAACATGCTTGGCATGTTCATTAATATAACGCGTATTTTATATATATATATGCAATGCATGCTAAACAAGATGAGACAAATTAATAACAAACCCCTCAATTTTTTTATATTAAGTCCTAAGCGTTCAAAGATATTTGGAATATCGAGCGTCGCTTTCTAAGCATGATAAAATTAATAGAGTATTAAATATTTAATATGAGTTTGTTGTGTCACCACAAGGCAAGTATTAAGTATTTAAGATGTTAATTTATCACATTTGATGCTTATAAAGAAAATTGAATAATATTATTTTGTTGTGTCACCACAAGGATGATATTTTTCTTTTTGAATATATGGAGTGCTAGGTCGGACTTAACTTGGATAATTTTGATTCGGATGTACCACCACTTGATCAAAATAATCTAAGAGGCAAAAGAAAAGGAGTTGCATAGTTGATGTAATTGACAAAAGTTGTCTACCTATTTATTTATATATAGTTTGTTGTGTCACCACAAGGCTATATACATTTGAAATGGGATCCTTATTCTCACTAGCAAATCTTTAATTAGATTTTGCCGAACTATATAAGTGAGGGTAATATAGTTTGAAAAAATAGTGGGAGATACCAATTTAAAACAAGACCTAATTTATTTTGGTAATTAATAATAGAATGTATGTTAAAATGTTGTTAATTACAAATTCATTTATAGAATTTTACAATGTCTAAAATTACTATCAACTTAAAAGCATATTAGATGCTAAATTAACGAGGGCAAGATTAAGCGGATTGGTTAAGGAATTTGAGAATAGTTCTCATAATTTGAAAAAGCTATCTTATGTCATTAATCGCGCCTATCCCTACAATGGTTGCGAATAATGCCTCGAGGAAGAGATTGCTATTTTTAGAAAGTGGCAAGATGATGCACATTGGCTCGATGCATCATGCTCAGTATCCATGAGTAACGAGCTTGACGTCGACGGATGAAAACTATGGATGCTCTTCTTATACTCCCCGCACATCAAGTAGTTGATGGTGAGGAAAAATAGGGACCGAAAGATATCGGATATCTAAGGAGCTCTTCCGATCTAGAATAGCAGAGTGACACTACAAGATGCATAAAAAGTTCTTAACATAATCAATTTGATTGATCAATTAGGACAACCGATTTTGTCATGGATGGAGAGTTGAGCCAAGATTTGATCTTGCACTCACTCCGGACTCCTTTCACAATTATTGTGAATTTTTCATATGGACAAGCTAGATATCGACTTGATTTGCTTAACATATTGAAAAATGTTGAGAATCACTTTCGACCAAGAAAAACCAAGTCTTCTTGGTAGGGGCCAAAGGATCTTACGAAAAGAAGAACGATTCAAAGAAGGTATATAAAAGGCATAAACAAAGGATAATAAGAACAAAAGCGTCTGGATAGCAAAGGAGTTTGCTTCCACTTGCAATAAGCTTTGACACCGGAAAGAAATCTGCGAAGCATCTTGCGAGAGGCTAACCAAAGAAGCTTAGTGAAGTTTGATTTACAATCTGATTTTTGTTCATGATTTAAAATAAAATTTTCTTTAAGTCAATGTTCTATTTGGGTATTGGATACCAACTTTGGTTATCATAAATATAGATTTATGAAAGGACCAAGCGTAAGTAGAAAACTAAACAAATATAAGTAATCCTATGTATGAAATGTAGCAAAGGTTGCCATATTAGCCATAGAAACTTATAGTTTAGCAATGCCTCTGAAGCAAATCTATTAAGTCGATAAGTTGTTATTGTATTCCGATTCTTGTTAAAAATATTATTTCCATTTTATTGTTGGACAATGAAATCTTTGGTATCATAATTAAGAACAATTGTTGTTCTATTTATAATAATAATGTTTTGTATAGAATGAAATATTATAATGGATTTTGTATATACTGACTTACGTGAAAAATATATTTTGCAAATTGAACAAACTAGTATAAGAAAAGGAGATGATCATTCAAAGAGTTGAATGTGTGTATTTCTTTGAAATACAAGTGTGAATTATTTGAAAGGTTCAAAGAATTCAAAAGTGAAACAAATTGGCAAAGTATTAAGGTTCTTTGATTAGATCAAGGAATAAATACTTGTGCAATAAGTTTCTAGATCATCTCAAATGGTTTTCTCACAATGGACGCCTCCAGATACGCAATAATTGATTGATGTATCTGAATGAAAAAATCGTACCTTGTTGGACATGGTGTGGTCCATAATGATTTTACTGAGCATTCCGAAGATCTTTCAGGATCATGTCCTAGAAATGGTCTGCATATCTACGAAAAGGTAACCTCAAAATCCATTTCAAGACTCCATAAAAGTTATGGGCGGGGAGGATTCCTAATCTTAAGTATGTTAAGATAAGGGGTTGTCCAACTTATGTGAAAGCGGTTTGAAGAATAAGCTTGGGACAAGATTTGACAAATCTGATTTGTGGGACATCCTAAAGTAAGTTTAGGGTAAATGTTCTATGATCCTATTTAGCAAAAGGTGTTTATTACGAAACACGCCGCCTTACAAGATAAAGGTGTTTATCATTAAAAGGAAATTTAGTGGGAGGATAATAGATCTTGAAGAGTTCAAGAACCACAAAACACTATAAATCAAATAAGAGGAACCTATAGATAGACCCATTGTACCACAACCAAGATCGTAAATCGGAATAGTATGAAAGATACAGGAGGTATGGATTCATCATAGATGATGATGATGAGGTACATCATAGAAGATGATGATCCGATTACATCGACGATGAGGTAAGTGTTGTGAACACTTTCAGAGAAATGGATTGAAACAAGTTTCTCAAATATGGAACACACCGAAACTGAAGTTTTCTCTATATATATTATCGGCGTATTCTTGTGAGTATTTTGAGTATACTTTGAGTATTGCTATACTGTGCAAGTTCAAGTCATAACCTATATCCTGTGTTTAAATTTAGAAATCTTGATCTTTCGAGGTAAGGGATATTATTATTTTTTCGTAATGATATTATTTCTTCATTATCATTATCTTTGAAATATTAATCTGAGTTTTATCAAATTTGGAACTTTTGGTGTCAGAGTTACTATTCACGTACTAAGACTATTTACGTATCTGATCTTATTCACGAATCAGCCTATTCATCGAAAAATGAAAATTTTTCTTTTAAATCTAAAATATCTATTGTGGATACTAGCTTTGATTGTATCCATGTTTTGATCATTCTTGAATTTTACACCACTATGATTATTTTTGAGGTATTTTTAGACATGGATAAAACAAAGTACGAATCCTTAATCCTTAATCCTTGTCATTTTGTTTCAATTGGATTCGTTTCTTTAAAAATATTTTCATCATCCTCGATCTTAAATGATGATATTATTGAATATCTTTGGCTTTGTAGTGCAAAGATGAATGATTTCGATGAATATCTTTGGCCCGTAGTGCAAAGATGAGCAGTGTTTAGATAAAATGACCAATCGATGAATATCTTTGGCTTTTATAGTGCAAAGATGAATATTTGATTCGGTATGTATATTGATTGATGTTACGGGGATAAAAGATAGAGCGATGAACTTTTAAATTCATACATAGAAGATAGTAGTATGCATTCTCTACTTAACTCTTCTAATGAATTATTATTTCCACTGCGAATATTGATTTAAAAACTTGTTGTCTATTGTATTCTATTAGATTTTTCCCTATTGAAGACTAATTATAATTTGTTGTATATTATCTTAGTCATAATATTCTTTACTGGGCTAGTTGAGCTCACTCTTTTCCTTTTTGTTCCTTTTTTCTTCTCACGAGGCGAAAATATAGCGAGTACGAGTCGGGGTATGGAATGAAGGTTCTAGAGAGAGTTGTTTAATAGTCCTCACCATTTTTGTAAAATAATGTATCAATAAATGTGATGAGGATTTATTTGAGTATAGATATTGTCTAGAAGATAATATTTGTATTCAAACTCACAGTTTTACTATTGTAATAATAAAGTTTTAGTTGTTTCTGTACCATGTATTGACAACTCAGAATGGGTGATGTATACCTATTTTGGGGGCGTCGCGATTTCTGAGAGGAATATTATCTTCTGTTGCACGCTTCTCTGGTTTGTGACTAAAGGTTGTTCCACAGATCTCACACACTCCATTATTAACGTTCTCAATGACCATTCTTAAATCTTGCCTTAAAACAAGGGTTAATTAAACAAATTAACATATCACATAATATCCCTATATTACGACCAGACCAACAAATAAGCTTTAGATAGGACACACTTTAGCGAAGGATTTACTCATCTCTCCCCTCTAGTTCAATTCCTCGATCTCCTTGGAGACCATATCCTAAGCTCGATATTAAGCATGTGACGCCCCAAAATAGGTATACAACACCCATTCTGAGTCGCCAAATACATGGTACGGAAAGCAAACTACAACTTCAATAATACAATTGTGTAAAATGCAAAATACGACCTTACATCTCATGTGAGTTTAAATACAAAAATTGTCTTCTGACAATATCAACACTCAAATAAGTCCTCATTATAATTATTCATACACTATTTTACGAAATAGTGAGGATTTTAAAAACATCTTTCTAGAACCATCACTCCATACCCAGGCTCGATCCTGCTATGTTCTCACCTCCCGAGAAAAAAAATGGAACAAAAGAAAAAGGGTGAGCTCAACTAGCCCGATAAAGAATATTATGACTAAGATAATATACAACAAATTATCATTAGTTTTCAACGGGAAAAATCGATAGAATATAATGACAACAAGTTTTAGATCAACAAATGAAATAAAAACGAATCCATTAGAAGAGTCACTTAGAGAATGAATTCAACTATCTTCTAAGATTTAAAAGTCCATCATCAATATTTTATCCCTGTAACATCAATCAATATACATCTTTAATCAAATATTCATCTTTGCACTACAAGCCAAAGATATTCATTTATATCACCGATTCGGTCATATTTCATCTCAATACCTGTTCATCTTTGCACTACGGACCAAAGATATTCATCAGTTAATCATTCATCTTTGCACTACAGGCCAAAGATATTCAATAATATCATCATTTAAGACTGAGGATTATGAAAAATATTCTAAAGAAAACGAATCCAGTGAGACAGAAGGACAAATATTAGGGATTCGTAGAATAGCTTATCCAAGATCAATAATACTTCATAATAACCAATTGTGAAGCAGAATTCAAAAATAAAGATCAAAACATGGAAACAATCAAAGATAGTAACCATAATAGACATCTTAGACAAAAAGGAAAATTTTTATTTTTTGGTGAATAGTGTAAATGATTCGTGAATAGTCAGATATCGTGAATAGTAACCCTAACACCAAAAGTTCTAAATTTGATTAAAAGTTCAAATCAATATTTAAATCGTAATGATATTGAAGAAAATAATATCATTTAAGAAGAAAATAACATCCCTTACCTCAAAGCGATTTACTTGAATGAAAGGTCGAAAGTGATCTTTGAATGAAACTTATCTTGAACAACAACTCTCAAAGTATCTAAATACTCACAAAATCGCTCGATAATATAAAGAGAAAGAGAGAAAGCTTATGTTTACGGTGTGATTTTAATTCTAACTTAGCCCTCTATTTATAGGAAAATGTTAGCCTTAGAAGCCAGACTTGACTTTTTCTTTACTGATGGCTTTACTACTACCATTTACCACCCACCACATTTGAAATAAAATTCAGCACATTTCTTCACCAACCACAAGTGGGGCCCCACTCAATTCTAAATTTTCTACCAAAATCATTTATAAACCTAATTTAAATCGATCACTCTTAAAATTCATAACAAATCATTCGTTTCATTTTTAACGGTTCAAAATTTGTGGATATATACTCAACTTATATATGTATAACATATCCAAAAATCACAACGATCCAACGGTCGGGATTAAAATTATAACTCACGCAATATATCATAAAAATCTTGATTTGATTTTTAATACCTCCGTTCTAACAAAAATCTTGATAAAACACCTCAACATTAATTCCTTGATTATAACCACATAAAATAAATAAATCCATCATTTATATCCGCATCAAATAAATATTTCCTTATCATATTAATCAATAATTAATTATTCACAAATAATATTACTGAATTACAATTATGACAACCGGTAGTTCCGGAAGAGGGGCTTTCGATAAGGATTTCTCCTTCTTTGGGCGGCGTAATTAGGTGACCTAACCTCTCCTTGATGAACTTTCTATACATTGCCAATAATCTTTATCTAATAATATTATTCAAATAATATGAATTATTGATCCGATAATGGGAAATCTTGTGCGATGATAATTATTGAAACAACAATAATATAAAATATCAACGCATGAATTATTGAATCGATAAAATAAAATATTGAGCGAAACTCTGTAACAATTATTGAGTAGTGCCTTCTTTACGTCATTTAATCAATAATTCAACAATCTTTATGCAATATCGTGTCTTCTTCTTGTCAACCACGTGTATTCTTGTATTTTAACCACCGGGTATTCCAATAGTGTTAATTGTAACAATTACGTCGTTATTTATAAGACTCAAACTTTATCGTTTTCTTCATCAAAGCGATTATTCCGTTATAGGGTCCACAATTGATTTACTTGTCGTAAATACGGATATTGTAAAGACCCTCAAATTTTTTAAATAAAAGGAATTTCCTTTATTTATTATTTTGAAATAGTAAGGGTTGATTTGATTAATGTGGATAGTTAGGGTAAAATACGCAAATATTTCAAAATAAGCAAGTGGTTATAAAATATTCATTTTGTAGGGGAATATTCGTTTGGTCGTGGAATATTCGTGCTTGTCGGGAATATTCGTATGACGGCCAAGTAGCGACCATGTGTGGGCCCATAACGAAAGCGATTGGATGAAGAAAAACGACAAATATAAGTTGGTTAAAAATAACAGGCGTAGTTATTCTGAATTAAGACCGTTGGAATACCTTGGTGGTTAAAATACGATGTCTGGCGTGGTTGCACAAAGAAGCAATGATCGCATTGCAGATATTGTTGAATTATTGATCCTTACGTGAAGAAGCCTTACTCAATAATTTTCACATGAGTTATCGCTCAATATTTTATTTTATTGATTCAATAATTCTTGCGTTGATATTTTATATTATTGTTGTTCAATAATTGTCACTTTGCATTTATCTCCATTATCGGATCAATAATTCATATTATTTAAATAATATTATTAGATAGCATTATTGGCAATGTCTAGAAAGTTCATCAAGGAGAGGTTTGGTCACCTAATTGCGGCGATGAAGGAGAAATCCTTATTGAAAGCCCCTCTTTCCTCGAGGAACTACTGGTTGTCATAATGGTGATTCAGTAATATTATTTGTGAATAATTAATTATTGATTTATATGATAAGAAAATATTTATAAATAATGGATTTATTTGTTTTATGTGGTTATAATAGAATGATTTAATGTTGAGGTGTTTTATCAAGAATTTTGTTTGAATGGAGGTATTAAAAATCAAATCAAGATTTTTACGATATTTTGTGTGAGTTATAATTTTTAATCCGACCGTTGGATCGTTGTAATTTTTGGATATGTTATACATACATAAGTTGAGTATATGTCCACAAATTTTGAACCGCTTAAAAAGAACGAATGATTTGTTATGAATTTTAAGAGGTGTCTCGATTCTTAGAATTAGGTTTATAATTGATTTTGGTGGAAAATTCTAGAATTGAGTGGGCCCCACTTGTGGTTGGTGAAAAATGTGCTGAATTTTATTTCAAATGTGGTGGGTGGCAATAGTAGCGAGTAAAGCCATCGTGTAGCAGTCAAGTCCGCTTCTACGGGCTAACATTTTCCTATAAATAGAGGGTTAAGTTAGAATTGAAAATCACACCGTAAACAAAGTTTTCTCTTTCTCTCTATATTATTGAGCGTATTTTAAGTAAGTATTTAGATACTTTGAGAGTTCTTTGCTCAAAGATAAGTTCCATTCAAAGATCACTTCCGACCTTTCCTTCCAAGTAATCGATTCTTTGAGGTAAGGGATATTATTTTTTTCTTAATGATATTATTTCTTCAATATCATTATCTTTGAAATGTTGATCTGAAGTTTTTATCAAATTTGGAACTTTTTCATGTCGAGGTTACTATTCATGAGTTACTATTCACGAGTTACTATTTATGAGTTACTATTCACGAGTTCTTATTCACGAGTACTATTCATGAAGCGTGAAGATGTTTTTGTGGAATTTCTATCTTTTGGTGTCGGATTTACTATTTATGTATACTGGTCTTATTCACGTATCTGACTATTCACGTATATCTGACACTATTCACCAAAAAATAAAATTTCTTCTTTTTGTCCAAAACATCTATTCGGATACTAGCTTTGATTGTATCCATGTTTTGATCATTCTTGAATTTTACACCACTATGATTATTTTTGAGGTATTTTTGGGCGTGGATAAAACCAAGTACTGAATCCTTAATCCTTAATCCTTGTCATTTTGTTTCACCGGATTCGTTTCTTTAAAAATATTTTCATCATCCTCGGTCTTAAATGATGATATTATTGAATATCTTTGGCTTTGTAGTCAAAAGATGAATGATTTCTGAAGAATATCTTTGGCTGTAGTGCAAAATGAGCAGTGTTTAAATGAACATGACCAATCGATGAATATCTTTGGCACATGTAGTGCAAAGATGAATATTTGATTCGGATGTATATTGATTGATGTTACGAGGGATAAAAGATAGACGATGAACTTTTAAATTCATGCATAGAAGATAGTAGTTTGCATTCTCTACTTAACTCTTCTAATGAATTATTATTTTTGTCATGCGAATATTGATTTAAAATTTGTTGTCTATTGTATTCTATTAAATTTTTCCTGTGAAGACTAACGGTAATTTGTTGTATATTATCTTAGTCATAATATTCTTTTCTTGAGCTAGTTGAGCTCACCCTTTTCCTTTTTGTTCCATTTTTCTCGTGGAGGCGAGAATATAGCGAGTACGAGCCTGGGTATGGAATGAAGGTTTTAGAAAGGATTGTTTAGTAGTCCTCACCATTTTTGTAAAATAATGTATCAATAAATGTGATGAGGATTTATTTGAGTATAGATATTGTCTAGAAGATAATATTTGTATTCAAACTCACAGCTTTCTTGTTGTAATAATAAAGTTGTAGTTGTTTACATACCATGTATTGACAACTCAAAATAGGTGACGATATACTATTTTGGGGCGTCGTCATGAATATTCTAACAAAAGAATATACCACGACCAAACGAATATTCCCCGATAAAAGAAATATTTTATAACCACTTACTTATTTTATAAAATTTGCTCATTTCACCCATAACAAAAGTATTATATCAAATTAACACCTTATTAATTTAGAAAAATGAATAGAGAAAATTCAATTTTATTTATAATAAGTTGGGGTCTTACAACCTCCCTCCTTATAAAATTTACCCTCGAAATTGGCGTACGTACTGGTGTTTCAAAAAAGGTGAGGTACCTCGCTTTCATTTAAATTCCAACTCCTGTGTCATTTCCTTAATAGCATGGTTCCTCCACAAAACCTTAACTTGTGGTATAACCTTGAAAGCGTAGGACATGCTCTTTCTATCCAAGATCTTAACAGTACCTCCTCGTCGTTAAATCTTCCGCTATCTCGTCTGGTTCTAACTTCAATAATGTGGTTCGGGTCTTTCACATATTTACTGAAGCATAGATATGTGAAAAACATTATGAACACGAGACATGTTTGGAGGTAATCTTGAGTCTATAGGCCACATTTCCTATTCTATTCAAGAATCTCAAATGGACCAACAAATCTTGGATTGAGCTTTCCTCTCTTTCCAAATCTTGTAACTCCCTTCCATGGAGCAACACGTAACAATACATGATCTCCAATATTAAACTCCACGTCCTTTCTATGAAGATCAACATAACTCTTTTGTCGATCCTGTGAGGTTTGAATACGTTGTCAAATCATTTGGATCTTTTCTGTAGTCATGTGTACCAATTCCGGTCCCAACAAAGTTGTTTCACCCACCTCGTCCCAGCATACTGAAGAACGACACTTTCGTCCATACAACGCCTCAAATGGAACCATGCCTATACTTGCTTGATAACTGTTATTGTAGGTGAATTCTACTAGTGGCAAGTACTTATCCCAACTTCCTTTGAAATCTAGGACACAGATTCTTAATAGATCTTCAAGGGTTTGAATAGTCCTTTCTGATTGCCCGTCCGTTTGAGGATGGTATCTTTGAATCAATTGTAAATCCGTGCCCATAGCTTTTCTAAGCTAACCCAAAATCTTAAAGTAAATCTTGGGTCACGATCCGAAACTATGGATACTGGCATGCCATGTAATCTCACAATCTCATTCACGTACATATGACCAAAGCGTTCAAGGGAATAAGTTTCTCGTATAGGTAAGAAATGAGTAGACTTGGTTAATCTATCAATAATAACCCAAATCACATTTATGCCTTGAGAAACTTTGGGAAGACCCGTAACGAAATCCATAGTAATGTGTTCCCACTTCCATTCCGGAATCTCAAGTGGTTGCAATGAACCTTTTGGCACTTGATGCTCCGCCTTTACTCGTTGACAAGTTAAACATCTCGAGATAAACTCCGCGATCTCTCTCTTCATATTGTTCCACCAAAATGTTTGTCGAAGATCATGATATATTTTGGTACTCCCAGGATGGATTGCAAATGGTGTGTTGTGTGCCTCCATCATGATTTTATGCTTCAATTCAAAATCGTTAGGAACGCAAAGTCTAGAGTTGACTCAAAGTATTCCTTCTTCATCGATTCTTGCTTCTGGAATAGCACCTTCTTACACTTTCTTCTTCATACGCATCGTTGGTCCGTAGCTTGCAGCGACTTTTAACTTTATTGATTAAAGTCAGTTCTACTCGTATATTCGCTATCATCACGTGGGTCCCTAGAGTCTTTAACTCAATCTCCATCCATTGTAAATCGTACAAAATGGGTCTTTGTGTTAACAACATCGCACTCGTACCCGCATACGATCTTCTACTCATTGCGTCAACTACTACGTTTGTTTTTCTAGGATGGTATTGAATGGTATGATCGTAATCTTTCAATAGCTCGAGCGAACGTCGTTGCCGCATATTGAGTTCCTTTTGGGTGGAGAAGTATTTGAGGCTTTTATGGTCCGTATAAATCTCCACTTTCTCCCCTTACAAGTAGTGTCTCCATATCTTGATGCAAAACATTGCGCTAACTCCAGATCATGAGTAGGATAATTCCTCTCATATTCTTTAAGTTGTTGCGAGGCATAGGCTATGACTTTCCCATGTTACATGAGAACACATCCTAACCCTTTGCCTGAAGCATCGTTATAGATAACAAATCCATCCGACCTAGATGGTATTGCCAGAACAGGTGCCGAAATGAGTCTCCTCTTGAGCTCTTGGAAACTTTTCTCGTATTCCTCGCTCCATACGAATTTTGTATCTTTCTGAGTCAGCTGAGTTAACGGAGTAGCGATTCAAGAAAATCCTTCCATGAATCTCCGATAATAACCAATTAAGCCCGAAAGTCTGCGTACTTGATCATGAAACTTGGTTGCTCCCAACTTTGTATTGCTTCAATCTTCGTCGGGTTAACAGATACTCCATATTTTGACACCACGTGCCCAAGAAATGCTACTTCCTCAAGCCAGAACTCGCATTTTTTCAGCTTGGCATAAAGCTTGTTTTCATAAAGCCTTTCAAGTATCGACAAATGGTGCTCATGATCTTCACGACTTTTGGAATAGATGAGGATGTCATCAATAAAGACAACAACGAATCCATCCAAATATTCCTTGAATACTCGGTTCATCATATCCATGAAAGCGGCGGAAACATTAGTCAATCCAAAAGGCATGACTAAGAATTCATAATGCCCGTCTTAGAGTTCTAAAGGCGCCTTTGGAATATCCTCGCTTTTAATCTTCAAATGATGATATCCGAACGAAGATCGATCTTTGAAAAGAATTGTGCTCCTTATGGCGGTCGAATGTGTCATCAATGCGAGGTAGGGGATACCTATTCTTGATGGTGACATGGTTCAATTCTCGGTAGTCAATACAAAGTCGCATACTCTCGTCTTTTTTCTTTACGAATAAAACAGGAGCACCCCAAGGAGATGCACTAGGACGAATAAAACCGATGTCTAATAACACCTTTGTTGGACTTTTAACTCCTGAAGTTCAATAGGAGCCATTCGATATGGGGTTTTAGAAATGGGTTTTGTACCCGGTTCAAGTTCAATAAAAAATTCAACATCACGTTCTGGGGCTAGACCGGGAAGTTCTTCAGGAAATACATCAGGAAATTCTCTAACAACAGAAATATTATCCAAATCTGATTTGTCTTTATTCAAATCCATAACATGGGCTAAGAAAGCTTGGCATCCGTTTCTCAATAAATGAATAGCTTTGTGGCTTGATATGACAGTGACTGATTTTAGTGGTTTAGTTGTTTGAATTCGTATGACGGGTTGGTTAGGAATATGAAAACTAACAACCTTACGAAAATAATCAATTTTGGCATGATGAGTGGTTAACCAATCAATTCCTAAAATCACATCAAAAGCAAGTATCTTTAAAGATATAAGATCAACAGGTAATGTGATAGTGCCAACTTGGATCAAGCAAGATTTATAAACTGTAGATGTAACGAAGGTTTCACCCAACGGAGTTTCAACAGATAAGTTAAAGTCCAATTTATCCGAAGTCAAGTTTAAACGTTGAGAAAAAGTAGGAGAGATAAAAGAATGGGTAGAACCGGTATCTAGTAAGGTATAAACTTTGGAAGAATTCAAGATTAGCTTACTCGTGATCACCTCATTCAGGTTCCTTGTGTTTTGGCCAGTTACGACAAACGCTCTTCCAGGAACCGCTGATTTTAACTTACCCTGGACAGCCTTTGGAGTTACCATCCCTACTGAACTTGGTTTTGCTACAGAGCAGTCTCGAGCTATATGACCCTCCTTTCCACAGTTATAACATACCTTGGATTGTTATGGGCAGTTTGGGCTGATATGTCCCTCTTTCCCGCATTTGTAACACACGATCGATGGTCGTTCTCCTCCCCTAGCAACAGTTGATGTTGGTGTTGCTGCTGATGTCTTCCCGTTATTGTTGAATCTCCTCTTTTTGAAATTTCCACTAGACTCACCTCTTCTATTATCATGTCCACGATTACCACCCGAGTGGTTACCGCTTTTGTCTGTATTCTTCCCTCCTCGCTAGTTATCATCGCTTCGATGACTGCTGTCACTGGTATAACCCTGATTGTGATCCCTCGGTTGAGTATACTCATTATCTCGCTCTAATAATTGAGCCCTGTCGACAACTTCTGAATACAGAGAAAATTTATGAGAGATAAGGTATTAACGAATCTCGAGTTTTAAACCTCTCAGAAACATTCGCGTCATACGTTCCTCATTCTCTACCAAATGAGGTGCAAACCTGGATAACCCCGCGAACTTCACCTCGTACTGAGACAGCGTCATGTTTTTCTGTTCCAGTCTAATAAAATCTACCTCCTTTATATGACGAATACTTTCACGAAAGTACTTGTCATTGAACAGTTTCTAAAATCTTTCCTAAGACATGTTGAGTGCGGCTGGCTGGGTACACTTCACAGATTCCCACCAGTAAGATGCCTCTCCACGGAACATAAAGGTGGCGAATGGAACCTTTTGTTCCTCCGTGCATCCCAAGACATCGAATATCTTGGTAATTTAGTTGACCCACGTTTCCGCCTTAATCGGATCGGGCTTTCCCCAGAAATCTGATGGTCCCAACTATATGAACTGCTTGGTCAGTGATGTATCACAAGGCTGCTATCACTTCTTCCACCCGTATTTTGTACACGAGTCTCCCTCGTCTGATTTTGCATGAACTGTAAAAAGCTCCTAAACATTCCATCATTCATCGTTTGCTCGATAGTGTTGTTTTTTCGGAGGAATATTGTCTTCTGTTTCACGTTCTCTCCCGGTTTATGACTAAAGGTTGTTCCACAGTCTCATACACTCCATTGTTAACGTTCTCGTGATCGTCATTCTTAAATCTTGCCTTAAAACAAGGGTTAATTAAACAAATTAACATATCACATAATATCCCTATATTATGACCCACCAACAAATAAGCTTAGATAGGACACACTAGTGTGAAGGATTTACTCATCTCTCCTCCTCACTTCTATTCCCCGATCTCCGCCAGAGACCATATCCTAAGCTCGATACCAACCGTGGCGCCCCTAAATAGATATACAACACCCATTCTCGAGTCGCCAAATACATGGTACGTAAAAAGCAAACTACAACTTCAATAATAAAATTGTATGCAAAATACGAGAACACATCTGTGAGTTTAAATACAAATATTGTCTTCTAGACAATATCAACACTCAAATAAGTCCTCATTACAATTATTCATACACTATTTTTTTACGTAAATAGTGAGGATCGCTAAAAACATCTTTCTAGAACCATCACTCCATACCCCTACTCGATCCTACTATGTTCTCACCTCCTGAGAAGAAAAATGGAACAAAAAGGAAAAGGGTGAGCTCAACTAGCCCAGTAAAGAATATTATGACTAAGATAATATACAACAAATTATCATTGGTCTTCAACAGGGAAAAATCTGATAGAATATAATAGACAACAAGTTTTAGATCAACAAATGCAGCAGAAACAGCAATCCATTAGAAGAGTCACGTAGAGAATGAAATCTACTATCTTCTAAGATTTAAAAGTCCATCATCAATATTTTATCCCTTTAACATCAATCAATATACATCTTTAATCAAATATTCATCTTTGCACTACAGGCCAAAGATATTCATTTATATCACCAGTCGGTCATGTTCATCTCAACACCTGTTCATCTTTGCACTACGGGCCAAAGATATTCATCAGTTAATCATTCATCTTTGCAATACAGGCCAAAGATATTCAATAATATCATCATTTAAGACTGAGGATGATGAAAAATATTCTAAAGAAAACGAATCCAGTGAGACAGAAGGACAAATATTAGGGATTCGTATAACAGTTTATCCAAGATCAATAATACTTCATAATAACCAATTGTGAAGCAGAATTCAAAAATAAAGATCAAAACATGGATACAATCAAAGATAGTAACCATAATAGACATCTTAGACAAGAAGGAAAAAATTTTATTTTCTATGAATAGTCTTGCCAGATTCGTGAATAGTGTCGTATACGTGAATAGTATCGTATACGTGAATAGTAACCCCGACATCAAAAGTTCCAAATTTGATTAAAAAGTTCAAACCAATATTTCGACATAATGATATTGAAGAAAATAATATCATTTAAGAAGAAAATAACATCCCTTACCTCAAAAAAAACAAGATGCCGGAATGAAAGGCTCAAGTGATGTTTGAATGAAACTTGTCTTTGAACAAAGAACTCTCAATGTATCTAAATACTCACAAAATACGCTCGATAAAATAGAGAGAGAAAGAGAGAAAGCTTATGTTTCTGGTGTAATTTTCAATTCTAACTTAGCCCTCTATTTATAGGAAAATGTTAGCACGCCAAAGCAGACTTGACCTGCTACTTGATGGCTTTACCTGCTACTATTGCCACCCACCACATTTGAAATAAAATTCAGCATATTTCTTCACCAACCACGAGTGGGGCCCACTCAATTCTAAAATTTTCCACCAAAATCATTTATAAACCTAATTTACGAATCGATTTACCTCTTAAAATTCATAACAAATCATTCGCTTCATTTTATCGGTTCAAAATTTACGGATATATACTCAACTTATATATGTATAACAAATCCAAAAATCACAACGATCCAACTATTTGGATTAAAAAATTATAACTCATGCAATATATCGTAAAAATATCGATTTGATTTTTAATACCTCCATTCCGATAAAAATACTGATAAAACACCTCAACATTAATTCCTTCAATTATAACCACATAAAATAAAATAAATCCATCATTTATATCCACATCAAATAAATATTTCCTTATCATATAAATCAATAATTAATTATTAATAAATAATATTACAGAATCACAATTATGACCACCAAGCCGTTCCCAGGAAAGAGGGGGCTTTCCGATAAGAATTTCTCCTTACTGGCGCGTTATTAGGTGACCAAACCTCTCCTTGACAGAACTTTCTAGACATTGCCAATAATGCTATCTAATAATATTATTCAAATAATATGAATTATTGATCTGATAATGGGAAATATTTATGCGGTGATAATTATTGAAACAACAATAATATAAAATATCAACGCGTAGCAATTATTGAATCAATAAAATAAAATATTGAATCAGTAACTCATCAGTAATAATTATTGAGTAGTGCCTTCTTACATAACGAATCAATAATTCAACAATATCTGCAATAATACCGTGCTTCTTGTCTTGAACCACGCCATTCATCGTATTTTAACCACCGTATTCCAACAATGTTAATTCGTGAATAATTACTGTTATTATTTATAAAACTCAAACTTTGTCATTTTCTTCATCCTACAGTTATTCTGTTATGGGGCCCACAATTGACTGCGCCGTCTTACGGAGCCGTCTTACGGATATTCTCGACAAAAAGAATATTCCACGACCAAACGAATATTTTCCGACAAAAGAAATATTTTATAACCACTTGCTTATTTTGTAAAATTTTTCCATTTCACCTATAACCAATGTATTATATCAAATTAACACCTTATTAATTTAGAATAATGAATAGAGAAAATTCAATTTTATTTATAATAAGTTGGGGTCTTACAAAAGTTGCCTGCAAATTCTTAATTTTCAAATGTATTACAGGAGCATTGTTTTGTTTTTTTCAAAGATGAGTCGTGCCTTGTTTTTTTCAAAGCTAGCTTGTTTCTTTTTCTTTCCTACAACTCATTTTTCAAAGGGTGGCCCCACCCATATGAAAATATGAAATGTTAGGCATGATGTTAGGTAGAAAAAGAAGAAATGTTAGGCGCGTATTATGTGTTTCTTTCTCCTTCCGTTGCTATAAATAGGGGGTAATCCCTCCTTCCTCAACACACCACTTTCCAATCAGAAATTCTTATTCTATAGTATTATGAGTATTTTCTTGAGTATAAGAATACTTTGAGCGTAGTTTTTCTACAAGATTTTCTCAGAATAATATCTGATATTCCAGTCAAATCCAGCTTCTACTAAGGTAAATGATATTATTTTATTGCGATACTCGTGAGAAATATTATTTTTTTTCATACTCCATATTACTTAAGTGATATTATTTCATCTCGTATTCTTGAATTTGAACTTACTATGGTAAGTATTGCTTCTATAATTCCTGAATTGATTAGAAACTTCGCCTCATCTAATATTATTTCATAGGAATATTGGTCTAAACTTTTTAATCAAATTTGGAACTTTTCATGATGGGTACTATTCACAGTTATTGTTCACGGTTACTGTTCATAGGTACTGTTCACGGTTACTGTTCACAAAAGAAAAAAAAATTCTTCCTTCCAAGTTATCCGTTGTGACCCTTATTCTTGAAATTGAATCCATGTTTTGATCTTCATTCTTGAATTTTACTCCATTATGGAGTATTTTTAAACTTAAACTATCTAAAGTATGAATCTCTAATCTTTGTCATTTTGTCTAACTGGATTCGTTCTCTAAAATGTTTTTCATCATCCTCAGTCTTTAATGGTGATACTTGATGAATATCTTTGGCCTGTAGTGCAAAGATGAATGATTACCTGATGAATATCTTTGGCCCGTAGTGCAAAGATGAACAAGTGTTGAGATGAACATGACCAACTGGTGATACAAATGAACATCTTTGGCCCGTAGTGCAAAGATGAATATTTGATGCAAGATGTATATTGATTGATGTTACAGGGATAAAATATTGATGATGGACTTTTAAATTCATAGATGATAGTAGATTTCATTCTCTACTTAACTCTTCTAATGAATTGTTATTTCCGCTGCGAATATTGATCTAAAACTGATTGTCCATTATATTTTATCTGATTTGTTGAAGGCTAACGATAAATTGTTATTCTTTATCTTAGTCATAATATTCTTTACTGTGTTATTTGAGCTCACCCTTTTCCTTTTTGTTCCATTTTTCTTCTCAGGAGGTGAGAATATAGCAGGAACCAGTCGGGTAAAGAGTGATGGTCCTAGACAGTTGTTTTAGCAGTCCTCACTATTTTTGTAAAGTAGTGTATCAATAAATGTAATGAGGACTTATTTGAGTGTGGATATTGTCTAGAAGACAATATTTGTATTTAAACTCACAGCCTGTGTGTTGTCGTATTTTGCACGACAATTATAATAATAAAATTTGTAGTTGTTTCTGAACCATGTATTTGGCGACTCAGAATGGGTGATGTATACCTATTTTGGGGGCGTCACAGCTTGGGACGACTTAGCTCAAAAATTCTTAGCTAAGTTTTTACCACCAGCAATGTTGGCAAAACTACAGAACGATATTCATACTTTTGCACAGTTCGACTCTGAAACATTATATGAGGCCTAGGAAAGGTTTAAGGATATGCTCCGTAAATGTCCACATCACGGAATTCCACAGTGGATGCAGGTTGGTATATTTGTGATGGTTTGCACTCGTCCACAAGAGCCAGTATTGATGCAGCAATAGGTGGAGCGATCATGGCTAAGAACTTTGATGAGGCTTATCAACTGTTAGAAACGATGTCTAACAATAATTATCAGTGGCCAATGACTAGATTTAATCCTCCAAAAACACCGGGAAAGTTTGAATTGGATGCAGTCACAACGTTGGCAGCATAGGTTTCTTCATTAACTAAGAAGATTAAAACATGGGGTCCACCTTCCGCACCGCAAGTAGCAATGGTTTGTGAGTTATGTGTTGGGAGTCATGCTACAGATCAGTGTGCCATCAATTCCGAATCAGCTCAGTTCATGGGGAGCTATAATCGATCAGTCCAACCTTATCCGAATCAAAATGCATATAACACAGGTTGGAGAAACCATCTGGGGTTTTCGTGGAGCAATAATCAAGCTCAAGCACCGAGACAACAAAATTCACCCGGATTTCAAAATCAGACTCAGCAACAACCAGAGAGGAAAACAAGTCTGGAAGACGCTTTGGAAAAATTTATTGTAGCTACAGATAAAAAGATCAGTGAGCAAGACAAGTTATTGAGTCAAGTTGATATGAATGTGAAAAGTCAAGCTGTTTCGATCAAGAATCTGGAAATCAAATGGGTCAGATAGCACATGCGTTATATAGCCATCCACATGGAACACTCCCCAGTGATACCGAGATAAATCCAGGTAGAGATGAACATTGCAAGGCTGTGACTTTACGTAGTGGAAAGGAATTGCAAGAGACACTCAAGGAAAAGTAAAAGATAGACAACGCAATAGTGGAAAAAGAAGAAGTCTCAGAAACCGAAAAACGACAAGATAAGGAGTTAGAGCAGAAAGCACCTGAACAAAGCCTAATAATGCCTCCCATACCATATCCGCAGAGGTTTCAGAAATCCAAGTTAAATAAGCAGTTCTCAAGATTTTTGGATATTTTCAAAAAATTGCATATCAACATACCCTTTGTAGAAGCCTTGAAGCAGATGCCGAGTTACGCCAAGTTCATGAAGGAGGTTTTGTCAAAGAAGAGAAAATTGTGTGATTTTGAAACAGTGGTGTTAGCCGAAGAGTGCAACATGATTATCCAGAATAAGTTACCTCCGAAGCTAAAAGATCCAGGTAGTTTTACTATTCTATGCAAAATTGGTAATCAATTTTCGGGAAGAGCGTTGTGTGATTTGGGGGCCAGTATAAATTTGATGCCACTATCCGTCTATAGCTAGTTTAGACTTCAGGCACCAAAACCAACAAATATCAGTTTGCAGTTGGCGGACCGATTAGTTACATATTCACGAGGTATTGTTAAGGATGTTTTAGTAAAAGTGGATAAATTCATCTTCCCGACGGATTTTTTTATCTTGGATTGTGAAGTAGATAGGGAAATTCCCATCATTCTTGGACGATCATTTTTAGCAACGGGAAGAACGTTGATTGACGTGCAAAAAGGTGAATTGACAATGCAAGTTGAAGACCAACAGGTCACCTTTAATGTATTTAAGTCAATGACATTTCCGAAAGAAAAGGGTGAATGTTTGCGGGTGGATGCCATGGATGAATTAATTAATCACAAGTTCAACGGAAATTATTCAGAGGACCCACTAGAATCTATTTTGCTCGGGATGGACGACTACAATATTGAGGATGATATTGAGTATGTCAAATGGCTTGATGCATTACCGACTGCCAGGAAAATTAAACAATCATTCGACACTCTTGATCGGCCTGAAATAAAAGAGAAAAAGTTCAAACCGTCGATAGAAGAGCCACCGGTGTTGGAATTAAAACCTCTACCATCTCATCTACAGTATTCCTATTTGGGAAAAGATGCTACCCTACTAGTTATTGTTTTGATAAATTTGACTGATACGCAAAAAGAGAAACTGTTAAGGGTATTGCAAGAATTCAAAACAGCAATCGGATGGACTATAACGGATACTCGAGGAATTAGTCCGTCATTTTGTATGCATAAGATCTTATTGGAAGAGGGAGCAAAACCAACCATTGAGCAGCAAAGAAGGTTAAACCCCATTATGAAGGATGTAGTGAAAAAATAGATCATAAAGTGGTTGGATACCGGCATTATTTATCCAATCTCAGACAGTTCATGGCTAAGTCTTGTACAGTGCGTACCAAAGAAAGGGGGCATGACGATAGTGAAAAATGAATCTAATGAACTCATCCCCACTAGAACCGTTACAGGTTGGAGAGTATGTATGGATTATCGCAAACTAAATAAAGCCACACGTAAGGACCACTTCCCCTTGTCGTTCATTGATCAGATGTTGGATAGGTTAGTGGGACATCAGTTCTACTGTCTTTTGGATGGATATTTCGGATATAATCAGATTGCCATAGCGCCGGAAGATCAAGAAAAACCAACATTCACATGCCCTTACGGTACGTTTGCATTCTGGCATATGGCTTTTGGCTTATGTAATGCTCCGGCAACTTTTCAACGATGCATGATGGCCATATTCTCAAATATGGTAGAACAAAACTTGGAAGTATTCATGGATGACTTCTCCGTGTTCGGTGATAGTTTCGACTTATGCTTGAAAAATTTGGTCTTAGTGTTGAAGCGCTGTATGGAGAGGAACCTAGTTCTTAACTGGGAAAAATGTCACTTCATGGTGCAAGAGGGGATAATTTTGGGGCATAAGGTTTCCGCAGTAGGGCTAGAGGTTGATAAAGCAAAAATTGAGACGATTGAGAAACTACCTCCTCCGACATCTGTGAAGGAAATACGGAGCTTCTTGGGACATGCGGGTTTCTACAGACGCTTCATTAAAGATTTCTCCAAAATTTAAAAACCCTTATGTTCCCTCTTGGAGAAAGATGTACCGTTTAAGATGGATTAGTTGTGCGTCGATGCTTTTGAAGTATTGAAGAAGAAATTGGTTTCAGCTCCAATTACAGTGGCTCCCGATTGGTCCTTACCGTTTGATTTGATGTGCGACGCTAGTGACTACGCAGTTGGAGCAGTATTGGGACAACGTCGTGATAAAAAATTTTCACACTATTTACTACTCCAGCATGACGATGACGAATGCTCAGTTGAATTACACGACCACCGAAAAAGAATTACTTGCATTTGTGTTTGCCTTCGACAAGTTCATAACATATCTCATAGGGACCAAGGTAATTGTATACACTGATCATTTTGCTATTAAGTTTTTGATTGAGAAGAAAGATGCCAAGCCGCGGTTAATATGGTGGGTACTTTTGCTACAAGAATTTGACTTGGAGATCCGAGATAGAAAAGGTACCGAGAACCAGGTGGCGGATCATCTTTCTCGTTTAAAAAAATGCGGAGGTTCAGCAAAAAGACGAAGTCATGATTAATGAGAGGTTTCCTGATGAACAGCTTCTTCGAGTAGCAACGATCGTGCCTTGGTACACAGATTTCGTGAATTATCTGGTTAGTCATGTGGTACCTCCGGAATTGAACTCGCAACAACGAAAAAAGTTCCTCCACGATGTCCGACAATACTTTTGGGAAGAACCGTTTCTGTTTAAGGCTTGTGCAGAACAAATGATTAGACGATGTGTGCCACAAGACGAGATGGATAGCATATTAGGTCATTTCCACTCATCAGATTACGGAGGTCATTATGCGGGTGATAGAACAACAGCCAAAGTGTTGCAGTCGGGTTTTTTCTGGTCTTCCCTATTCAAAGACGCATATCTTTATGTGCTAAAATGTGATCGGTGTAAACGAGTAGGCAATATCTCCAAACACAATGAAATTCCGCTTAATACCATTTTGGAGGTGGAGTTATTCGATGTGTGGGGAATTAACTTTATGGGACCTTTCCCATCCTCATTCAATAATCAGTATATTCTGCTGGCGGTGGACTATGTTTCGAAATGGGTAGAAGCTGCATCCTTACCCTCGAACGATGCTAAGGTGGTACTTCGATTCTTGAAGAAGAATATATTCACCCGATTTAGGACGCCAAGGACGATAATTAGCGATGAGGGAACTCACTTCTATAATAAGCAGTTCACTAAATTGCTTACACAGTATGGAGTCAGACATAAGATTGTAACCGCATACCACCCCCAAACCAATGGTCAAGTAGAAGTTTCGAATCGGGAAGTTAAGAGAATCCTGGAGAAGGTGGTCAATCCATCACGAAAAGATTGGGCCATGCGACTAGATGATGCCCTATGGGCATATCAAACGGCTTACAAGAATCCTATCGGTATGTCACCTTACAGGATAGTTTATGGAAAAGTGTGTCATCTCCCGGTCGAATTAGAACATAGTGCATACTGGGCCATTCAGAAACAAAACTTCGACCTACAAGCAGCTGGTGAGAAGAGGTTACTTCAGTTAAATGAAATGGACAAATTCCGGCATAATGCATATGAGAACGCCAAACTGTACAAGGATAAAGTCAAAACCTGGCGCGATAAGAAAATCCTTGATCGGAAGTTCGAATCGGGCCAAAAAGTATTGCTTTTCAACTCCAGATTGTGTTTATTTTTCGGTAAATTGAAACCTCACTGGTTCGGGCCGTTCGTGGTTGTATATGTCGCTCCATACGAAAATGTTGCAGTCGAGGAACCTAATTCGAAGCGAACATTCAAGGTGAACGGCCAACGGCTCAAGCATTATTGGAGTGGATCCGTCGATCGCAAATCTACGGTGATGTACCTATCTAATCCAGTGAACAACTGAGTAACACCAACTAAGTCAGGCAGACGACTATAAACTAAGCGCTATGGGGAGGCAACCCCAGAGTTTTAATTTTTTTATTTTTTTTATTTTTTTTATTTTTTCTTACTTCATTTTAGTTTGTTATGGGTTGTTATTTTTAATATTTCAAAGCATGATCCTTGGGTATAAGAACAGTTTTAATAATGCGAATTGTTTGTTTGTTTTTTGCAAGACTTCATTGCTACAGAGGCTGTGCAGCCAGAGGGAGTGCAGCTGCTGCTCCCCGGCACCCCAATATCCAAGAATTATTGAGCCCCGACGCTTGCCATCAGTAACCATAACAAAGGTTCAGCGCCCCGGCGCCCATTTTGGCTTAGCTACCAGCACCCCGTCGCTAGGGATTATCACCTGATACTGCACCACAACGCCCCGGCGCTCTGTCTTGCCCATATGCCAGCGCCCCGGTGCTAGGGCCTGCCACCAAACACTGTATTACAGCTCCCCAAAGCTATGAAGAACCTATAACTCAGCGCCCCGGCGCTAGGGGCTTCCACCGAACACTGCATAGCAGCGCCCTGGAGCCCACTTTACGTTATAACCCACCGCCCCGACGCTTGGATCAGTTTTCAAAAAACTGTTTAAATGCATGAACTCCTCATTCACCATAAATCCAAATTCTTTTACACTTCTACCTTCTCCACACCACTTACGCATGTTTAACTCTTCTATCTCTGGTACTTGCCCATTCATCTTACGTCTCATATTCTCCTTGCACTTAACACTATCACTTCGTGATTCAAGCACTTCCCTTCCATACTTGCTTTCAGTTTATCCTTTGACGGTAAAAGGTATGTTGTGCACTCAATTTCATCATAAATCCTCTCATATTTTGTTACAAAATCTAGATTGCTGGTATTTATTGCCCTCAATTTTAAATATGTGATGCCCAAATTTTTCTTTTTTGTCTGTTCTGGTTTCTTCATATGGGTCATGCATACTATTCAATTTCCATTGGGCCACTTATCTTCTTAATTGGGTATTGGATGCCATGCTTATGTTATTATATATATGAGTTTGTATGATGTGCCCCTATGTGTGGATTACAAGAAACTTACACTCGGCCTACAAGGTGTTTGATATATTGCCTCAATGAATTGTATTTGTTATTTTCCATCAAAGGCATGTATATCCTTCCCTCTAATCATGTAGCTATCCTTAACTGTTCATAGTCTACATTTTCCTCTTAGTATAAGGGCTAATTTCACATGAGGGGTATGGGTTGGAGGACATGCACGTGAATTGCTCATACATATCATGCACTGGATATCTCTAGTATCACACTATCACATGTATGTTAGGTGCTTATCCATGTTTCTGTGTGTTTTGTTTGGTCGGCTATTTGGGCAATACTATACAACTCTACAATTTGACCATGTTAGTCATATTGCATGTTCTTCGGTTCAAATGGTATACACCCCCTATTCCACAAGGCTATTATAATTCAAAGTTTGGGGGTTGTGATGCATGTACAAGTTAACTTATACACTTTGAACTAAATTCTAACTGGTGTATTTCTATTTGTAGAGTATTCTTATGGCTTCAAAGCGTCAACGAGGAAAAGGTTCCGGGACCACCTTCGCTCCCCCAAAATTTGACAGTCGTCGGTTCGTCAGCGCCGCAACTCAAAAACCATAATACGCGAGCTTTGTCAACCGGGCACCACTTGGACATTACATGAACGTGGCAGCATGACATTCCCCCTTTCGCACCTTAGTTTATTTGGAAAGGCTTGGTATACCTTTATATGCGCTAAACTTATGTCGTGCACACATGTTAGCCATGTCACCAAGGAGAGGGTTGTACTACTATATTCTATAATTCAAGGCTTGAAGATTGATGTCGGCCTCGTCATTCAGCAATCAATTCTACGAGCTGCACGAGGAGGTACCATGGGAGGTTTACCCCATCCATCTCTCATTTGTGTTTTATGTACGAAATTTGGGGTCAAATGGAAGTCGGATGAGATGATTCAAACCCCAATGCCGGTGTTAGACCATAAGCTGATCAGCAGGTATAGAGTATAGACTGGTGGGGCGAACCACCCTCGTGGATTGGGTTTTATAATTCCTTAAGTTGAAGCTCCACATGTTTCACCAACTCCTGCCCCACCTACTTATGGTCCTTCCTCTGCAGCGCACCGTGGTGTTGTTCCTGAGGGCGTCCAGCGTGAAATTGATGGTTGGTTCTACAATCTCGAATCCCAGAATGTCCGCCTGTCTGAACGTCAAGATGTGATATACAAATTTTTAGTCGACCAATTCGCTGCTTAGAATGTTATGTATGCTCAATTGTACCCGGGAGTTAATCTTAGCCATTTCCCTACTGCTCCTGTTTTGCCTGTGATTCCCCCTTCTAATCAAGAGATGAGTAAGGATGATGCAGATGCGCCCAAGGAATAAGCTCGTCAAGGAAGTCCTCTATTTATATTGTTATATTTTTCGCATGAGGACATTGCTCTTTATAAGTTTGGGGGTAGTTTAGTTACTATTTCCATTAGTAGATGCCATGTTTCTAGTAGTTTGTGGATAATATGTTTTTTACTTTTGGTTAAGTGTTGCATTTAGGATTTTATATTAATTCCAGCTGTTTAATAGTTAAGTATATTTGGGGCCAATGATGAAACTGAAATTGCATAAACAAGTCTAGTAAGGATTGTTAAGCTGTGATGTGCTTTCTTGACATGGTTTAAATCTTTATCTATTTGAAACTGATATTATCATGATAGCACATGTTAAGTAACGACTATGTTGGCTGAGTAAGTTTAAATGGAGAGATAATAGATTTCTAAAGGAAAAATACTAGTTGAATGAAAGAATAACATGAATAGCTAATGATGGCTGAAGTAGACGTGAATTTAAGTTTAGGGGGAAATATCTAGAGTATATAAGCTTTTAAAAAAAATAAAAAATAAAAAATAAAAATAAAAATTCGTGGCTAGTTTTGTTTCGGGGCCTTTGTTACTTGAGCAAGTAAGCCCGAGGGAGTGTCTCTACACCTAGCGCCCTAAGGTCTTATATGATCTGGGAGTCGTTGGTCGAAAGCTCGCTAAGGGGTAGCACTGTTAGCCTAATGGAATGAGACATTGCACAGTCATGGGGAAAAAATGATGAATAAAACGGGAAAAAGTGCAAAAAGCCCCCATTAAAAAAATTAAATAAATAAAAATAAAGCATAAGTATTTCATTTTGACCCTTGAACTTTGGTAATTATTTGACTTTAGCCGAATTCAATTTATTTGAGGAGTTCTCGAGTTTATACTGTATGATGCCTTCTAAGAAATCTATTATGTTTCGTATTTTTCTTTTCATTGGTTAGCATGGTTGTTGAGCACACACGCACAATATCAGTAATAACAAGTGTAGATTTGTTGATTGGTGGGATATTATTGATTTATCTTGATATGATGTGCTAGTGTGTTATTGTGATTTTTCTGAGGCCTAATGAATATACGGTGTCTATTCGATTGCTGGAATTACAAACATGTAGATAGTTATAGGTGTATTTGCATGGTTTGTTTAGTTTTTCATGTTGCCTTGTGTTTTGTTGCTCGAGGACAAGCAACGATTTAAGTTTAGGGATATTTGATGATTGGGTAGTATACCCATGAATTGGATATACGTGGGCTTAAATTATTGTATTCTCGAGTCTTTTAGAAGAATTTTTACTGTTCTTATTTATTATTTTGCAGATTGAGGAGATGGAAGGACAAATTGGGGAGTTGAGCTGTTTAATGGCAATTTTGCAATTAAATTGAAGAGCAGCACCGGGGCGCTCTAACTGAACTAATGTTCAGCGCCAGGGCACTGAGGCGCGGATTTCGTTGACCATGTGCAGGCGTGGATTAATGGTTGACTTGAATTTGTGAATTAACCAAGATGTTGACTTGGATTAGGATTGTGGTTAAATGAAAAAGAGTATATAAAGACTAATTTGCTGAAATAAAAGCGGATCTTCGTCAATCATAATTGGAGGCTAATTGGGAATCACTTGAAGATTGAAGATTGAAGCTTGGGAGATTTTCTTTAGAGTTTCTTCTTCTCTTTATTTTCAAATTGTGTAATTCCTTAAGGATGATATTCATGGGATTGTTGATTTTATTTCTTATTATGAACTAATTCTTTTATTAAGACTACCAATTGAACCTTTTATGCTTATGAATTAATTATTTAATTTATTCTAATTATTTATGTCAAGGTGAATTGTTTATTATGTCTTGTGCGTATTGATTAATTATTTGGCCAGTAATTATCGTGTTACTCTAGATGGATCCGGGAGAGGAGATCTAGGGTTAGAACTGAACATTATAACATTTATGCTTGATTATTTGCATGAGACGAATAATTAGGGTCGTGAATTGAATAGGAATATTTGTTCACTGCATGTAACAATTTGGGAATTGGAACTTAATGGGTTTAATTTAATTATTTTGCATAGGAATATCACAAGATTAATTGAATTGAATAAAAGTTAATTGATCACTTGGGAAAGGATTTTTGACACTTAGAATTCCTGTTAACAATTCAGTTGGCATAATAATTGGATTATTTGGATAATTGGTTTATAGTTCATAATTGGGGATATTGGAGTCTTAACCTTTATTTATCTGAATTCATTCATCGAGTCTTAATCTTTATTTATTTATTTGATTTGATTTTAGAATAATCTATTTTTAATTGATTAATTAATTTAGTTTTCTTAATTAGAAAAATCACACTTTGCAGTTGTTTAAATAAAATTGAATTGGTATAGTGCTAGTAGTTGGAATTTATTAATTGGAATTCTCTGTGGGATCGACACTTAATTTTATCATTTTATTACTTGCTGACTGTGTATACTTGCACATATAATTGATTGTGAAATCAAGCAACAAATATCGGATATAAGACTGTAGGAAACTTGCACTGAATAACAACTCTCAAAATATCTAAATACTCAAAAAATACGCTCGATAATATAGAGAGAGAAAACTTATGATTCTTGAGTGCTTTTCAATTCTAACTAAGCACCCTATTTATAGAAAAATGCTAGAATGCCAAAGCAGACTAAATTAATAAAATAATAATATTTCATAACAAATTTCAAGCACGCCACTTGACCAGCACTCCACTTTTGAAAAACCAATTCAGCACATTTTTTCCACCAAATAAAATTATTTGGCTGATTTTTAAATAAAAATATTTCTCACCCATGTTTTAAATAAAAATATTTATTTCCGAAACTTCAATAATTCATAACAAATAACCCTTTTATCAGAAAATATGAATTTTATGTCCATTTCATAGGAAATTAAATTCTCTACAACTTTGTAGAAGAAAGTTTTTCTAAATTCTAAACAGAAAATGCCCAAAATTCATATACGGATGATTTTTAATACCTTCCATTCCGATAAAATACTGATAAAATACCTCAGCATTAATTCCTTCATTTATATCCACACAAAATAAATATTTCCCTATCCATCATTTATATTCACGTAAAATAAATATTTTCTTATCATATAAATAAATAATTAATTATTCACAAATAATATTATAGAATCATAATTATGATGACCATATGTCGCTTCTGTGAGGAAGAGAGGGGCTTCAGATAAGGATTTCTCCTCATCTTGGCCGCAATTAGATGACTAAATCCCTTTCCTAAGACAGAACTTCCTTAGACATTGCAAATAATGCTATCTAATAATATTATTTAAATAATATGAATAATTAATCTGATAATGAAAATATTGTGCAGTGACAATTATTGAAACAACAATAATATAAAATATCAACGCAAAGAATTATTGAATCAATAAAATAAAATATTGAACAATAATTATCGTAACAATTATTGAGTAGTGTCTTCTTACTACGTAAGAATCAATAATCCAACAATAATGTGCAATACTGCATAACTCTTTATGCAACCAATGCGTATTCTCGTATTTTTTAACCAATGGTATTCCAACATTGTTAATCTGTAATAATTACGCCATTATTTATAAAAACTCAAACTTGTCGCTTTCTTCATTCGTATCGCTTTTTAAGTTATGGGCCCCATAAATGGCTACTGCCATTCGCATTTAATATTTCCTCCCGGCAAGAATATTCCACGACCAAACGAATATTCTCCGACAACAATGAATATTTTATAACCACTTGCTTATTTTGTAAAATTTGCACATTTCACCCATAACCAAAATATTATATCAAATTAACTTTTTATTATTTCAAGATAATGAATAGAGGAAATTCAATTTTATTTATAAAAAGTTGGGGTCTTACATTATACAACTAAAACAAATCATTAGAATAATTGCAATAAAATTTCACTAATGAAAATTTATATACATTATTTCATGAAGTACAACTACGCCAGACATATATGGCGGTGGAGACAATGAGGTGGCGGCCGCGATGGATCGTGTGATGATGTCTTTGGCGGTTGACGATCTTTGAGTAGGTAGCGATATTATATTGTCTCAACAGGGTGACGATCAAGCTGACGATGCTGAGCGGTTGGACGATAACGGCGGCCCGTGACATATATAGTTTTTTATATGATTTGTACATATTTACTTAGTTTTTAGCTTAATGTGATGTAAATTTTAATAATTTAGCTGATTTTTGACGTATTGTAGCTTTTATTGACCATTACTTTAGTTTGACATATTTACGTTAGTTTAAATGCATATTTGATATATTTTAGTTGATTAGAACTTTAGTTTAATGTCATATTCAAGTTGGCCTTGGTAATTAATATTCATGTTGACCATTATTGTTGGCCTTGGATTATATTTGTGTGTTATGTGTTGTTGGAAAAAAAATAGGTTTACAGATACAAAAAATATGAGTATTATTACCCTAGATATTGCCAAAACAGAAAAAATATTTTTTTAAAAAAGATAAAGTCGACGAAATAACACTATCCTCGACGAAATTCCGTCGAGATTAAGCCCCTTATAAATTTTTATAGAATATCACGTAGCATGTTTATTATCGATCGAATATTCTCGACGGATGAAATTCAGTCGACAATAGCTTAATATCGACCGAATATTCCGTCGAGATTAGTTCGGTTGAGGATAGATATCTCTGACTGAAATATCGACGAACTTAATTTCGTCGTGCTTATATCCGACTACATTTTTGACCGAATATTCTGTCGGAATTAAACATATTCTCAACAGATTATGCTTAATTCCGACAGAATATTCTGTCGGAAATAACCGTTTTTGTTGTAGTGAGGGAATGTGTGTGTGTGTGTGTGTGTGTGTGTATATATATATATATATAATACTACATAAAATGACGTCACCTCTCTTTTTACCAAAATGTAATCTTAAAAAATAAATACTGGTATATTTAAGATAATTTATTTTATTTCTTCACATTTCCAAGATTCTAAATATAAAAAACCAAGAATGGTGATGATTGTGACCACATACTTGTAAAAATAAAAATTGTTTATGAACGTGTGAACTCTGAACAAAAGGAGAGACAAAATTATTATAGTATAAGCCGCCCACGTGTCAGGATTTAAAGGAATTTGGACTCTTCTAAACCCAATGCTTCCTTGGATATTGTGCCAAAATTCACCCATTCATTTTCTCTCTCCTCATTTTCCACACTCCAGCTGCCAATTCGCCGACTTGTTGCCGGGTCGAGGGGATCCGGTACAAAATGTACCGGACGTGTATTTTTTTTTAACCACAATTATTAGAATAATAAATAAAAAATATTAGAATAAATTTAAATAAAAAATTATAAAAAATATATTTTTTTTATAATTTTTTATTCAAACTTGCTCCTTTATTTTTTATTTATTATTCTGATAATTATGATTAAAAAAAAAAACTACACCGAACGCCCCCCCCACCCCACCCCACCCCACCCCAACCCCAACCCCAACCCCAACCCCAACTACTTGTTGCCATGGTTGTTAAATCTGACCAGCCCGATAGTTGAATGCTTGGAATCGGTTAAAATTGAAACCGGTCGATACTCCGATTTAAATTAGACTAATTATTAAATTTAGGTCAAAATCTGTTCAAACCTAGTGACCCAGTGGTTGTGAATCCAAAATTAGTTTACGAGTTAGACCGGTTCTCTACTGACTTAAAATTTATAGATAAAAAAAATCGAATTTGAATGTATTCTTATATTTATTTGTGTTTGATTTTATCACTTTTGAGTTATGAGTATGATTTGAAAATTTTCTTTTCATATAAATTTAATATTTATTTGAATTGTATAAAGTAAACATTATACAAATAAGTTTAATTTTTTTTATAGATAAGTTGATTAATTTTACATATTTGCTAAATATTATATATAATATATTTATTATTTATTACATAATAATGACGTCTTTGAGTCAATAATGGTTGTATTACTAATATAATTAGTAATCCATTCATTCGGTATTTTTTTGATTTGATGACTGGTCCGATTCTGAAAATCTTGGTCGTTGAATTACTTTGCAAACAAGACGAAGACTGCGCCTTTATGCTACGTTTGGATTGAAGGAATAAAATGGAGAGTAAAATGATTCATTCTGTTACAGATGGAATGAGTTATTTCATACCCTTCCTTTTTTAAGAGTAAAATTCATAAATTAAAAAAAAAAAAATTGTTCAATCCATTCTAATCGCAATTAAATATAATTTTTTTTAATTTTATAAGAATAAATTATTCCATTTCTGACTTCATTATTCTAATCAAAACATAGCATTGGTCTCGACGGAGAGTAATTATTCCCTGCTGTCGGTTGTATCCTTTGCGGGACCCAGTATTTGGATTGGGTTTGTTTGCTGTGGGATTTTATTTGATCTGATCAATAGATTTGTGGGTTGGTCTATTGTAATCAATGGGACCCACTGTGTTTCCTTCCAACCTTTGTGCTGGTTTTGTCCACACCAAAATTATGGTGCTCTCCAATTCCGCGTACTTGGAATTTCGTGGTGTGCTTTTGGTCAACCGACTTAGCTATGGTTGTTCAACCTCTTTTTGACTTTCCTATGAAAAAGTTGCATATTTGAGATAAAGATTATTTGGAGTCATCTTATATATTACTATAATTTTTTTAATTTATATCTATGAGATTGAATAATTTTATAAAGTTGATTCAACAAATTAAATATATCGTTTAAATATTATCAATTATAATTATTCACATAATTTACAATAAAAAAGTTAATATATAAAATCGAAAAATATATTATTTTTCTTATATTTTTCTATAATCTTACGTACGTACGATTTGTTTTAAGTCTTATCTTTGGATAAAATCAGTAAGATTTATATAAAATGAATAATCTACGATATCAAATTATTTTATAAATATTTTACAAACCGCCGATAGAAAATCAAAGGTTGTAGAAAAATTATATGGGATGAGATGCATAGTTTCCTATTTGACTCGTTGAAAATAATATGAAATATTTTTTAATTTAAAATTAGTATGAATTTATTTAATTTTATTCAATAAAATCTTTAAAATATCTAAAAAGTGTTGTTAATAAATAAATTGACATATTAATTAAATTTTAAGATTTCACGTAATCTGTAAACTCGTATATTTTTATTTTTAGTGTAGGACATTAGAAAAAGATCATGATAATTTCTACAATTAATTTATGATAATTTGATTCTCAAATATCTCACATAGGAATAGCATGGTAAACACTGTGAACTCATTAACTTATTTCAGTAGTATTTAAAAAATTTATAATTAATTATTTATCATTTTTGATATATAAATAATTTTAAATTATAATTTAAAATATGTTATTATTGGTAATGGTATAATAGTCTAAACGATATTTTTTTTATTCAATTCTTTAATTAATCCTTTCAAAAATAAACATAACACGTGATTATTTTAAATTATCACATGAACAATCTCATAAAAAACAAACATGTAACTAGTAACCTAGAATTAATAGTCTTGATATTATAATTCCATAAATTATAATGCTGGGATTATTCTTCTTTTGAAGCTTAATGCTGAAAATGACTAATTCAAAAGGAACAAAGAATTGGGCTTTTAAACTGTGATGGCCTATTGTATCTGTAGGAAAGGTTATATGGATCATGGATCGCAATTTTAGAAGGTCGAAAAGCAACTCAAAAAGCCTAGTGCAAACTCCAAACAACAACATGAAGCCCAAGCATTGATAATTAGCCCATCTCTTTCTTACTCGAGCAAACTACTACTCCCCTCAAATGAGAGTCCATTTATTTATTTATTTATTTTTATTTATTTTATTAATTTGAACAGTAGGGGTGTAACGAAATTAATCTCAAATGAACACCTTTACGCTTTCGATTCGGCTCCACTCAAAAAATTGAGCTTAAATTCACTCTTCGGATTCGATAAGAGATTTATATTTTTACGCCAGATTCGACTTCTGGATCATTACTTCTGGACTCTACTCTTACTGTAAGAGATCAACTCGTTTACAAAGAGAGTTACTCATGAGCCTTCAAATCGAGTTTCAATATGAACCATTTCACTTAAAAAGCGAACCAATCGCATACTAAATTGGTTACTTAACTAATATTTATATATAAAACTTTTTCACTTTTATTTATGTATTGAAATTATAAGGAATGTAATATAAATTGACATTCAATTAATTGATTTATTCAAGTACAAGTTTACACAATTTCATACTACACTTTATAAATTATAAAGATTGATACAAATATCACATATTTAGCTTACTAGCGAGGATCGGACTAATATTCAATATGATCCATCGAAGTGATGAGTATCGAGTATGGTTCGAAAAAAAATGAAATACTCGAACCATAATATGAACAAGCACTGGTATGCTCGAATTCGGCTCGTGTATCATTAAACAGAAAACGAGTATGAATCAGATTCGATTCGGATCAATTTCAAATTCGATCGATCTTGAAATGTAAGTCTTCAACTACTTTTTGGCCACCTTTTACACTCATCAACACACCCACACATCTGCCTTGACATGCTAAGACTCGAACTCACAACCTAATGGTGGCCTAAACTTTGCAGTAGGTGGCCATTTTAATTACGACACCTTTTCTACTGAAAATAGATAATTTTAATTTGATATATTGTTTTTAAATTTTTTTTATAGTAAATCTGAATGTTACATTTAGAGCTGAGAAAATTTTACTCATACCCATTAATCCGTCCACTAACCCATAATTAAATGGGTAAAATTATTCATTTCGAGTTTTAAATGGGTTGAGAGTAGTTGATATTTTACTCATATTAACCCGTCCCGTCCACTTATATTTTTTAAATATATTAAAAAAATATTCATTTATATATTTGTATATACCAAAAAAAGAAAAAGAAAAAGAAAATATATAGCAGTTCTGGTTTAAGGTAAACTACGGGGTAGTTATAATTGGTAGACGCAAATATTATCATGCTCCATATTTATTAAAATTACAAAAGAGTATTATTTATAATTATCTACTATTTTAAGATAGTAGAAACTTATTTATAAAATACAAATACTACTCTTTGCATTTGAAGCCCTTTGTATATATGGTGGAAACTGAGCTAAAATTTCACATTTCATCCATCTTTCTTGTTAACGCCAAGATCTCCCCGCCACGTCCCGTCATATAAGGCGCTTACGATCCCGCATATGAAACACGATCAACACTAAAAAGCTTGACGGCCGCACCGTCGTGGAATAACTTCGAGCGTGAGAGTCGATGACACGCGATCACAAGGGTTAACAATGAAGGATAAAATATCTAGTGTATTGAGAGAGATAAAATTATCAGTTACATGTTTATGTACGACCTCCTTACTATGATATACTACAAGATCCGGTTTTGCGTGCAACCGATCCTCCTGACACTACCCACTGCAGGTAGCTTACCTGTTAATCCCATCTCCTTTGTCCACCGCTGGCCGACTGTCCAATCCTCATTAATGCAATGTAAGATATCAGTTGGTCATTATCTTTGTCATCATCACCGGTCAAAGATGTAGATATTTAAATTATCTAATTAATGGGTCGGTTCAATAATTTGGCCCAAGACTTTGTAAGACCCAATCAAGATAATCCAATGAATTAGTGTAATAACAAGGCCCAATAATAATGACCCAAGAGAATAACCAAATAAGTAGGCTCAATCCATTCGGCCCAGTAGGTGAAATATCATGACCCAACATTGCCCCCCAGTCTTTTATTAAACAGGATGTTTAATGAAAGAGTATAAATGACATCGTCTAGGACAAAATGAAATATAATAAGATCAATAAAGGCTCAAAATAGAGCTTACCGAAGCCCATCTGGTGAACATCAAATAGCAACATAAAGGGTTCATCTTCGTCGACCTTTTACGTATACCAATGAAGCGCTTTTAACTCACCGCTCAAGTCAGAGAATGAAATCTTGGTTAAGCAATAGCATGTGTTCGTGGATAATCTGGAATGATCATCGGTTCGGCAATAGTTCCATCATAAACCTGATGGACGAAGGAATGAAATACCGGACTAAAGGAATTTGATAGTTTGATTTATCCATTTACATCGCTGCTCTTCAATTTGAACTGATTGATTAATAATGGTCATCTGCAGGCAAACGCTATCTTCGAGTACCTCCGTCCCAAATACAAAGAAGCCGAAGAGGATGCCGAAGAAGACGCTGCCCGAAGGGAGAACGCCATTCTGAAGTCTGTGTTGGCAAAAAAGAGAAGCAACCTTGACATTGCTCTTTTCAACAATGAGTGCCTTCGGAAGGATCTCGACAAGGTCAAAAAAGAGATGGAGACGACCAAGGCCACACATCGGGTCATCACAGATATAAATGTCGATTGGTACATCGTCAGAAGCTTGAAGAAGAGCTCAAAGAACTTCGGGCCCTTAGGAACATGGGTCCGCCACTGTCCGAAGATCTTCATAAGGCGATCCGGGCAGAATACAGAAAATTCGTTGAGCTGAACGATGGGATCGTCCATATGTATGCCAAAGGATATGAAATCTGCCGAAGTAAAGGTAAGAAAAAGCTTGTCGCGACCAAGGTAGATCCATCTCTTCTAGACTCTTTAGACAGTGATGATGACAAGAAAGAATCCTGAAGATGACCTCCCCTTTACCTTTAGCTGTAGAACTTTCTGCAAAAATTCTAACTTTTTGTGAACAATTAATATTAATGAAATATCAATTTCATGCCTTATTACATCTGGGTGAACATTTCTTGTCAATAATTCAGCATCAATCAACTTTGAAACTGTACAAGTGCCTCTTATCTTAAACTGTTAGTCAATAATCAAGCAAATTATATAACAGTTAAGAACAATGGTAATATAATCCGAACTCAACACTTGAACAAAATAAAGTAATGCATACTTATCGTTACCGAAGTGTACAGACAGATCATGTATAAGGTGAATTCGGCTGATCCTTCTTACACCATCGGGATCTTGTTTACCACTCGCGGTAAAACAAGTATATAAGGACCATGGAATTTGTTTACCATGCGGGGTAAAACAAATTCATAAGGACACACCTGACAATAAGGCTACCATCGAATGGTCAGCGAGTCTGACCGAACCTCCTTACTTCGGTGCATATTGTTTACCACTCACGGTAAAACAATATTAAAAGGACTATAGAATTTGTTTACCATGCGGGGTATAACAAACCCATGAGGACACTCATGCCGATAAGGCTACCATCGAATGGTCAACGAGTCCACCCGGTCCTCCTTACACCGATGAAGTTTGCCTACCACGAAGGGCCTGACAAATTTATAAGGACCACCTTCCAAAATGGCTACCATCGAATGGTCAGCGAGTCCCCCCCGTCCTCCTTACACCATTGTGAATTTAGGACCAAATAGGAAGAAGAACAATTGTGAAAAAGTGAATCTTTTGTGCTGAATCTGAACCTGACAGCCTGCTGCACTGATTGTCCGAAGTAGAATATCTATCTGCACACAGCATCCATGAACTCTGCTTCTGCCGATTGGAACATAAAACTCTTCAAAGCTTCTTTTGAACGGTCCGATCTTTTACAGCTTTAGATGGATTTCTCCGAAGACAAGTACCCACAGGGCGGTGTGCCCTCAGTGGATTCTCGAGAGTGTGACTTCTGGATCTACTTCGGTGGAAAATTCTATAACTGTGGTGAGGATACTCAAGGAAAAATGCCTTATTTGTATTCCCAAGTGTATACTCTCTGGATTAACTTCTTCGTCTGCTTCGACCATAATCCCGAGAACCGATAGGGTAGAATGCACTCTTCGGCCTCTCAAGAGTATGGCTTCTTGATCTGCTTCGATGTTGAGCCCTTCCGCTGCTACGAGAACACTCAAGAAGGAATGCCTTCTCCATACTTTCTGGTGAACATCCTCTTGAACTGCTTGTGCCATAACCCCAAGAACCCCTAAGGTGAGGTACCCTCTTCGGATCTTTAGAAATATGGATTCTGGGTCTTCTTTGATCCTGAGGACTGCCTCGAGACATGTCTTCAAAGTGTATAGATTGCTTTCCAACTCGTGGTTGTCCATCTTTAAGCTTACTACGTCTTTTAGACTGGACATAATTGGACGCCTCGTCCTTCAGCTTTGCCATCCGAAGGATCTGCTCCAGCTCTGCTATCCGAAGGATCTGCATATAATTGGGCGCCTCATCCTTCAGCTCGGCAATCCGAAGCATCTACTCAGCTATATCCTCGCTCTACTTCAAGAGAACCTCCAAAGCTTTATCTGCTTGCGTCATTATCTTCGCCACCTTGACTTGGCGACGCGTCGTCTCCGACCACTTCGGTCTTAGGTTCTAGGTAGGGTGCCTTCTACTCGTCTTCGGTCATGATTGCGCTCCTTGTCAGCAGTAAAGACTAACCTCCTTCTGGCTTCACTATGGGATCTCGAACGAGAACCCCTGAATTATGCTTGGAAATCGTGCTGTCATGAGCACTCTTTGAATGACCCAAACGATCTTTGGCAGAAATACGCTGTGAAGACGAACTCACAGCCATCGGCTGTCCCTCCGGTGTGACAATTCTACTCCTCACCATCTTCCGACGTAGAACAATTGAAAAGATTGTGATTGAAAACTAAAGGACACTAGAACAGCCCTCCTTCTAGCACCAATGTTAACGCCAAGATCTTCTGCCACGTCCCAATCACATAAGACATCCTGATCCTGCACAGTAAACACGATCAACACCAAAAGCTTGACGGCTTTGGCCAGAGTGGGGGATAACTTCGAGACGTGAGAGTCGATGCAAAGCGATCGCAAGGTTAACAATGGAGGATAAAATATCTAGTGTATTGGGAGAGATAAAATTATCAGTTACCTGTTTATGTACGATCTCCTTGCTATGATATACTACAAGATTCGGTTTTGCGTGCAACCGACCCTCCTGACACTACCCAACTGCAGTGTAAACTTACACATTAATCCCATCCCTTTGTCCACAAATTGTCGAATCGTCCAATCCTCATTAATGCAATGTAAGATATCAGTCAGCCATTATCTTTGTCATCATCACCGGTCAAAGATGTAGATATTTAAATTATCTAATGGGTCGGTTCAATAATTCGGCCCAAGACTAAGACCGAATCAAGATAATCCAATGAATTAGTGTAATAACAAGGCCCAATAATAATGACCCAAGAGAATAACTAAATAAGTAGGCTCAATCCATTCGGCCCAGTAGGTAAAATATCATGACCCAACATTTCTAATCTTTATTTAATCCACTCTATCTAATATCCACAACCTTTAGTATTTTTAAGTTAGGGTTTTGATTTTGATCGATCGCAACTAAAGAGTTAACGTTTCGAATCGTTTACAAAATTTATATATAGTTTAGACCTTCATTGTTACTTTTCTTTTACAGGAATAGTGAGGGCGTAAGAATTATGTTTTATCAGTATTAGCATCATGTGCCTATTTGGTACTACCTTTTTGATCTTTTAAATGAATTAATTACTTAATATGATATCAGAGCTTTGACTGTGCAATGTCTAGTCTTGGGTTTAAATCTTCTTGACTGCACGTTGCCTTTATATTTATTTACAGTGCAAATGCACTTTTGTTTGTCCCTTCTCCACATATAATTTGCATTTTACTAAATGAAATTATAATTAGCCTTTAATATTTTGAAAATTGTTAAATTCACAATATATTTTGTTATTTTCACAACAAAAATATATAAAAATGTCGCTACAAATATATAACGAGGTTAGGCCTACCTATTTATGGACCACATGAAGGCCCACTGCCGAGATCATAAAACAGTGTGTGTCACTTCCCCCTAATGATTTCAATCAACTTTCATAAACTTATGTTAAGATCAATAATTGAACAGGAAGTACAATGCCTTTATGACACTTTAGTACACTAATTTATTTGCCACTCCAAAAAGGCATAAAGACCTTTTTGATATGTGTACTCTTACTTTGTTTTCAATTTAGTCCTTATATATATTTTTTATTTCATAATGGTCTATCGAATTTTGAATTGAGAGTAGAGAGAGATTTTGAGAAAAAAAAATAATGGTATTATCTGATTTTGAATCAAGAGTTGGAGAAATTCATGATCAATCCACAAACAAATTAAAAAAATGAAAAGGGAAAAAATAGGCAATAACATGCAAACCCACCATTAATTAATCTTATAATGAAAAGGGCAAAAATACTTAAAAGGATCAATTTTCCTGTTGGCATCATCCATAGCATCAACAAACCCCACCATTAATTAATCTTATAATATCAAAACCCACCACAAGTAATTAACCAGCTAAACCTTGAGAGAAAATACGACTTTTTAAGTCAAATAAATTGAATTTTTTAGCAATAAACCTTATGAATGAAACGCTTATGTCATACTAAGTTTTACTCTTCTCATAATTTAGTCCCTAAACTATCTAATTTCACACAATCTTCCCCAAATTCAATTTTTGGCTGAAAATGACCGAAAAACTCGACCTGGTTGGAGATTAATGATCAGTTTATACGGTTTGAAAGTAGAAAAATGTGTTGAACGTATTAAAATACAAAAATATAATAAATGGTCGTATAAAAACAAAGAAATACAAAAAAAAGGTACAAGAAAATGATAAAAATACAAAATATTATCCCAAACTCAAAATCATGAATCTCCGATTACCAACTCAAATTTAGAAATCAAAACCTCAAAACCCATCAAAACTAACATCCATGGCTCTCCATCATCTTACCTCAAAACTCAAACTCATAGAAAAATCAAACCTCAAGACCATCATCTTGCCCCCAAACTTAGATCATGAAACTAACCCGACCACCATCTCAAATTAGATTCACGAAATGAATAAAAAAAAAGATTGGAGGAAGAAAGAAAAATCAAAGATTTTGAGGGAAGTAAGGGAAGGGGAATAATCGGCAATTACCATAAGAAAAAAAGAGTAGGGGGAGGGCCGATCGGTGAAAAACACCATGGGAGTGGCAACACCTTTGCATAGCTGGAAGAGGAAATCTTGATGAGTGAAGGCGGGAGAGAGTTAGGATTTGGGCCCTTGCAGTAGGAGTCAAATTATTTCTTGAGATCGATATCCAGGTACTTAAATACCAGGTAAAGGTTGGCTTCTTCTTCTTGTTATCTCTATGGCCTTGGCCTTGTACAGCTTCCCGTACGTGCCTTCCTCTACCCTCTCCACTTTCTCATATTTTCCCTCCATTTCTCTCACTCTCACTTTCTCTCTATACTATTTCAATTCTAACACCACACCACAGATGAGATCATATTTTGTATTTGATGATTCAAATTTATCAAAAAAGGAGTTTCCCTCTTTAATTTGGGTTTAGAGCAATGGAGAAAAATTTGGAGAATTATTTCTATTTAGATTTCAAGTGAGCAATAAGTGTTGAAATTTATGGCTTATAACTATGAAATAGGTCAAGTGCAGAGCGAATCACTAGCCCATCAGGTTGTGAACCAAAAGTTGGGGGTGCACGGAGAGGCTCTCCCCTACTGAGTGCAATCTGAGAATCTCTGCAAGCAAGACAAAGACGGCCGCACCAATACAGAGCTATGAGTGGCGCGGGGCGCACCATGTTCGATGGAAGTTCTGAGAGTGCAGGTCTTGAGTAGCGCCATTCTCGGTTCGAGTTACGAATCTTGGCATTGAGCGGCGCGCCAAGGACAACCTAGAAGGGGCGCTCTAATAATTGAACATACTCATTTTCACACTCTAATAATTGAGCACTGTTTACAACATCTGAATATAAAAAAAAATTATGAGAGATAAGGTATTGTCGAATCTCGGGTTTTAGACCTCTCAGAAACATCCTCGTCATACGTTCCTTATTTTCTACCAAATGAGGTGCAAAACTGGATAACTCCACGAACTTCACCTCGTACTAAGACACCGTCATGTTGTTCTGTTCCAGTCTAATAAACTCTACCTCCTTCATATGACGAATACTTTCAGGAAAGTACTTGTCATTGAACAGTTTCTGAAATTTTTCCCAAGACATGTCGAGTGCGGCTGGCTGGGTACGCTTCATAGATTCCCACTAGTAATCTGTCTCACCACGGAACATAAAGGTTGCGAATGGAACCTTATGTTCCTCCGTGCAGCCCAAAACATCGAATATCATGGTCATTTGCTTAACCCACGTTTCCGCATTAATCGGATCGGGCTTTCCCCAGAAATCTGGTGGTCCCAACTCCTTGAATCTGCTTGTTTGTGATGCATCACATGCGTTCATATCATTTCCACCCGTATTTTGTACACGAGTCTCCCTCGTCTGATTTTGCATGAACTGCAAAAAGCTTCTAAACATCACATCATTCATCGTTTGCTCGGTAGTGTTGTTTACAGGAGAAATATTGCCTTCCTGTTGCACGTTCCCTTGGTAGGTAATCAAAGGTTGTTCCACAGGCTCATAGACTCCATTGTTAACGTTCTCAGCTGCCATTCTTAAAATTGCCATAAAACAGGGGTTAATTAAACAAATTAACATATCACATAATATCCCTATATTATGACCGACCAACAAGTAAGCTTAGGTAGGACACACTAGCGAATGATTTACTCATCTCTCCCCTCTTAGTTCTATTCCACGATCTCCGCCAGACACCATATCCCTAAGCTCTGATACCAACTGTGACACCCCCAAAATAGGTATACATCACCCATTCTGAGTCGCCAAAAATATGGTACAGAAAATAACTACAACTTTATTATTACAATTATCGTACAAAATACGACAACACATACTATGAGTTTAAATACAAATATTGTCTTCTAGACAATATCCACACCCAGATAAAGTCCTCATTACAATTATTGATACACTATTTTAAAAATAGTGAGGATCATTAAACAAACTGTCTGTAACCATCATTCCACACCCCGACTACTTCCCCGCTATGTTCTCGCTTTCGAGAAGAAAAATGGAACAAAAAGGAAAAGGGTGAGCTCAACTAGCCCAAGAAAGAATATTATGACTAAGATAATATATAAAAATTATCCTTAGTCTTCAACAGGAAAAAATCGATAGAATCTGATAGATAACAAGTTTTAGATCAACAATTGCAATGAAATAACAATTCATTAGAAGAGTTAAGTAGAGAATGCAATCTACTATCATCTATGAATTTAAAAGCCCATCATCAATATTTTATCCCCAGTAAAATCAATCAATATATATCTTGCATCAAATATTCATCTTTGCACTACGGCCAAAAGATATTCATTTAGATCACCAATTGGTCATGTTCATCTCAACACTGCTCATCTTTGCCTCTGCGGGCAAAGATATTCATCGAGTAATCATTCATCTTTACTACTGTGCCAAAGATATTCATCAAGTATAACCATTAAGGACCGAGGATGATGAAAAACATTTAAGAGAAGCGAATATAGTGAGACAGAAGGACAAATATTAGGGATTCGTATTTCGGTTTATCCAAATTCAATAAATCTCCATAATAACAAAGTGTGAAGTAGAATAAAGATCAAAAAATGGATATAATCAAGGATAGTAACAATAAAAGACATCTGGGACGAAAAAGAGAAAATTTTATTTTTCTATGAATAATAGTCAGATTTGTGAATAAAGTCTTTGTATCGTGAATAGTAACCCCACACAAAAAGTTCAAAATTTGATTAAAAGTTCAAACCAACATTTCGGCATATGATATTGAAGAAAATAATATCATTTAAGAAGAAAATAACATCCCTTACCTCAAAGAAACAAGATTTGAAATGAAAGGTCGAAAGTGATCTTTGAATGAAACTTATCTTGAACAATAACTCTCAAAGTATCTAAATACTCACAAAATACGCCGATAATATAGAGAGAAGAGAAAAGCTTATGTTTACGGTGTGATTTTCAATTCTAACTTAGCCCTCATTTATAGGAAAATGTTAGGCCGTACCAAGAAGCGGACTTGACTGCTTACTACGATGGTTTTACTCGCTACTATTGCCACCCACCACATTTGAAATAAAATTCAAAGACATTTCTTCACCAACCACAAGTGGGGCCCACTCAATTCTAGAATTTTCCACCAAATTCAATTATAACCCTAATTTCTGAATCAGTCACCTCTTAAAATTCATAACAAATCATTCGTTCATTTTTAACGGTTCAAAATTTATGGACATATACTCAACTTATATATGTATAACATATCCAAAAATCACAACGATCCAACAATCAGATTAAAAATTATAACTCACGCAATATATCTCAAGAATAGTGATTTAATTTCTAATACTTCCATTCCGACAAAAACACCTCAACATTAATTCCTTCAATTATATCTACATAAAATAAATATAACCATCAATTATAAAATAAATATTTCCTTATCATATAAATCAATAATTAATTATTCACAAATAATATTACAGAATTACAATTATGACAACCAAGCCGCTTCCTGGAAAGAGGGGCTTTCAGATAAGGATTTCTCTTCTTGGCCAAGCAATTACGTGATCAAACCTCTCCTTAGACAGAACTTTCTAGACATTGCCAATAATGCTATCTAATAATATTATTCAAATAATATGAATTATTGATCTGATAATGTGAAATACTGTGCAGTGACAATTATTAAAACAACAATGATATAAAATATCAACGCAACAATTATTGAATCAATAAAATAGAATATTGAAAAGTAATTACTGTAACAATTATTGAGTAGTGCCTTCTTACGTAAGAATCAATAATTCAAAATACTTCAGGCAATCTGCAGGTATTACTTTCTGCATGACCACGCCAGACATCGTATTTTAACCACCGGGTAATCCAACAGTATTCACAGTAACAACTACGTCGTTATTTATAAAAACTCAAACTTGTCATTTTCTTCATCCGACAGTTATTCTGTTACAAATGGTTGCGCCGTCGTACGAATATTCCCCGGCAGCAAGAATATTCCACGACCAGATGAATATTCCCCGACAAAAATAAATATTTTATAACCACTTGCTTATTTTGTAAAATTTGCATATTTCACCCATAACCAAAGTATTATATCAAATTAACTCCTAATTATTTCAAGATAATAAATAGAGAAAATTTAATATTATTCATAATAAGTTGGGGTCTTATAACCTCCCCTCCTTATGAAATTTCGTCCTCGAAATTGACGTACGTACCTGGCGTTTCAAAAAGGTGAGGGTACCTCGCTTTCATTTCTGATTCCAACTCCCAAGTCATTTCCTCAATAACATGGTTCCTCCACAAAACCTTGACTTGTGGTATAATCTTTGTTCGTAGGATATGCTCTTTCCTATCCAATATCTTGACATGTACCTCCTCATACGTTAAATCTTCGGCTATCTCGTCTGGTTCTAACGCAATAATGTGGTTTGGGTCTTTCACATATTTATGAAGCATAGATATGTGAAAAACATTATGAACACGAGACATGCTTGGAGGTAACGCGAGTCTATAGGCCACATTTCCTACTCGGTCAAGAATCTGAAATGGACCAATAAATCGTGGATTGAGCTTTCCTCTCTTCCCGAATCTTGTAACTCTCTTCCATGGAGCAATACGTAACAGTACATAATCTCCAATATTAAACTCCACGTCCTTTCGATGAAGATCAACATAACTCTTTTGTCGATCTTGTGAGGTCTTTATACGTTGTCGGATCATTTGAATTTTTTCTGTAGTCATGCGTACTAATTCTGGTCCCAACAACGTTGCTTCTCCCACCTCGTCCCAGCATACTGGAGAATGACACTTTCGTCTATATAATGCCTCGAATGGAGCCATGCTTATACTTGCTTGATAACTGTTGTTATAGGAGAATTCCACTAGTGGCAAGTACTTATCCCAACTTCCTTTAAAATCTAGGACACAGAGTCTTAATAGATCTTCAAGGGTTTGAATAGTCCTTTTTGATTGCTCGTCCGTTTGAGGATGGTATGCCGAACTGAATCGTAAATCTGTGCCCATAGCTTTCTACAAGCTAACCCAAAATCGTGAAGTGAATCTTGGGTCACGATCCGAAACTATGGAAACTGGCATGCCATGCAATCTCACAATCTCATTTACGTACATACTAGCAAGACGTTCAAGGGAATAAGTTTCACATATAGGCAAGAAATGAGCAGACTTGGTTAATCTATCAACAATAACCCAAATCGCATCTATGCCTTGAGAAACCTTAGAAAGACCTGTAACAAAATCCATGGTAATGTGTTCCCACTTCCATTTTGGAATCTCAAGTGGTTGCAATGGACCCTTTGGCACTTGATGCTCCGCTTTTACACGTTGACAAGTTAAACACCTCGAGATAAACTCCACGATCTCTCTCTTCATATTGCTCCACCAAAATGTATGTCGAAGATCATGATACATTTTAGTACCCCCAGGATGGATTGTAAATGGTGTGTTGTGTGCCTCCATCATGATTCTATGCTTCAAGTCAGAATCGTTAGGAACGCAAAGTTTGGAGTTGACTCTAAGTATTTCTTCGTCATCAATTCTTGCCTCTGGAATAACACCTTCTTGCACTTTCGTCTTCATACGTATCATCTCTGGGTCTGTGGTTTGAGCAGCTTTAACTTTATTGATTAAAGCCGGTTCTACTCGTATATTTGCCATCATCATGTGGGTCCTTGGAGTCTTTAACTCTATCTCCATCCTTTGTAAGTCGTACAAAATGGGTCTTTGTATTAACAACATTGCACTTTGCTCGTGCATATCGATCTTACTACTCAATCGTCACCACAACGTTCGCTTTTCGAGGATGGTATTGAATGCTATGGTCGTAATCTTTCAACAACTCAAGCCAACATCGTTGCCGCATGTTGAGTTCCTTTTGGGTGAAGAAATATTTGAGGCTTTTATGATCCGTATAAATCTCCACTTTCTCCCCATACAGGTAGTGTCTCCAGATTTTCAACACAAGAACGACTGCTGCCAACTCCAGATCATGAGTAGGATAATTCCTCTCATATTCTTTAAGTTATCGCGAGGCATAGGCTATGACTTTCCTATGTTGCATGAGAACACATCCTAACCCTTTTCCTGAAGCATCGCTGTAGATAACAAATCCATCTGAACCAGATGGTATTGTCAGAACAGGTGCCTAAATGAGTCTCCTCTTGAGCTCTTGGAAAATCTTCTCACATTCCTCGCTTCATACGAATTTTGCATCTTTCCGAGTTAGCTGAGTTAACGGAGTAGCGATTCGAGAAAATCCTTCCACGAATATCCGATAATAACCAATGAGCCCGAAAGCTACGCGACTTGATTCTGGACTTACCGCTCTCAAACTTTGGATTGCTTCAATCTTTCTTGAGTCAATGATACTCCATGTTTTGACACCACGTGCCCAAGGAATGTTACTTCCTTAAGCGCATTTCTTCAGCTTAGCATATAGCTTGTTGTCACAAAGTCTTTGAAGTACCAGCTTCAAATGGTGCTCATGATCTTCACGGCTAGTGGAATAGATGAGGATATCAACAATAAAGACAACAACGAACTGATCCAAATATTCCTTGAATACACGGTTCATCATATCCATAAAAGCAGCAGGAGCATTAATCAATCCAAAAGACATGACTAAGAATTCATAATGCCCGTACCGAGTTCTGAAGGTAATCTTTGGAATATCCTCAGTTTTAATCTTCAGCTGATGATATCCAGAACGAAGATCGATCTTTGAAAAGTATTGTACTCCTTGCAACTGGTCAAACAGGTCATCAATGCGAGGTAGTGGATACCTATTCTTGATGGTGACATGGTTTAATTTTCGATAGTCAATACAAAGTTGCATGCTCCCGTCTTTCTTCTTTACAAATAAAATAGGAGCACCCCAAGGAGATGTACTAGGACGAATGAAACCGATGTCTAACAATTCCTGTAGTTGGACTTTTAACTCCTGAAGTTCAATAGGAGCCATTCGATATGGGGTTTTAAAAATGGGCTTTGTACCCGGTTCAAGATCAATAAAGAATTCAACTTCACGCTCTGGGGGTAGACCAGGAAGTTCTTCAGAAAATACGTCGAAAATTCATTAACAACAAAATATTATTCAAATCGGCGTGTTTTGTTCTCAAGTCCATAATATGGGCTAAGAAAGCTTGACATCCGTTTTTCAATAAACGAATAGCTTTATGGCTTGATATGATAGTGGATCGATTTTAGTGGTTTAGTTGCTTGAATTAAGATAACGGTTTGGTTAGGAATATGAAAACTAACAACCTTACGAAAACAATCAATTTTGGCATAATGAGTGGTTAACCAATCAATCCCTAAAATCACATCAAATGCAAGTATCTTTAAAGAAATAAGATCAACAGGTAATTTGATTGTGCCAACTTGGATCAAGCAAGATTTATAAACTGTAGATGTAACGAAGGTTTCACCCAACGGAGTTTCAACATATAAGCTAAAGTCCAATTTCTCCGGAGTCAAGTTTAAACGTTGAGCACAAGCAGGAGAGATAAAAGAATGGGTAGAACCGGTATCTAGTAAGGTATAAACTTCGCAAGAGTTCAAGATTAACTTATCCGTGATCACCTCGTTCGGGTTTCTCGCGTTTTAGCCAGTCACGACAAACGCCATTCCTTGAACCACCGCCTTTGTTTTGTCCGTAGTCGCCTTTGGTGCCGCCGTCCCAGTTGGACTTGACTTTGCTACAAGACAGAATCGGGCTATGTGACCGTCTTTACCACAATTAAAATATACCTTGGAAGGCTGTGAACAGTTTGGACTTATGTGTCCCTCCTCTCCGCATCTATAGCATCTAACTGGCGGTCGTTCTCCTCCCCTAGGATTTGTTGTTGGTGCCAGTGCTGATGTCTTTCCGTCATTGTTGAATCTCCTCCTTTTAAAATTTCCATTTGACTCACCTCTCCTATTGTCATGGCCACAATGACCACCCAAGTGGTTACCACTTTTGTTCGTATTCTTCCCTCCTCGCTGGTTATCATCACTCCGATGGCTGCTGTCACCGGTATAACCCTGGTTGTGGTCCCTCGGTTGAACATACTCATTATCACGCTCTAATAATTAAGCCATGTTTACAACATCTGAATATAAAGAAAATTTATGAAAGGTATTGTCGAATCTCGGGTTTTAGACCTCTTAGAAACATCCGTGTCATACGTTCCTCATTTTCTACCAAATGAGGTGTAAACCTGGATAACTCCATGAACTTCGCCTCGTACTGGGACACCGTCATGTTGTTATGTTCCAGTCTAATAAACTCTACCTCCTTCATATGACAAATACTTTCAGGAAAGTACTTGTCATTGAACAGTTTCTGAAATTTTTCCCAAGAAATGTCGAGTGCGGCTGGCTGGGTACGCTTCACAGATTTCCACCAGTAATCTGCCTCACCACGGAACATAAAGGTTGCGAATGGAACCTTCTGTTCCTCCGTGCAGCCCAAAACATCGAATATCTTGGTCATTTGCTTAACCCACGATTTCGCCTTAATCGGATCGGGCTTTCCCCAGAAATCTGGTGGTCCCAACTCCTTGAATCGCCATTGTGTGATGAATGATCGCTGTTCTTATCATTTCCACCCGTATTTTGTACACGAGTCTCCCTCGTCTGATTTTGCATGAACTGCAAAAAGTTTCTAAACATCGCATCATTCATCGTTTGCTCGGTAGTGTTATTTACAGGAGGAATATTGCCTTCCTATTGCACGTTCCCTAGGTTGGTAATCAAAGGTTGTTCCACAGTCTCATAAACTCCATTGTTAACAATCTCAGCTGCCATTCTTAAAATTGCCATAAAACAGGGGTTAATTAAACAAATTAACATATCACATAATATCCCTATATTATGACTGACCAACAAGTAAGCTTAGGTAGGACACACTAGCGAAGGATTTACTCATCTCTCCCCTCCTAGTTCTATTCCCCAATCTCTGCCAGAGACCATATCCCTAAGCTCTGATACCAACTGTGACACCCCCAAAATAGGTATACATCACCCATTCTGAGTCGCCAAAAACATGGTACAGAAAATAAACACAACTTTATTATTACAATTGTCATGCAAAATACGACAACACATACTGTGAGTTTAAATACAAATATTGTCTTCTAGACAATATCCACACCCAGATAAAGTCCTCATTACAATTATTGACACACTATTTTACAAAATAGTGAGGACTGCTAAACAACTATCTAGAACCATCATTTCACACCCCGACTACTTCCCGCTACGTTCTCGCTTTCTGAGAAGAAAAATGGAACAAAAAGGAAAAGGGTGAGCTCAACTAGCCCAATAAAGAATATTATGACTAAGATAATAAACAACAAATTATCCTTAGTCTTCAACAGGGAAAAATCTGATAGAATACAATAGACAACAAGTTTTAGATCAACAACTGTAGTGGAAACAACAATTCATTAGAAGAGTTACGTAGAGAATGCAATCTACTATCATCTATGAATTTAAAAGTCCATCATCAATATTTTATCCCTGTAACATCAATCAATATACATCTTGCATCAAATATTCATCTTTGCACTACGGGCCAAAGATATTCATTTGTATCACCAGTTGGTCATGTTCATCTCAACACCTGTTCATCTTTGCACTACGGGCCAAAGATATTCATCAGGTAGTCATTCATCTTTGCACTACAAGCCAAAGATATTCATCAAGTATAACCATTAAGGACTGAGGATGATGAAAAACATTTAAGAGAACGAATCTAGTGAGACAGAAGGACAAATATTAAGGATTCGTATTTCGGTTTATCCAAATTCAATAAATCTCCATAATAACCAAGTGTGAAGTAGAATAAAAATCAAAAAATGGATATAATCAAGGATAGTAACAATAAAAGACATCTGGGACGAAAAAGAGAAAATTTTATTTTTCGGTGAATAGTGCCGTATTTGTGAATAGTGCTGTATACGTGAATAGTGCCATATACATGAATAGTAACCCCGACACAAAAGTTCCAAATTTGATTAAAAAGTTCAAACCAATATTTCGGCATAATGATATTGAAGAAAATGATATCATTTAAGAAGAAAATTACATCCCTTACCTCAAAGAAACAATACTTCGGAATGAAAGGTCGAAAGTGATGCTGAATGAAACTTGTACTGAACAACAACTCTCAAAGTATCTAAATACTCACAAAATACACTCGATAATATAGAGAGAGAAAGAGAGAAAGTTTATGTTTACGGTGTGTAATTTTCAATTCTAACTTAGCCCTCTATTTATAGAAAATGTTAGCCCAAGAAAGCAGACTTGACCTTTGCCACACCGATGGCTTTTACCTTTACTATTGCCACCCACCACATTTGAAATAAAATTCAGCACATTTCTTCACCAACCACAAGTGGGGCCCACTCAATTCTAGAATTTTCCACCAAAATTAATTATAACCCTAATTTTTGAATCAGTCACCTCTTAAAATTTATAACAAATCATTCATTCATTTTTAACGGTTCAAAATTTGTGGACATATACTCAACTTATATATGCATAACATATCCAAAAATCACAACGATCCAACGGTCATATTAAAAATTATAACTCACGCAATATATCTCAAGAACAGTGATTTAATTTTTAATACTTCCATTCCGACAAAAACACCTCAACATTAATTCCTTTAATTATATCTACATAAAATAAATATAACCATCAATTATAAAATAAATATTTCCTTATCATATAAATTAATAATTAATTATTCACAAATAATATTACAGAATCACAATTATGTCAACCAGCTAGCCTCAGGAAAGAGGGGCTTTCCGATAAGGATTTCTCCTTACTGGCGCGCAATTAGGTGACCAAACCTCTCCTTAGACAGAACTTTCTAGACATTGCCAATAATGCTATCTAATAATATTATTCAAATAATATGAATTATTGAAATGATAATGTGAAATACTGTGCAGTGACAATTATTAAAACAACAATAATATAAAATATCAACGCAGCAATTATTGAATCAATAAAATAGAATATTGAAAAACAATTACTGTAACAATTATTTAATAGTGCCTTCTTACGTAAAAATCAATCATTCAAAAATACATGCAATACTGGGTGTCTATTAAAGAACCACGCCAGACATCAGATTTTTAACTACCGGGTAATCCAACGGTATTCACAAAGAATAACTACGCCAGTTATTTATAAAAACTCAAACTTGTCGCTTTTCTTCATCCCAATGATATTATTCTCATTACAAATGGTTGCATTTATTCTCGCATACGAATATTCCACGACCAAACGAATATTCCCCGACAAAAATGAATATTTTATAACCACTTGCTTATTTTGTAAAATTTGCACATTTCACCCATAACCAAAGTATTATATCAAATTAACTCCTAATTATTTCAAGATAATAAATAGAGAAAATTTAATATTATTCATAATAAGTTGGGGTCTTACAACAACTGCTATGTCGAATCCTACATACTAGAAAGTCTTTGACTCTTCTCCTAGTAGTCATTAGTCATGGGCTATATATGATGAAAGTATTTGTTTTACATTCTATATAACTTGAAGTTTTCATCTAATTATGACAAGTTATCTTTCAGTAAGTGCACACTTTTATCTTTCTCCAATTTGTTGTATATATATACATTTCAGAAATACTACTTTTGGGAGTCAAATTCAAGACTAATTAGGTTGATCGCAGATTCATATTATACTTTCATGATAGAGATTGTGAGAGCAAGTCTTTTCCAAGAAAATGCTGATATTTGGTTATAAAACATTCGAAATAATCGGTCTTAAGGATGCTGCAGTTGAGTTATTGATAGAGTTTGTTCTCTCTTTTATTTATTTTAATTACATCATTGTCATTCTTTTTTTTTAATTAAATTGTTGTCATTTGAGTATATAAACATATATAACTTTTAGTATTTTATATAAACATCTTGATGATATTATATTTTGTGAACAAACAGATTGCGACTTCTCATTCACTATAGATTCAAGACTACCACGATAAAGTTCCCCCCCCCCCCACCCCCCACCCCCCACCCCAATACTCCTTGAGAAGTGTAAAAGTTGGTTTGTCCCACCTCTTGAAATCGGGAAACATCCTCGGTTTTAAAGCCCTAGGCCTTTCATGTTGTTACTCCTATTTTTGCAAAATCTATTGTCATAGAGTGAAGGGTTGTCAAATGAGACATTTTTACTCATAGTCTTATCTAACTCAAGGTTTGCATTTACTAAATGTGCAGTAAAGATTGTACCCAATGTATCATTGATCAGATAATTATTCAACAAAGAACTTTTTTATTTTTGCAAATTAAGAATTATTAGAAAATATGAGAGACAAAAAAAGAGTTGCATGAAATTCAACAGTTCCCAATAAGTGGTTTAATTAATTCAACCGCACTTCCTCTTAAATTCCTGAACAAAGTGGTTAAACGGTGAACCACTTTGTTTGGGAACCACTTTGTTTTGAAAATTCAAGAGGAAGTACAGTATGGTGAACTACTTATTAGAAATTGTTGAAATTCCTGCAACTCTTCCTTTGTCTCTCATATTCTTTCCAATAAGTCTGAGTTTGTAGGAAACATTGTGATTTTTTGTTCATTAATTATCTGATTAATGATACCTTGGGTACAATCTCTACTGCACATTTAGTACATGTAGACCTTGAGTCAGATAAAAGTATGAGTAAAAAATGTCTCAGTTGACAACCCTTCACTCTATGGCAGTTGATTTTGCAAAAACAGGAGTAACAACTGAAAGACCTAGGACAATAAAACCAAGGATGTTTCCCGATTTCATGGAGAGGTGGGCCAAAACTAGCTTACACTTCTCAAGGAGTAATGGGGACAAACTTTATCGACAACGACCGACTATCAAGATCATAATCTACTTCTTACATTTGGCGGACATTAGCTTATGCAGTGGCAAAAGCAACGTTAACACAACAGCAGGATGATGATGTCGAGGTAATTTTGTCATGAAATTTAGCTTTATGTTTAGTTACTGATGGTTCTTCTATTGTATCTTTTCTTCAGGAAGAGTTTCTCTTTGCAAGAGGTCTATAAATATGACTGCTAAGAGTAGTTGTTGATGCTATATATATTTAGATTGTAATATTCCCTTTCACTACGACTAATCGTTTAGTTTTTGAGTTGTATGATGTCAAAGGCAATGGAGTTAATTATAGTTTTAGATTCAATATATAATTTGTATATAAATTTTAGTCGCTCGCAATCGGTTTGTTTATTGTGTTGGTTTTATGCACGTGGATCGATGAATTTATATAATTTTGGTGATTTATATATACTGTTGTGTGTTAAGATATAAAAAAGGTATAGATTTTTTTGGGAAATTCACAAAACAGACATTTTTTGTTTAAATTCATGAATCAACGACCGCAGACAGTCGCTATTATGTATCAGCGACTGCGGGTGACTTGAGGATATTAACGACTGCGGTGGTCGCCAATGGTGGTCGCTGACAAGTGGGCCACGTCACCAATGAGACCTGACTCACAGTAACTCAGCTTAACAACGACATTAGTCGCTATAGTGCGGTCGCTGACGTTGTGGTCGCTAATATTGGTCGCCAATGTACGGTCGTTGTCTAGAATACATCGCGATCTATCTATCGGCCAATCGTATCGATTACATGATTGTTGGTTGATAATAAGCCTTTTTCTTGTAGTATATTGTGAATTATGGTTAAAATAGGATTAATAGTTATAAATACTATCTATTGTAAACCTTATGTAACTGAATCAAGTTGAATAACAAAAGGAACGCCTCCCGTGGACTACCCATATTGAGAAACCATGTAAATCTCTGTGTTAATTTCTTATTGTCGTGTGTGTGATCTAATTCTAACAATAAGTTTTTTCTATTTTATTGTTGTAATTATTTTTTATATTTTAATATATCTTTTAATTTCTTTTTATATTTTATTGTTTATTTTTATACTTATTATAATTATTTTTTGTATTTTTATGTTTTTATATGGGAAAAATGTACAAAATACGACAAGTTATTACTATTGAATCAGAAATATACGATTATACCGCATTTTAATACGATCAATGCGTATTCCGGCATCACAGTGATCGTCAAATGCGCAATTCTAGTCAATTTCAACCGAAAATTGAATTTGGAGGGACACTGTGTGAAATTAGGTTGTTTAGAGGCCAAATTATGAGTGCAATAAGTCTAGGGCTAAATTATGAGTAAGGTGAAACTTGGTGTAATATAAATGTATTTAGCCCAAATACGAATTAACCTTTTGAGAGAAAATACGAGTTTTTAAGTCAAATAAACTGAAATTTTTTAGCTTGCCGGAGTTGGATTGCTTTGCCGGAACTTTTCTCTGCTGCTTGGCGTAGGTAACCTTTGGCCATTCGTAATTGTAGCTTGAATTGGCGGATTTGGTCTCTTCAATGTGGTTGGATTTAAAGGATATTGGCTTGTCTTCCATTTTGTTGATGTGTAGAGAGAGCATTTAAGGAATTTAGAGAGAGAAAACTATCTCGACTGAAACAAATTTGGAAACAAGAGCGACGTGGAGAACAACAATTGGTCCAAAACGGAGAGACATCGGAAGAGGGAGGAGAGAAAGTAGACAAATAAAATTCTCACAGCAACTAATGTTTGCAGGGATCCGGTTAGCATAAAGTTTATTTTTTTTGTAAGTTAGTTAATTGACTAATAAAATGATCTGCACATGGGCGCCGTGCGTATGTGTCAAGATTCTATCGATCAATTGGCCAAAACTACCAAAAAACGAAAACTTACGCTAACTATTTCCGTTTACACGACACCATGCTCAAAATTCAAAAGCTCATATTCCCAAATTTTTGGTCGATTGGGCTTAATAAGAAAATGTTAAAAAGACTTTATTACCCTTCATTTTCTACGTATATTCTAGTAAAAAAGTTGACATGACTTTTTCTTTTTGTTTTTAAATTCACGTCATTGACTCTCGCACACAGTTAGGACTACATTCTTCACGTAGGAAATTGTACAAGGACAATTATAAAATAAAAAATATACATAGACTAAATTGAAATTAAAGTAAAGTATAAGGACTATATTGAAACCAAAGTAAGAGTAGAAGGACAAAAAAGGTCTTTTTACCCCACTTCAAATATCATTTGCTTTCAGCCTATTAATTAATTTATGTTAAATTATATATACACACTCCCGGTCTCTATTTGTGAAAAAGAGTTATTTTTCAATTTAAGAAAAAAAATGAGAAATTCTTGTGGAATGTAGGGAGTAAGTGGTAGTATTTGATTGTATGTTAATGCATTTGAATACTTCACCTCTTAATGTATTTTAATAATTTATATTTTTATATTAAAAATATTCTAAATAATTAAAATATAAATATGAATTTAAACTATTAAGAGAATCTCTTATTTGCTGAATTATATTATGACCCTCTAATTATGAAATTCTCAACTATATACAAGTCCATATTATTATTGAAAAAGTTAATAGGTCATTAATTAGCCTCCCCAACTTTTTCCCATGTGGCTAGGCCATTAACCATAAACGCACCAAACCAAACTAATTTATGTTGTACCCTACCTCTCAACATGTCACTCAAATGATTAGACTGTAAAGAAAAAAAAAAGAAAAGAAGGTAGAATATATAAAATTATTAGTCTGAAACAAGTCATGTAAAAGTGTCAGGATCGAAGGCCCCTTCCACTCGTGGATTGGATTTCTGATGTTGCAGAAATTAGAAAGATTTTTGCGGAACACCTCTCAGATAACTGAATCTCCAGTCGGAGGATAGGTTGCTTCATAGTGTTGGTGGCAGTACTAGTCCTTGAGTAACTTCTGTTTTCTTCGTTCAATTACATTTTAGATCTTACGCCAGACATGGATCGACCCAATAGGTCAGACATTTGTAACTGTCACTTAAAATACATCTTTATTCTGACAATATAAATATTGTTATATATTACAATATCTATATATATTATCAAACAACCCAAAACAATACTAATTTTGTGTAATCTTTCCAAGCAAACAAGAAAAAGAAACCTTTTTAGGGGCATCAATCTCATGAACATTGAAAGGAATTTTATTTACATAATTAGACCTTGCTAGGCTAGCTCTTTGAATATATAAAATCTGAATAAATATCTACCGGATTCTCACGAAGAAAATGCTCAATTCTTGACCAGTTGCACCATCCGGATTAATCATATACCATGCTTCTGAATCTTTCGATCCCACTCTCCGGTCAAATCTGGCCCTCATGTAGGTCAATTCGCCATCGGTCGCCTCCTTGTGATCCGACGGCCCCGGCAAAACTCCGGCCCCCATAGACACTCCTCTAAGCAAATGCATAACATGTATTTCATCATCAGTCATTTGCTTCCTCCTTATAGAGTAGCCATATTTTCTCCCATTACAATAAACTGCCCAAACAAATTCCTCGAGCACTTTTTTTTTGTGAGTCTTGGTTTCACTTTCTAGAGCTAGCCTTACTATATCCGAGGCCATTTCCTTATGAAAAGCGCTCGTGAGCATTGGTAGCTCGATAACAAAGATTGGTAGGCGGTGAGGGTCTTCTTGTATTGCTAGGGTTACACGGCCTTTACGATATCCGAATATGGTTCCGGTGGTGGCATTATCGGTTAGTAGGGATTTTCTTGGCCGGCCTAATAACGCCACCATTTTGCAACCGGTGGTTAGCATGGGGAGGAGCTTGAACATGCGGAAGAGGCCTCCGCCGGACCTTTTTGAGGGTCTTTTTTCACGGGTGGTGTGTTGGAGGAGGGATATTAAGGCAGGGTTTTCCATTTGGTGGAATGGGCTAGAATGGACTGGTGGCATTGTAGAAACTAGAAAAGGAGTTTTGCGTAAAGGGTTTTGAGTTGGGAGAAGTTGGAGTTAGAGTATGTTTAATTTAGGGATGTGTTTGAGAAAATATATATAGACAGATTTTGGGATAGGATAAAAAAGGAGTTGGGAAGCTTGTTGGTTGAGTTGTCCTTGGAATCTTTTAGCTAGTGACCCCTCAACTCTCAAGTTGGTTTATTTGGAGAGAAAAATGAAAAAAAAAAATACTCCATAAATAAATTGAGTAAAGTTAAAATTTGTTAACCCATTAGCAAGCCAATGTTATACAGAAAAATGTTGCATCTGTATAACAAATAGTTGCATACTAATAATTTCTAATATCTAATAATACAATCTTTGCTATAGTACGAATGCATAATTTTTCTGCAAATTTTAACTTCAGTTAATCCAAACCCTACTAAAGCAAGGGTGATGTGACAAAGTTTAGTGATGAAAGGAGTGGGGGCTTGAATGTGATAAGATAAGGATGGTGAGATCACTAGTTGTGGGGGAGTTGAGGAAGAAAAAAAGAAAAGAAAACTAAGTAAAAAGAAGGAAAAAGTTAGCCTTGTAAATGGTGGTTTGGCATGTGCTTCTCTGATCATTTTTCTTGATGGGGTATCAACAAATAACAACATCACTTGCTTTATGCTTTTTTGTTTTCCCCCCTTTCAATTTTTCAATTCCTATTCTCATGGCCGGCCTGCCACTGCCATCAATAGGTGCAACTCATCTAACCCTAGACATTTCCCTTGAGTTGTCATATGGGGAAGTTCACTTTAGCTCAACGGAGTGACTTTCCCTTTCTATCACTCTCAGCATCTTAAATTCCCATTTTCTTCTTTTAGGCCCTACTATATATATATATATATATGTGTGGAGTATCTTAATTATCACCAAAATTTAATAAAAGAACTACTAAGGCATGGATGCATGAGATCTTCGGATTCGTTTTTATTAAAGACAAAAATGTTTAATTTAAGTCGAATATAAAAAAGAAAGAAAAGAAAAGAAAATTGCTTCATATGCAGATTGAACGCTGTATAGTCTACTAAACACAGATAATAAAAATGATCAAGTTTATGATCTTTACGATTAAGGTGGCATATGTATCTAGGCTTGAGTTGACAGCATGATCAAATTGAGAAACAGACAAGGCAAAATGTTGGAAATGGAAAGAAAAGTTTTCCTGATTTAGTAACTGAAAATCAATCATTTACAAGTGATTAATTTTTTGGAGGAAATTCCTTTTGCACTCATTGTTGGAGACACCTAGTAGAATATTATTGTTGTACAATTTTTGTATATATCTATCTAACAAAATACAACTGATTTTGAATTTATCGCTCACCCTAATAAATTATTTGGGTGTCCCAAAAATTAAAATAATCTACCATTAGTCTTTATGCATGAATCTGATAAGATATATATAAAAATAGGGTGATTGTGATCACCATAATCATCTTCTTGTGATCCTCTTAAATACTAATGGTAGTTTTGTCACTAATTTTGGTAAAAGGATAATTTTGTTATTTTAATATTTTACTAATTAATATAATGTTATTTTATTTTTTGGTGCAAAAATTGGGAGATAGGTAAGGTATTTCTCAATTTTCTGACAGAGAAGATTGCTTCTACAATAATTCATCCAAAATTTAAAAATCTTCTGTAAATAACGTATAAAACGTAGAGTTAGACTTCAATCATTTACTCCGGATGAAAATTAAACCCAAATTTATGAATGAAATAAACGATCCACAGTGACACTGCTACATTTTTGTATACATAAATATAGTCACTGTCCAAGGTTGATAGATAGGACCATGGATGGTACGACGAGTTATCTAAAACAGCGCTGGCTATGATTGCTTGACCTTTAACCAAACTTATAATAAATTCTGTCCGATTATATATATATATATATATATATATATATATATATAGTCCGGATTCAGTCCGGGATTTCGGACTTTATAAAAGGACAAAAGTCCAAAAATACCTCCGATGTTTATCCCGATATCCCACTTACACCTTAAACTATTTTTTTTTCAAAAGTGTCCTTAACGTTACAAATTTAAGGTCAATTATACCTCTTCCGTTAACACACATGCCACCTTGACAAACGGAGCTGACACCTAGACAAAATTTGCTGACAAGACAATGCATACATGGAAAATAGCTAACAATTCAAATCAAAATTTATTTTTAAATACCTTAAATAATAATAATACTCTCTTCTCCATCCCCATGCCCGTTCAACCCATAAAATCAATCCCCTCCGTCTCCTTCTCTGAATCCCCCTCTCCCCAAATTGCAGCCTTTGATCTCGGATCACTACCACCCTTCATCAAATTGGGTTCTTATCCAATAATTTACAATAGTCAACAATGTAAGTAAGCCAATAATTTACAACGATCAACAATGAGTAAGCGACTAAGCATGTCTCAATCTCATTTCTAAGAACTAAACACAGGTCTCAACACTATCTTAATATGCTACCTAAACGAAATGAAATTATCGGTAAAATGAACAAGGAGATTTAGAAGAGTACATGAGAATTTTCTGCAAAGAATCCCATCGAACTATGAAGAAAACAACTACAACATTCACAGCTAGAAGTCTAGAACCCAGTTACCCAGACATGGAGTGGAGGCGGAGACGCCGGAGGCGGAGTCACGATTTGGGGTTTTGGGTTAGAGCATAGAGTGAGAGATCGACTATCTAGAACCCAGTTACCCAGACATGGAGTGGAGGAGGAGACGCAGAAAGGCCGGAGGCGGAGTCGCCGAGTCGGGGAGAGGCTGTGACGCCCCCAAAACATAGGTATACATCATCTATTCTTAGTCGCTAAATATATGGTACAAAATACAAACTTAACTATACAGCTGTCGTATAAAATATGACAAAACATAAACTGAGAGTTTAAACAAGAATACTGCCTTCTAGACAATATCCATTCTTAATGGAGTCCTCATGTGATAGATATCTGAGCAAATTTAGTCCTCGTTACATTTATTGTCACACTATTTAATGTAATAGTGAGGGACTACTAATGCTATCATTTGGATAATCACTCCGCTCCCCGACTCGTCCCAAATATATTTTCATTTCAAGAAGAATAAAGGTGAAGGAAAGGGTGAGCTCAACTAGCCCAAGAAGAAATATTATGACTAAGATAATGCAGAATAAATTATCATTAGTCTTCAACAATGTTAAACCGATAAAATACAATAGACATTAAGTTTAAGCTGCAATGAACAAGCAATCTATTAGAAAAGTCAAGTAGAGAATAAAATCTACTATCTTACATGATTTAAAAGGTTTTCATCAATTTTTATCATTTGAAACTCGACAATAAATAAATCACATCATCGAATCATCCTCGCTTTCTACGAGCCAAGGACATTCATTAAATCATCAATGGTCATGACTATACCAAATAATCCCTGGTCATAATCATACCAAGTCCATCTCTGCATGTAAGCCAAAGATATACAACAATAAAACCAATAATCAACAATCCATCTTTGCACGTAAAACAAGAAAACCAATAATCAACAATCCATCTTTGCACGTAAGCCAAAGATATACAATTCAATAATCAACAGTCCATCTTCGCACGTAAGCTAAAGATAACTTTCCTCACCATATAAGCATGAGGATGATGACAATGATATAAGCATTAATCAAACTAAAACAAGGATAAATATTAAAAATTTTAAATTTATCCAAATATTATCAACCACTCATAATCTAATATTATTAATATCATAACAATATTTTAATCACCTCTAAACTTATAAACAATTTATTTCAATTGTTTACACTTTACCAAATAATGCATTTAATCATTCAAAGAATGCCATAATCATAAGATTTTATCACCAATGATCAAATCCCTTATCAACAATCTACATATACCTTATATAGGATTTCCAAGCCATAAAATCCTATTTTCTAATTTTGTTACTTCACATAACATATTTAACTCATATGTTCGTAACTAAACCATTTTCATGAAAAATACCAAATCAGTCCCAAAAATATTTCTTTTTTGAGATTTAGCAGAATATAGTCCCATAATGAACATATATTTTTCTCAGAATTTTTAAAATTCATTTACTATTTTTCAAAAATTAATTTTTAATTAATTCCTTAAGAAATTAGCTACCTCAAGTTTAACTCCAAAAATTCCCAAATCTTGGCAGGATCTTACACATGTTAACATGAGTCTCCAGTTTAAATTTCATGGCCATCGGAGTTATAGAACTCCGGTTATAGCGTTTCTCGTCGGAAAAACCTAAATATTGAAATGGTTATAACTTGCTCATTTTAAGTCGGAATGAGCTCATTTTTGGACAAGAGGTTCTTTATACCATATACTTTCATGTCCCAAAAGGCCAGAATTTTTATCACAATTTAAGTGGCCCAAACAGCCCTTCTAAAATCTGGACAGTAGCATTTCGGTAATTTCCAACTTTTGACTCCTTTGCTAAAATCAGTTCACACGAAAATCTACAACACCTTTTCTAGTTATTCCACTTGGAGATGCTACAAAACTCATAGATCTAACTCTAGAACTTAACCACACTCAAAAATTCAAAATATAATAGGAGATATGGTCAATTGAATTTCATGTTCTATTTTTACCAAAATCTGATTTTCAACCATTTGTGATTTCTAAGAAACTTTCATGTTTTCACATAATAACCAACATAACTCATCATAACACTTACTAATACTTCATATACCCATGATTTTCATCAGTCCAAAGCTTTTATTATGACTCATCATAATTAATGTAACCAGATCATTTCCACAATTTAATAAGGAATGAATATAAAGGATCATTCACCATGCATGTGGTAATCCACATAGATAGGTTATTCCAACAGAATAATAAATAATGGAACCAGGTCCGGCGTAAACGCACAGACAGGATATTCCGACAGAATAATAAATGCGAAATAATAAATAATGGAACAGTCCGGCAGTAACGCATTGCATTGAGATATTCCGATAGAATAATAAATGCGGAATAATAAATAATGGAATCACGTCAGTCCGACGTATAACGTCTGCATAAAGATATTCCGCGAATAATAAATAATGGAATAACAATGAATTTTCACCATGTATGCGGTACTTGTATAAACAAAAGTTATTCCAATGCGAATAATAAAGAAGCGGAACGAGGTTAAAGTAAATTACAGACCGATAGGATATTCCAATGAATAATAAAGAATGGAATAATAGAAGAATTTCACCATGTATGCGGTACTTCGCATAAACAGGTTATCCCAACATAATAATACAGAATGGAATAACAGAAGAATTTCACCATGTATGCGGTACTTCGCATAAATAGGTTATTCCAATATAATAATGAAGAATGGAATAACAACTCTTACGAGTATTGAAAGAAGTAATTCTCTTCATGAATATGAAAGAATAATACCTCTTACAGGTACAACAAATAATATCTCTTACCTCAAAAGAAGACTGGATACTAGAATAGTGAGGGAGCAGACTTCTCTTCTTCTTTCTCTCAATAATTTCTCTCTATAATAATGGCTCTAAAGCTTTAGTGAATTGGTGAGAAATGAAGGAAGAATGAGCTTCTATTTATAGGAAAATATAGTTTCGATAATTGCACGCGTTTTGGGCTTAAAAATTTACAAAGATAATACCTCCAACTTTTCTTTCATTTTTAATTCACCATCCAAGTATTATCAAACTTACACCACCTCCCCTAATAGTAAATCATGTGAATCAATAGTAAATCATGTTAATCAATAGTTCTAAACATGTGAAAGAATTAATTACAAAGATATAGTACCTTCATCTATACCTCCATTTTAACTTAGTCAATGCAAGTATCATCAATCTTGCACCAACTCCCCTAATAGTATAAGAATGTGATTCAATAGTACACACATGTGAACAAATAGTTATATGAGCATGTGAATTAGTAGCAATTAATTGCTTATTTACCCGATTAATTACCCGATTTATCAATATAACCCCTAGACATCAATTATCATCGGAATAGATGTCGATTTCAACTAACACCAATAATCCCAACACAATGGAACTATCAAATTCATCTTTAATCAACACGAACTTATTCATCATTAATATTATAACTCACAATATTTAACAACCAGGTCGTTCCCAGAAAAGAGAGGGCTTTCCAATAAGGATTTCTCCCTATTGGCGCGCAATTAGGTGACCAAACCTCTCCTCGACAGAACTTCTAAACATTGTAAATATTGCAATTTAATAATATGAATAACTTTGTCGTCTCAATTATTGATTTAATAATATATCATATAATGCAGATGATACTGTGACAATAATTGAATCAATAATATGAGAGATATGATGCAGCAATTACTATAGCAATAATTGAGTATAACTGAGTGTCTTCTCACGTAAGCATCAATAATCAATACCGTGTGCTAATATGCAACCACACGTATTACTGTACTTTTACTACCGGGTAGTTCAACAGTATTAACGGTAAAACCTCCGTCGTTATTTTTATAAAATATTTTTTGTCGTTTTCTAACTATGACGATGATACTTGATTTCCGTTGGGGGTCCACTAATGATTATCTTGAGTCGTCTGCGAATATTCTCCGACAAAAAGAATATTCCCTGACCAAACGAATATTTTATAACAACTTGCATACTTTGCAGAATTTATAAATACTACCCACAACTATAACATTATCTCAAATTCACACCATAATATTCAAAAAAAAATTCGAGAAAATTAAATCTTTATTCGTAAAATCTGGGATCTCACAATCTCCCCTCCTTATGAAATTTTGCCCTCGAAATTTACGTACGTACTTGGTATGCCGAACGAATGAGGATACCTTGACTTCATTTCAGATTCTAACTCTTGAAGTATAACCTTTGAGTGTTGAATACGATCCTTCTTATTCAAGATTTTAACACGTAATTCCTCATATGTTAAATCTTCCGCTGTCTCGTTCGGTTCTAAATCAATAATGTGGTTCGGGTTGTCCACATATTTATACAACATCGATACGTGATAAACGTTATGAACACGCAATATATTTGGCGGTAAAACGAGTCTATAAGCCACAGTTCCTACTTAATCGAGGATTTCAAATGGGCCAACAAAATCGAGGGTTGAGATTTCCTCTCTTCATCAATTCTTACTTCTAGAATATCGCCCTCTTGAACCTTCTTCTTCACATTCATCAGCTCTGAGTATGTAGCTTGCACGGCTTTAACTTTATCAATTAAAGTCGATTCTACTCGTATATTTGTTATCACCACGTGGGTCTTTAGAGTCTTTAACTATATCTTCATCATTTGTAATCATTTGTAAGTTATACGAAATGGGTTTTTATGTTAACAACATCGCACTCGTAAACGCATACGATCTTCTACTCAACGCGTCAACTACCACGTTCGCTCTTCCACGATGATATTGAACGGTACGATTGTAATCTTCAACAGCTCAAGCCAACGTCTTTGGCGCATTATACGTTCGTTTTGGTTGAAGAAATACTTGAAGGTTTTAGAAATGAGTTTTGTACTTGGGTCAATACAAAATTTGATTTCACGTTCTGGGGTAGGCTAAGAAGTCTTCAAGAATACGTCAGGAAATTTATTGACAATAGAAATATCATTCAAAACTGTGACTCTCATCCAAGACTTGGATAAAGATGTAAATGAAGGTTTTCTCTAACGGAGTTTCAACCAATAAGTTAAAGTCTAACTTCTTCGAAGTCAAATTTAAACGTTGAACGCAAGCAAGAGAGATAAAAGAATAGGTAGAACCGGTATCGAATAAGGTATAGACTTCGCAAGCGTTTATAATTAACTAACCCGTGCTAACTTCGTTCGGTTTACTCGCTTTTTGAGAAGTCACGAAAAACGCTCTTCCTGGAACCACCGACTTTGTTTTGTCCGTATCCGCCTTTGGTGCCACCGTCCCAGCTGGACTTGACTTTGGTGCACGACAAAATCGGGCTAGGTGACCTTCTTTTCTTGAAATTTCCACTTCTATTATTTTGACCATGATTACCACCGAAGTGGTTATCATTCTTGGCATGATAATTTCCCCCACGATGGTTATCATTGTTCATGGTAGTTGCTACTTAGCCGAATACGATTATTATCGTGTTGTTGGTCGTTGCCTTTTGGTTGTGCTAACTCATTATCGCGCTCCAATAATTGAGCCTTATTCACAACATCTGAATATAAACAAAGTTTATGAAAAATGAGGTATTGACATATATCGGGTTTCAAACCTCTTAGAAACCTTCGCGTCATTCGCACCTCATTATCGACCAAATGGGATGCAAACCGGGATAACTTCGCAAACTTAGCCTCGTACTTCGATACGTTCATATTATTTTGCTCCATTGCTTATCTCAACATTTTCAGATGCCATTTTCAAACACTGTCACAAAACAAGGGTTAATTGACATATCACATATTATCCCTATACTACGTGACCAATTAAATACCAAATAAACTTAGGTAGGTCATACTAGCGAAGAAATTCCCGTCTCTCTCCTCCTAGTTCTTGTCTCACATCTCAGCCAGGGATCATATCCCTAAGCTTTGATACCAACTGTGACGCCCCCAAAACATAGGTATACATCATCTATTCTGAGTCGCCAAATACATGGTACAAAATATAAATACAAACTTAACTATACAATTGTCGTGTAAAATACGACAAAACATAAACTGAGAGTTTAAACAAGAATACTGCCTTCTAGACAATATCCATTCTCAATGGAGTCCTCATAGACAGTATACAAACTCAAATTCAGTCTTCGTTACATTTATTGTCACACTATTTAACAGAATAGTGATGACTACTAATGCTATCATCTGGGCCGTCACTCCATTCCCCGACTCGTCTCAGCTATATTTTCATTTCCTGAAGAGAACAGTGAAGGAAAGGGTGAGCTCAACTAGCCTAGTAAGAAATATTATGACTAAGATAATGCAGAATAAATTATCATTAGTCTTCAACAATGTTAAACTTATTTTAGTCCTGTCCGGGAGTCCGGACAGGATCCAATCAGGGATCCCGAACTTTATAAAATACTTTTTTTTTTTGCTTTTTTTTAAACAACTAAAAAAAAGTTTAATAATTTATGGAACTAGAATTTTTACATAATACAGTGTTTTGGGTGTGATTTGGATACATATAACAAAACATGTCTGTACAGACATGTTTTGTTATATGTATCCAAATCACACCAAAAATACTGTATTATGTAAAAATTTCAGTTTCATAATTTTTTTTAGTTGTTTTAAAAAAAACAAAAAAAAAAGTTCAAATTTTGATCAGGTCCGGGAGTCCAGACCTGATCCTGATTATATATATATATATATATATATATATATATATATATAGGGCAAAGGTGCAAAAATGCCCCTGATATTTATCCCGATATCCTACTTACACCCTAAACTATTTTTTTTTCCAAAAGTACCCTTAACGTTACAAAAATTAGATCATCCGTGCCCCTCCCGTTAACAAATCTACCACATTGACAAACGTAACTAACACCTCATCTAATTTTGCTGACTAGACTGAAAAGAGAAACTTAACTCTTAATTAAAACAAAGTAAATCATCGACGGATCAGGGAAACGACGTCATCGGAGGAGCAATTGCAAAGCAGTGGTTGATCTCTTCTCTCTATCCCTTCCCCCTAATTTCTGAAAATCAATGACTATATTCGACTTCTTCGATTATGTTTAATTTAGGGTTTCATTAAGAGCTATTGGGGATTTCAGGAATGATCTAGAATACCACCGTTAGGGAGCAAGATCGCCGGTGTCTTTGGCCTCACGGTCCGTACCAGTGCAACAGCTATTAATCTGGTGTGAAGATGGGTGAAATTCATTTGGCTGTGAGATTTACTTGTTTTTTATGTTCTCGGCGATTGAAGATGAATTCAGAGACTTCTTTAACTATACTGACATGAGAAGATCTAAACTACTCACAAATTTTCTTAATTTCAGTATGATTCCACCGCCCTCCTGCTGGAATCCATCTCTCGTTTTTCTTAATTTCAAAATTTGTTCATGTTTTATGACCCGAGAAAAGTCCTTTTCTCCTCTTGAACTGAATACAATTTTTTTTTTTATGTTATTATGATGATTAGGAATTATGTGTTTGTATGAATTTCATTTTTGATTTGATGGGATTTGTAATGTTCTTGGTTTCATGTGGAAGGAGATGAGACAGAGATAAAAGAGGGAGTTGAACGAGAATATGGGTTTACAGAGATAAAAGAGGGAGAAGAACGAGAATATGTCCACGTGTCTGCTCTGTTTGCCTCGGTGGCAAGTCTGTTAATGGGAGGGGCATAATTGGGCAGAATTTTGTAACGTTAAGGGTACTTTTGGAAGAAAAAAATAGTTTAGGGTGTAAGTGGGATATCGGGTAAACATCAGGGATATTTTTGCACCTTTGTCCTATATATATATATATATATATATATATATATATATATATATATATATATATATATTTCAACAACTATCATCTCTATCGTTGAATAATATAATTGATGGTTGAGATTAAAAAAAATAAGTACATTTTCGCTATTGCCTGTAACGACATTAATATTATTTAGCTACTACGACATTTACTACACTATCCATCCTTAATTATTAATTATTTAATTTATCTATAAAATCCTCAAACCCAATCCTGCTCTATATTTAATATTAATATTACATATTCCATATTTAATATTAATATTACATACTCTATATGTAATATTAATATTAATATTATGCATGAATAAAATTACCATTACCATTAGTCCAGGAGGGCATGCATAGTCTAGGAACAATGAAGCGATATTATTGTAGTAATTGTCCTAGTCGCTAAAGGCAATATTATTGTAGATATAGGCTGTAGCCGCAGGGTAATTTTTTTTTTTTTAATCTCAATTATCAATTACATTGATCAACAATAGAAATAATGGTACCTGGAATAATTCTCCTAGCAAACAGGTTTATCACGGATGCAAATCATATATATATATATATATATATATATATATATATATATATATAAGAAATTGTGAAAAGCGTCGTTATAGATTCTATAGTGACGATTTTTATCGACCGTCGCTATAGGATCTATAGCGACACTTTTTATATAAAAATATTAAAAAATCATGTTGAAATATCAATTTCCACACACACATATATAGTCCATTTTAAAAGCTCACTCCTTTATTTTATATACCATGCTCACTTCCTTTAGCGACGAACCGGACGACGATTTGGTCTATCGCTATATCAGAGAACCGTCGTCTTAATTAACTTTTAACGACGGACAACATATATCGACAGACCGAACCTATAGCGACGGACTGAACCGTCGTCCGATCCGTCGCTAAAGGAGTAATTAAGCCATTGATTCTTTTCGTGTGTGTGTGTGTGTGTATATATATATATATATATATAGAGAGAGAGAGAGAGAGTTCGGATTCAGTCCGGACTCCCGCATTTTGTTAAAATGCGGATTTTTTTTTGTTTTGTTTTTTTTTTTAAAACAACTAAAAAAAATAAAATTATGGAACTGGAATTTTTACATAATACAGTGTTTTGGGTGTGATTTGGATATATATAACAAAACATGTCTGTACAGACCAAAACACTGTATTATGTAAAAATTCCAGTTCCATAATTATTATTTTTTTAGTTCTAAAAAAAAACAAAAAAATAAAATAAAATTTGGATCCGTATTTTACTCCAGTCCGGAATCCCGGACTGGATCCATTTCATATATATATATATATATATATATCATCCATAATAAATCCATTGCCTAATTGTACTAGGTAAGTAGGTGGATAGGTATTTGTGGGGGATCTAGGAGAGCCACATAATTAGTTCACCACCAAACAGAAATGGGACACCGCTCGCCCATCTCTCTTTTCTCTATATCATTCTCATTTAAGTCTCCCTCTCTGCATCAAAAAGTGTCATCTTACAAAATTTGCAAATGTTAAAAGATTTATTTTTATTAATATTTTACTTGTAAAATATTAAGTTTTTTATTTAATAATGATAACACGAGAATAAGTTATGATGATAAATTTAAAAGATATTGTATTAGTTATTTTACTGATAAAAAAAATTACTTTGTAAATTTATAGAACAATTATTATTATTTGAGATAATTTTTGTGAAATAGAGAAAATATTATGCATGTGCACATGCATGTTTACACATAGCTCTCAAATTAAATTCCTTGCTCGAATTTAATTTGAGAGCCAGTTGAATTGAATTGAACTTGATCAATAATTCAAACTCGTACTAAAATTTAAACCGAGTTTGATCAATAGGTCGATTGAGCATATAAAATATAGAATATTTATATTAGTTATTAAGTATTTACTCTCAACTTATATTTACATAAGTGTCATCAACTTAAAATTAAATATCATGTTTTCTTTAAAGTAGTTCATTTTATTAGCCTCTTACTATAGTATTTTATTTTCTTATTTTTCTTTGTATTGAATCTGGACTAGTGTTTAGTTTAATTAAATTTTTTTGTCCCTGGCTGCAGTTACTATGCCATTCAAAATGAAAAATGGACTTGCAATATTTTGATCTTGTTACTTGCAAATATTTTAATGTAAATATTTTTGTCAAAATGAGGTAATGTCTTTTTAATAATGAATTACATTAGTTTTTTACCATTCATTTTTAGCTTATTAATTTTTTATTTTTATATTTGAGCTCATCCAAAAATTAGCCTGAAGCTCATAATCACATATGAGCTTATATATAATCCCGAATGGGTTGAGTCCGAGTCCGAACTCATCAATATTTGATTAGGCTGAAGTAGGATAGCCTTAAACTCGACTCACTTAGCCAAATTGACAAATCTATTTACACAACGGAGGATACCGTAAACATTTGTGATCTATCACTACACCTTCTCATGAAAGAGAACCATTTGCGTTAAAGTTAGGGAGGAAGAACGTATGCATGCACATTCCAAAGACAAAGGCAAAAATAGGAAAGAGATTGAAATACATGTTCAAAGTCAATGAAAATAATTAATTTGAGGGATAATATATTTTTTGGTGATTGTATTAGGGTTCGATTTTCATTGTAGTTACCGAATTTTTTTTTGTTACAATCAAATAACTATACTCTCAAAAATTACAAAATAGTCATTACTTAAAATTTCCGTCCAAAAAACGAACGGAATGCTTACTGTGCAAATTGACCCCTTTTTTTTTTGCTTACATGGAGCACAGAAATACCATATCACTTCTGTGACGCCCCCCAAATAGGTATACATCACCCATCTTGAGTCGTTAAATACATGGTACAAAATTCAAATACAACTTAATTATACAACAGTCGTATAAAGTACGACAAAACATATGCTGTGAGTTTTAATACAAATATTGTCATCTAGACAATATCCACACTCAATTGAGTCCTCATTATATTTATTATCACACTATTTAACAGAATAGTGAGGACTACTAATGCTATTATCCGGACCGTCACTCCATTCCCCGATTAGTCCTCAACTACGTTCTCATTTTTTACAAGAGAACAATGAAAGAAAGGTGAGCTCAACTAGCCCGATGAGAAATATTATGACTAAGATAATGCGAGAATAAATTATCGTTAGCCTTTAACGATGTTAAACCGATACAATATAACAAACATCAAGTTTAAGCTGCGGTTGAATAAGCGATCCATTAAAAGAGTCAAGTAGAAAATAAAATCTACTATCTTTTATGATTTAAAGGGTTTTCATCACTTTTATCGGGACTCACTCGACAATAAATAATCCATATCATCCTCCTTTTCGACCAAGGATATTCATTAGTATCACAACCACAAATCATCCATGCACTACGGGCCAAGGATATTCGTGTATTCATCAATGGTCATGATTATGCCAACAACTATCCATCAATGCACTACGGGTCAATGAGGACTTTTACCACATTATTTGTAACATTACGGTCATGATTACACCGAATAATCCCTGGTCATAATCATACCAAGTCCATCTATGCACTACAAGCCATAGATGACTTACAACAAAACATAAATACGAGGATGATTACAATGATATAAGAATTCAATAAAATAAGTTCAAGAATTAATTTATCCAGGAATCAAAAATGTCCAAATTGTCAACATGATACTTCTTTGTGGAGTAAAATTCAAGAATGCTCAGAAGAATATTTCCATGAAAAGATACTAGATGAAGCGCAAATATCAAGGATATTCCACTAATTTCATGGAGTATGGAAGTCAAAACTTTAACCAACTGAGTATATAATAAAGAATTGAATAACAAAAGAATTTCACCATGTATGCGGTACTTCGCATAGACAGGTTATTCCAACATAATAATAAAGAATAGAATAACAGAAGAATTTCACCAAGTATAGGTGTAGACACTCGAAATTTTCTGCACTCCTATTCCTAACATTGTAGGAGGGTAGATTTGTCTTTTGGAGATAACCCTGAAAGACAACTTACATCCATGTCGGATACTACCGGAAGTCCAGCTCCAACCCGGAACACAAACCGGGAACATCATCTCAAATCTGGAACACACACCGGGAGTGTCATTTTCAATCTCGGAGATAATCCCGAGATATGCAGATTAAAAGACCGACAACAACACCGGAGAGGACAGTCTTGTCTCGGAGATAACATCGCGACGTTTAGTTCCAGTCCCAGAGACAACACTGGGAGTAGCAACCCCATCCTTGGTGATAACCCCAAGAGATGTCATTGCAGTTCCGGTGATAACCCTGGAAATGCTTGTTGCAAACACATGCAATCAGCTTCAAACCAGATGACAGTGGGGCATACAAACAAGCAGTCCAATCTTAGATGTAACCCTGAGCAACGTCTACTTTCCGCTTAAATCGGCGATAACCCCGGTGAGGAGTCAACACGTCATCTTACTATCTCAACAAGATGATATCACAGCATACCAACAAGTGGTCCAATCTCAGCTGTAACCCTGAGCAACGTCTATTTTCAACTCAAACCGACGATAACCCCGGCAAGGTGTCACACATCATCTTGTTCCTTCGATAAATGGCACGTCGTCTCAACACTTCATACATACATGCATACAACAATGTCCCACAAGAGCCGAGGATTGACAATCTCGAGTGACTATTACGTGTGACAGTACTTTGGATAGAATTTAAAGCTTGAAGACCATGGGCATAGACCCCTCTTCCTGACTTCGTACAACCTCTAATCCATGTCATTACGTAACTCTCGACACAAGCGATCCGAAGAAGTACAGATATACTTCGTTCGGATGCTCGGATTGATGTTCTGCAAGTTTGAGCGGATATTACAGTGCACGACTGCACGTACTACGAGACGACAGGACCCACGAGGCTCGGATCCACCACGACCAGCCTCAGGTACAACTACGGCCATCATTCTATAAATATAGGCTGAGGGGTCAGCCATTTGAAGGGAGAGAGAGAAGGAAAAAGGCGTGGAAGCCCTGTCCATTTTGCTCTGCATATACATCTTTTGAGTGTTTCCTCTTCTTTTAACACTAGTTAGCTCACATATAGCTACTTTTTATCCCATGAGGAGCCGAGTGTTTATCCATTTAAAGTCTAAGAAGTCTACTTTGGCGTTTCCAACATAAGCCTTCTTATATTCTATAAAGCCTCTTTCTATATATATCACACACTTGTTGTACACGTTGATAGTTGTGTGAGTGTGTTTTGCCTTACTTGATTGATCGTGGTTTTATTTACATACGTATATATATACTAATATATGTATATATTTCATATATATGGACTAACATTATCGAGTTATGTCTCGATTGAGCCTGAACTTGATGCAGAAGCGTTTATCTGCTTATATATATATATATATATATATATATATATATATATATATATATATATATATATAATTGTGGTCGGACTACATACGATGAGCCCAGATTTTACATCCTGAGGGCGTTTAATTGCTTATATATATATATATATATATATTTATATATAATTGATGTCGAGATATCTCGATGAGAACCGGATTTTACATCCTATGCGTTTATTTGCTTTTATATATATACATATATAATTGTTTGTCGGACATATCCAAATGAGCCCTGGATTTACATCTGAGTGCGTTCTTTGCTTTATATATATATATATATATATATATATATATATATATTTATACATATATATATATATATACAGAGTCTACTTATTGGTCTTTTCTTTGCTTTATTTACATTACATCTGCTTTGAAGTTTACTTATGTGGTAGTTGATAAACTTTTACTGACTTTATTTACATTTAAATCACTTTGAAGTTTACTTTGTGGTGGTTGATCATGTTCATATATATATTTACCGCTTTTATATATTTACATTTCGATCCCCATAGAGTTTGCTTTCGTGGTGGTTGATCCATCTTGTATATATATATATATATATTTTACGACTTTTATATATATAACTTCTTGCGCTTTCCATACAAATTGTAGTATCATGTGAGCCTAGGAATCATGTGATCACGAGTTCGATCTCTTCAATCTAGATTCGGTTCCCATGATGGACATTTTAAATTTATGGCGAACTTGTACGATATTTTATAGTGTAATCGAGTTTCCTTGGATGGTCATGTCATGCCCATAAGGAGTTCTAAGATCTGCAGTATATTATTTTCTCTAGGATGCTTCGCATCTCAAAAATAAAAGTAAACAAGCTAGAACATTTAATAAAATGGAAGTATGAAAAGGTCTCAATTCTATTGAGCACATGGTTTGAAAAACCTCTTTTATAAAACTTCATTGCTATATCTTGGTTAAAACTGAATTTTTCTATAAAATTCAAACCTTGTGTATATAGGTGCGAACAAGGCCTCGCAATACTTTCAAATAAATTGCACATTGATCCACACACACACACACACATTCATATAAAAATTTCTTTGAAGAGTGGCGGTCACCGTGGTAACACGGATGTCGAGGGGTGCCTAACACCTTCCCTCTGCATAATTAAGCCTCTGAACCCGTAATAAATCTCGGTTTCACAGACCCGTTTAGCAGTGTCAAATCACTGGGTCAATGTGCTAACCTTTTCGGTTGCGTTGGTGCAACCAGTTAAATACACCAACTGGCGACTCTTAAAGTCAATCGTCGACATTATACATGTTGGACCTTTTTCACTTGTTTCTTCAAACAAATCTCACATTAACATGAGAACACCAAAGAACAAGTAACGAAAAGGGACACCAAAAATCCCGACGTCGACAGGTGGTGACTCTGCTGGGGACTCCAGTAAGAGGGCTTAAGCCGCTATTACAAGCTTTTCAAATTTGTTATATGCTTGTGTGTGATTGTTGCATTTACATTTCTGATGAATGTGTATGAATGCATCTTAATTATTGCACTGCTAAATATCTATCTGTTATATTAGTGCTTCTCACATGTCATCATTTTTCATAAACGGTGAGACACGTTGTATGTGAATGTATGTTGTGTGGTCCCTCCACCAGGAGGCTATCCCTGTCGGTGTTTGATTACTGGACCCGTGGGAAGAATAATTCCTCGGGGCTTAGGAAAGGAACCACTCAGATTCGCTCCAGTTGAAAGACCAGATTAACTTCCCGTCGAGTAGATTGTGATGATTTGGGAACCTTCATGCCGAAAAGCTGCGAGAGTAACCCTAAGATAGGTCAACCTCTGATAAACCAAACGCGGAGGAAAGTCTCTTCATACTTTCCATTTTCAATTACTTGTAAAAGCATTTACTTGTAATTTTATTCCATGTTCATCCATATGTAATGGAAAATATGAAGAATATTTGTGCATGACATGTTATCAATTAACAAACCCGTTTTTGCGAGGACAAATTCCTAAAAGCGGACATGTTATGATAACATTTACATTACCCTAAGACTAAACTACGTAAGTCTTTTGTAGGGAAGTAATTGGGCTGTTTACACGCTCAAAATCCAAAAAGGCCACAAGCTTCTGACCAATCATGTCTTCTTCCGAGCGATCCTAATCACATTTCCGAGAAGAATTTGACGGATTGAGTAAACAAATCAAAGACTTGGGTTTCTTTCTCTTGAAAAGAATTACACCATCTAATCGAGTGCGAAGATACCTACACATACGAACCCTTTACACAAGGAGTTCAAGGTGCGGAAAAACAATTCCGAACATCATCATTGGATACAACCAACAAAGACACGAAGGCACCCATCTCCAAGGAGGTCCGCATACAGCGGTGACATCGGGGAAGAAAGTCTTTCAAATAGAAGAAACCATTACGTATTCTCAAAGGATTGGAACTCATGGCGTGTTTTATATATCTGAGACCTTTGCATATTCCCTTGTTCATTATTCGAAGAAATTTAAAGCCCTTGATTTTGAAAAGTATGGCGGATTAGGGATCCTTATACACATTTAAAAGTGTTCATTGGAGAACTTCGGATCTTATCTTTGAGAATGAAAAGCTCGAGAATGCATTTGTTTTGAAAAAGTCGATTTGGAGAAGCCCGGATTCATGGTATACCAGTTAGACAACTCTAAGATCAATAGTTGGGAAGAGTTGGCCCACGCCTTCCTCACTCAATCGGTTTTTCAATCTCGGATGGCTCTTGGCCACCGGTACCAAATTACCCAAAATCAAGAAATAGTCTAATGAGTCATTCGGAGAGTATGCTCAAAGGTGGAGGCGCTTTTCTCGCTCAAGTTATTCCTTCCATGACGAGAATCGAAATGGTCATGACTTTCGTAGATATCTGAGAAGCCCCTTTCTATGAAAGAGTTATAAATTTGTATGGGCAAACCATTTTCTCGAAATGATCAAACACTGAGATAGATGGTTGAAATGGGATTGAAGTCCTAAGATTCAAGACCTAGCCGCTCTTAAAAGCTGTTCTTTGAGCACATCCAAATCAAGAATCTTATGGAAACAACCCGAGGGTCCATAAAAAGAAAGAGGATGATGTTTCCTTGATACTACAAGGACAAAAAGGCAATCCAAGCATGCTATATGGAGGAGAAACTACTCCCTTTTCGGACAATCTTTAAATCCTCCATTACCTAAAAGTGGAGAAGTGAAGCAGCCTCGAACGTTCACACCCTTAAGGGACTCGCTCGAGAATATTCTTGCTCTTCTGACTACTCAGAGGAAAATTACACATCTTCTTCCACCAGCCAACCCTAATGGGAAGGGTTTTAATGCTACTCGGAAGTGTGCTTACCATGCCGGGGCACCCGGACATGATACTCAAGATTGTTGGTCCTTGAAGCATAAGATTCAAGATCTAATAAACAATGGTGAGATCATGGTCACTAAACTCGATCAACCTCACGTTCAAGACAACCCTCTTCCTCAACACAAAGAAGAAGAGGTCAACATGATCAGTTGGAGCACTGGACATGGTTCCAATTCTACTGGTGAATCATCCCAACCCATCAAAGACGGTGTTGACAAATGGGATTATGCAAAGTTCCAGTTTACCATGGAACAAAAAATGAAAGCTCTTTGCAAACAAATTGAGCAATTGGTAGAACTGGTGACCCACCATCATCAAGTCACACGCCAATTAATCAAACAGAAGCACTCCTATCTCCTTCCATTTGTTATGAATGCTTCATCAACACCTTCAGAAAGCGAAGCTATGGAGGATAAGGTTGTAAAGCGAGCAAGTGCTAAAGCCCGTTGGGATTTCTCCAATAAAAGGGAGTTCACCTATTTGGGCCAATCTATGGAGGAGATACTTCAAATGTTGATCAACGAAGGAAGAATCACATTCCTTCCACCTCCAATCAATCACCGCTCAGGGCGATTCAATCCTGATGAAATGTGTTAATATCATTCACATTCTCGCGGTCACAGCACAGAAGAATGCTGGGCACTCCGCAATCTCATTCAGAATCTTATTGATAGCGGTGTCTTGCAAATAGCGGATGATTACACTGTGCAACTTAAGGGTGAGAATGCATGCCCTACCCAATGGAAGGGATCAGTAGCAGTTATCTGAAGTGGATGATGAGACTGTCAAAGTATTTCCCATACAACCAATTCATCTCAAAGGAGCTTACAATCCTTTGAAAGTGGCCGCACCAGAGCCAATTCCTTTACCTTGCGCACTACAACATCCTGTTGTCGACACACAAAGTTCCATGGAATTATGGAGAAGTCAAGGATCCACGTCTCATACTAATCTTTATACGATTAAAAAAGAAAATCCAATCGCACCTTCCTCAAAGGGTTATCGAAGCCTACTTGCGAAGCAAAATGGGAAGTTGCCCGTGGAGAAGATTGAAAAATTCCTCCGTACTATGGGCCATAATGAAGCCAAAGTGGTTTTAAGCTTCTATAAGCTCCACACCGCATTTCACTTACGGACTGGTTTTTCTTTTCGAGAAGCATCGGAAGATCTTGCTAAAGGATTTGGAAGAAGCCTACCTGCCAAAATCAGTGAATGTAGAAAAATTTCAACATTTGGTTGATCACATTTTCAACAGCAATGTGATATCCTTCACTGATGACGACATACCTCCCAAAGGGACCGGTCATTACAAACCACTGCACAACGCAGTTTTGTCTTCTGGATACATGCTAGCTAGAATATTGATAGATGGAGGTTCATCTCTGAATATCTGTCCTTATGCCACCTTGGTGAAGAAGAATATCAACCTCAATCGAATCCAAAGTAGCCATACGATCATCCGAGCTTTTGATGGATCTCGGCGAAATTTCGTTGGAAAGATTGAATTGCCAATTGAGATTGGTCCTAATACATTCAACGTATCCTTCCACGTCCTCAAGATAGATTCAGGATACAACTTGCTATTGGGGAGTGTGACGCCCCCAAAATTAGGTATACGTCACCCATCTTGGGTCGCCACTTACATGGTACATAAATTCAAATACAAACTTAATTATACATCTGTCGTGTAACATACGACAATACATAAACTGAGAGTTCTAATAGGAATATTGTCATTTAGACAATATCCTTACTCGAGAGTCCTCATTACATTTATTGTCACACTATTTAACAGAATAGTGAGGACTACTAATGCTATCTTCGGGACCATCACTCTTTTCCCCAGACTTCGTCCCGGCTATATTCTCATTTCACGAAGAGAAGAAGTGAAAGAAAGGGTGAGCTCAACTAGCCCAATGAAGAATTATTATGACTAAGATAATGCGAATAAATTATCAATAGTCTTCAACAATGTTAAACCGATAAAATACAATGAGACAACCGGTTTAAGCTGCGGTGAATATACGAATCCATTAAAAGAGTCAAGTAGAAAATAAAGTCTACTATCTTTTAGGTTTTAAAAGGTTTTCATCACTTTTATCACTAAGACTCGGTTTAATGAATAAACCACAATATCTAATCATCCTGTACCACGGTCCAGGATTTTCATCAAATTATCAATGGTCATGACTATCTTTGAATCACCCCGGTCATAATCATACCAAAAACTATCCATCAACGCATTACGAGGCCACCGAGGACTTTTGTCACATCATTTATATCGAAGCCGTGATTATACTGAGAATGATCCCACAGTCATAATCATACTAAGTTCATCTATGCTTGCGTAAGCCAAAGATAACATAATATAACATGAGGATGATGACAATGACATAATAATTCAATAAAACAAGTTCAAGAATTATTTAATCCGGAAATTATTAACGTCCAAATTGTCAACATGATCTCGTTTTGTAGAGTAAAATTCAAGAATGATCGGAAGAATATTTCCATGAAAAGATCTTGAATGAAACGCAAATATCAAGGATATTCTACTAATTTCATGGAGTATAAAGTCAAAGTTTTAACCAACCGGGTATAATAAAGAATGGAATAACAAAAGAAATCACCATGCATGCGGTACTTGGCATGAGCGTGTTCTTTCAATAGAATAATAATAACGGAACCAGTCGTCGTGAAATTCACAATAAGCGGGATGATCCAACGAATAATAAATGTTTGAATAATAAACAATGGAACCCGTCCCTGTAAAACACACGAGACGGATATTCCAAATGAAATAATAAATGCGAATAATAAACAATGGAACCCGGTCCGGTGTAAAACACACGAGACAAGATATTCCAACGAATAATAAAAAGAATGGAATAACGAGAAGAAGATCACCAAGTATAGGGATTCTCATATACTGAGTTATTCAATGAATAAATAAGAATGGAATAATATAAAGATTTCACCAAGTATAGGGTATCTGCATTATACAGGTTATGTATACTGTATGCCACTTTTACAAGTTATTCCAATGAATAATAATGAATGGAATAACGAAGTTCTCTTCATGAATAAGAAAGAATAATACCCTTACGAGATTCTGACAAATAATATCCCTTACCTTAGAAGAAGCTGAATATTGGAAAAGTGAAGTAGTAGAATACTTTTCTTCTTTCTCTCTATAGATTTTCTCTCTATAGCTTCTCTCTATAATTTCTCTCTCAGAGTTTCGGTGAATTAAAGAAAATAATGAAGGAATGAGCTTCTATTTATAGGAAAATAGAATGCATAGTAATTAATCCATGAACGGTCCAGTTTGATTTACTTTAATCTTACGGTCCATATTTAAAGCAAAATCTTTTAAATAAAATATCATATATTCTATTTATATAAAACATTTTACTATGCAACACTATACAAAACACTATGCAACACTATGCGTAATAAAATATAATATATTCTATTTATAGAATAACTTTAATAAAGTATTACATTTTATATAAAAAGATGTTTCGCATTTTATTACGTTAATAATACGAATAAAACAAAACGTCATTATCGCTATAATAATTCATATTATTAATCGATGATAATGGAATCAAACCGAGTGACTTCTCACATAAGTATCAATAATCAATACCGTGTCTTTCTATGCAACCACACGACATTCTTTGTACTTTTACTACCGAGGTAGTTCAACAAGATCCACGGTAAAACTTCCGCCGTTATTTCAATAAAATATTTTTTCGTCGTTTCTCGATCCGATAATGAATTACATTATAGGGTCCACCAATGATTGAGTCGTTGTACGAATATTCCCTGCTAAACCGAATATTCCCCGACCAATCGAATATAACATAACCACTTGCATACTTTGCAAAATTTATAAATACTACCCACAACTATAATATTATCTCAAATTCACACCATAATATTGAAAAATTATTTCGACAAAATTTAAATCTTTATTGATAAAATCTGGGGTCTCACAGGGAGACCATAGATACACATGGCTGGAGCTGTTCCCTCCACCTTACATCAACAACTCAAATACATCATCAACAACGATCTGAATCATTTGTCGATCTTTGGCCGGAATGTCCTAGATTAGGAACTCTACCAATTATCAGCTTCAATTCAGAAGTTGAGCCAGCCAGTTTCCATACTCTGGAAGTGAGTAACACGCAATACCATTTTATTGGAGTGCCACTTCCCGTACCCAAGATTTCTGATAAGGTTATGTCAGCCACTCAAGAAATGATGTTATTGGGTTATCAACCCGGACAATGGCTTGGTAAGGATCAACAGGGTATTAAGCACCCTATCCAAATGTCCAATCAAATTGGGACAGCTGGGCTAGGCTATTCTGCTAGTTCCACTCATAGTAACCCTCATAAGCATAAGCAGGTTCTTCAAACTTCCACCGCACGACAATTTTCTATACCTTTACCGCATGAGTTGATGCATTCTCCAGTAAAGGTGCCAGCCCATGCTGTGGCTATGCTGTTTCCGAAACCAGTGCCAATCAAAGCTAAAGAGGTGTTGATTCTTGATCTCAAAGCAGAAGAAAAGGAATAGAAACGTAAACATGACCTTTCCTTAATGATGGCAGGCATTCACGTCATTGTTCATGATGAACACACCAACAGATACACCCCAGACGATGATTGCCCAGATGTGTCATGGTTATCATTTGGGAAAAGGAGGACACGACGATCCTTCATCACTGCGATCCATCGAAATTTTCCTCGATAATTGGAGCAACACTCCACATTGGTGGTCGACGAGGTAAAATGGGCGAAAAATCCCTACCTTTTTGTAGATAACTTTAATTGCTTGCTTTCCTTTAAAGACTAGCAATTATTTTATCACGTACATGCTAACACTTTTGTATGATCAAACAATTGCATATATTAAGTAAAAGCATATTTTTGTTTCAGGACTCTAAATTTAGATGTGCCTGTACTTGCTGATGAGGTGCCTTGTCTCCACAAGGGCTGTAACTTTGATGCAAAGTTGGACTCAGACTTGATGGACAACCAAGAGGACATTGAGACACCTCAAGAGATTAAGGAATGGGTCACCGACAAACCCAAACCCAATCTTGATCAAACCACTCCTTTCAATCTCAAAACCTTAGACAACCCTAAGCTAATCCAGATTGGTTCAGACCTTACCACAAATCAACGGAATGACATGGTTGTACTGTTAGCCCAATTCTAGGATGTGTTTGCATGGTCTCATGAAGACATGGTGGGATTGTCCACTGACATTGTTCTTCATCGTCTTCCCAATAAAGAATGATTCAAGCCAGTTAGGCAAAAGCTCAGGCGATTGAAACCTGAGTGGAGTTTAAAAGTTAAAGAAGAAATTGTGAATCAATTTCAAGCTGGCATCATCATGGTGTCTACATATCTGGAGTGGATATCCAACATTGTTCCCGTGCCTAAACAAGGGGGAAAGGTGCGAGTTTGCATGGATTATCAGGATTTGAACAAAGCTTGCCTTAAAGATAGCTTTCCTGTGCCATTTATCCTCATTCTCATTGACAATACTGCTCAGTACGACATGCACTCCTTTGCTGATTGCTTTGCGGGGTACAATCAAATTATGGTCGCTGAGGAAGATCGTGAGAAAACTGCTTTCATCACGCCTTGGGGAACCTTTTGCTACAAATGATTGTCATTCGGCCTCATCAACGCTGGGGCAACCTACCAGCGAGCTATGATGGCTCTTTTCCATAATTTAATGCACAAAGAGATAGAGATCTATGTGGATGACATCATTGTCAAATCCCGGAAGGAGGATGACCATTTAGACCATCTCAAGAAGTCATTCAACAGTTGCGTAAAATCTGACTTAAAGTTGAATCCTTGAAGTCGCCTTTGGTGTTATGTCGAGCAAGTTTCTAGGTTTCTAGTCGACCACAAAGGATTTGGCGGATCCTACCAAAATCCAGGCCATCAAGGAAATGCACATTCCTCGAATGAGAGAAGAAATACAGGGATTTTTGGGAAGGATCAACTTCATTAGCCGATTCATTTCTCAACTCACTAACAACTTTGTGAGCTAATCTTCAGATTGTTAAGGAAGAACTCCTCTATGAAATGGAATGACGAGTGTCAAAAAGCCTTCCTCACAATTAAGGAGCAACTGATCAACGCTCCTATTTTGGTACCTCCCAAGGATGATGTTCCCATGTTCATGTACCTGTCCATAAATGACAATGCTATAGGCTGTACAGATCTTTGGGCGGAAAAGACAATAGAGGCCAAGAGCGAGCTATCTATTACCTCAAAGAAAAGATTCACATCGATGAACACAAGTACACTCTGATCGAGAAGACTTGTTGTGCTTTAGCATGGGCTTCCATGAGATTACAACATTATCTCCATGGTCACACAACCCATCTCATATCCCGCGTGGATCCTGTGAGACCCCAGATTTTATCAATAAAGATTTAAATTTTGTCGAAATAATTTTTAATATTATGGTGTGAATTTGAGATAATATTATAGTTGTGGGTAGTATTTATAAATTTTGCAAAGTATGCAAGTGGTTATATTATATTCGATTGTTCGGGAATATTCGACTTAGCAGAAATATTCGTCTGGCTACTCAATCATTGGTGGACCCCATAATGTAATTATTATTTGGATTGAAAACGCGACAAAATATTTTATTGAAATAACGGCGGAGTTCTTACTGGTTGATCTTGTTGAACTACTTTCGGTAGTAAAAAATACGATGTACGTGTGGTTGCATAGTAGCACACCAGATTGATTATTGATGCTTATGTGAGAAGTCACTCGGTTTGATTCCATTATTGTCGATTAATAATATGAATTATTATAAGCGATAATGACGTTTTATTTTATTCGTATTATTAACGTAATAAAACGTAAACATCTTTTATATAAAGCGAGATACTTTATTAAAGTTATTACATAAATAGAATATATTATATTTTATTATGCATAGTGTTTTTGTAGTGTTTTTGCATAGTGTTGCATAGTGTTTGCATAGTAAAATGTTTTTATATAAATAGAATATATGATATTTTATTTAAAAGATTTTGCTTTAAATATGGACCGTCGATTAAAGTAAATCAATCTGACCGCTCATGGATTAATTACTATATGCATTCTATTTTCCTATAAATAGAAGCTCATTCCTTCATTATTTTCTTACGAATTCACCGAAACTACTCTAGAGAAGAAGTATAGAGAGAAAATCTATAGAGAAAAGAAGAAGAGTATTCCGGTACTTCACTACTTTGATATTCAAAGTTGTCTTTTACTAGGTAAGGGGTATTATTTGTTGTACGCGTAAAAGTGTTATTCTTTCTTATTCATGAAGAGAACTTCCATTATTCCATTCATTATTATTCTCGTTGGAATAACTCAGAAAAAGTGGTATACCCTATACATAACCTCAGAGTATGCTGTGATACCCCTATACTTGGTGAAATCCTTATGTTATTCCATTCTTATTTATTCTCATTGGAATAACTCAGATACGCTGAATCTCCTATACTTGGTGATCTTCTTTTGTTATTCCATTCTTTATTATTCTCGTTGGAATATCCACTCATGTGTTTTTACATTCTAACCGTTCCATTGTTTATTATTCCGCATTTATTATTACTGTTGGAATATCATATCATGTGTTTTACAACCTGACTGTTCCATTGTTTATTATTCAAAGATTTATTATTCTGTTGGATCATCCTCACAATGTGAATTTCATATGACCGTTCCGTTATTATTATTCTCGCTGAATAACTCGTCTATCTTAGTACCGCATGCATGGTGATTTCTTTTGTTATTCCATTCTTTATTATACCCAAATAAGTTAAAACTTTGATTTCTATACTCCATGAAATTAGTAGAATATCCTTGATATTTGCGTTTCATCCAAAGATCTTTTTATGGAAATATTCTTCCGATCATTCTTGAATTTTACTCTACAAAACACAAGATCTTGTTGACAATTTGGGCGTTACTAATTCTGGATAAAATAATTCTTGAACTTGTTTTATTGAATTATTATGTCATTGTCATCATCCTCATGTTATATTATGTTATCTTTGGCTTACGTGCATAGATGAACTTAGTATGATTATGACCGAGGATCATTCTTAAGATAATCATGGCTTGTTATAAATGATGTGATAAAAGTCCTCGGTGGCACTGTAATGCAGGTGATGGATAGTTTTTGGTATGATTATGACCGAGGTGATTCGGTATAGTCGCTGACCATTGATAATTTGATGAAAATCCTGACCGTGGTACGTGGATGATTAGATATTGTGGTTTATTCATTAAACCGAGTCTTAGTGATAAAAATTTATGAAAACCTTTTAAAACCTAAAAGATAGTAAACTTTATTTTCTACTTGACTTTTAATGGATTGCATATTCATTGCAGATTAAACTGGTTTGTCTATTGTATTTTATCGGTTTAACATTTGTTGAAGGCTAATGATAATTTATTCTGCATTATCTTAGTCATAATATTTCTTAGTGGGCTAGTTGAGCTCACCTTTCTTTCACCGTTCTCTTCGTGAAATGAGAACATAAGCTGACGAGTCTGGGAACGGAGTAATGGTCCGGAGGATAGCATTAGTAGTTCTCACTATTCTCGTGAAATAGTGTGATGATAGTTGTAATGAGGACTCCTTTTGAGTTTGTATAATATCCAAGAGACAATATTTGTATTCAAACTCACGGTTTATATGTCGTATTGTACCACGCTTATGTTAGTAAGTTGTATTTGAATTTATATACCATGTAAGTGGCGACCCAAGATGGGTGACGTATACCTAATTTTGGGGCGTCACGGTTGGTATATCGAGCTTAGGATATGATCCTGGTGAGATGTGAGATAAGAACTAGGAGGGAGAGACGAGGAATTCCTTCATTAGTATGACCTACCTAAAATTTATTTGGTATTTAATTGGTCGATCGTAGTATAGGGATAATATGTGATATGTTAATTAACCCTTGTTTTGTGACGGTGTGTGAGAATGACATCCAAAAATCTTTGAGATAAGCAATGAAGCACATGAGAGTGTTGATTCAAATTCAAACACAAGGTAACGACCAACAATACGATAATAATCATCTTCGTGGCAATTCACTATCGAAACAATGATAACCATCGTGGGGAAATTATCATGCTAAGAATGGTAACCACTTGATGGTAATCATGGCAAAGATAATAAAGTGGAAATTGCAAGAAGAGAAGGTCATTTAGCTCAATTTTGTTGTGCACCCAAGTCAAGTCTAGTTGGGACGGTGGCACCAAAGGTGGATATGGACAAAACAAAGTCGTTGGTTTTAGGAAGTGCATTTTCATGACTTCTCAAAAGCGAGTAAACCGAACGAAGTTAGCACGGTTAGTTAATTATAAATTACGAAGTCTATACCTTATAAGATACCGGTTCTACCCATTATTTTATCTCTCTTGCTTGCGTTCAACGTTTAAATTTGACTTCGGAGAAGTTAAACTTTGACTTATTGGTTGAAACTTCGTTAGTAGGAGCCTTCGTTACCGCTACTATTTTTAAATCTTGTTTGATTCAAATAAACACTTTCACGTTACCTATCGATTTTATCTCTTTGAAAATATTTGTCTTTGATGTGACTTTAGAAATCGATTGGCTAAATACTCATCATGATTTTAGTAAGGTTGTTAGCTTTCATATTCCTAACCAACCTGTTATACGAATTCAAAGTATCCAAACCCTAAAGTTAATCACTGTTATATCAAGCCATAAGTAAAGAGCCCCGATCCTTTCGTTGTTGACTTCCTTGTGTGAATGCACCGCCGACTTTACTGTGGCGACGTCGTGAATGACTATTACAAGTTGATAGGTATCATTGTGAGGTCTTATCTAGGTTAAGGGATAGAAGTCACGGTTGGTATCGATGTGACGTCTTATCCAAGTCTTGGATGAGAGTCACGATTTGAATGATATTTCTATTATTAATAAATTTCTGGCGTATTCTTGAAAACTTCTTAGCCTACTTAGAAGCGTGAAATCGAATTTTGTCTTGACCCCGATCTGAAAACCCATTTCTTAAACCCTCGAATATTTCTTCAACTAAAATGAATAGTTTACGTGGTTTATAATGAAAGTCATAATAAAAGCATTGGACTAATGAAAATCATGGGTATACGTGGTATTAGTAAGTGTTATGATGAGTTATGTTGGTTAGTATGTGAAAACATGAAAGTTTCTTAGAAATCACAAAGAGTTGAAAATTAGATTTTGGTGAAAAATGTAACATGAAATTCAATTGACCATATCTCCTATTATATTTTGAATTTTTGAGTGTGGTCAAGTCCTAGAGTTAGATATATGAGTTACCTAACTAATCCAAGTGGAATCACTGGAAAAGGTGTTGTAGATTTTTGTGTGGACTGATTTTAGTAAAGGAGTGCAAAGGCTGTAAAACCCAAAAAAAAAGCTACTTTGCCATGATTTTAGAGGGCTGTTTCGGCCACTTAAATTATGAGAAAAATTCTGGCCTTTTGGGACATGAAGGTATATGGTATAAAGTACCTCCTGTCCAAAAATGAGCTCATTCGACTTAAAATGAGCAAGTTATGACTATTTCAATATTTAGGTTTTTCCGATTTAAAAAATTATATAACCGGAGTTCTATAACTCCAGATGACCATGAAATTTAAACTGGAGGCTCACATTAACATGTGTAAGGTCCTGCCAAGATTTGGAAATTTTGGAGTTAAACTTGAGGTAGCAAATTTCTTAAGGAATTAATTAGAAATTGATTTTTGAAAAATAGTAAATGAATTTTAAAATTTCGAGAAAATATATTTTCATTATGGGACTATATTATGCTAAATCCCAGAAAAGAAATAATTTTGGGACTGATTTGGTATTTTCATGAAAATAGTTTAATTCTGAACATATGAGTTAAATATGTTATGTGAAGTAACAATGTTGAAAATAGGATTTTATGGCTAGAGAATCCTATATAGAGTATATGCATATTTTTTTTTGAGGATTTGATAATTGGTGATGATATCTTATGAGTATGGCATTTTGAATGATTAAATGCATTATATGGTAAAAGCGTAAATAATTGAGATAAATTGTTTATAAATTTAAGAAGTGATTAAAATATTGTTATAATATTAATGATATTAGATTATGAGATTATTAAGTGATTGATAACATGGGGATATTCTTGAATCCTGGATAAATTATATTATAAATGTTTAATATTTATCATTTATCTCATTTGATTGATTCTTTATATCATTATCTTTATGCTTATATTATGTTGAAAGTCATTTGTGGCCTGTAGTGCATAGATGGACTTGGTATGATTATGACCAGGGATTATTCGGTATAATCATAACCGTGATTGAAAACACGATTATCTTTGTACGTGGTGCATGGATAATTCGTGGTTAATTGATCTTAATGAATACACGATTATCTTTGTACGTAGTCATGGATAATTTGTGGTCGTGATACTAATGAAAACACGATTATCTTTGGTAGTAGTGCATGGATAATTTGTGGTCGTGATACTTAATGAATACACGATTATCTTTGGTAGTAGTGCGTGGATACGATTATCTTTGGTAGTAATCATGGATAATTTGTGGTCGTGATACTAATAAATACCGATTATCTTGGTAGTAGTGCATGGATAATTTGTGGTCGTGATCTTAATGAATACGATTATCTTTGGCCAGTAGTGCATGGATAATTTGTGGTCGTGATACTAATGAATACCACGATTATCTTTGGCCGTAGTGAAAGGATAATTACGTGGTGCGTGATACTAATGAATATCATTGGCACGTAGTGCGATGATTCGATGATATGGATTAATTATTGAAATTTGAGTCTCGTGATGAAATATTAATTCATGGATGTGGTAAAAGTCATCTTTGGCGCATAGTGCATTGATAGACTTGGTATGATTATGACCAGGATTATTCGGTATAATCATGGCCAAGTAATTAAAAACACGAATATCCTCGGCGATGAGTGCGTGGATAATTAGTGGTGGTGATATCTTATTAAGTGAGTCTCGGCATTATTGGTTTTACGATTGTATATCTTTGGCACGTAGTGCAAAAGATGAATTGTTAATGAATATCTTTGGCGGGATTGCAAAGATGAATTTAATGTTTTCAACGATAAAGGTATTCAAGGTATCCTCACCTCTTTATCATACCAGTAGTGCATTACCACAATTTCGAGCGAAATTCCATAAGGAGGGAGATTGTGAGACCCCAGTTTTATCAATAAAGATTTAAATTTTGTCGAAATAATTTTTAATATTATGGTGTGAATTTGAGATAATATTATAGTTGTGGGTAGTATTTATAAATTTTGCAAAGTATGCAAGTGGTTATATTATATTCGATTGGTAGGGAATATTCGGTTTACTAGCGAGAATATTAAATACAAAGGCTCAATCATTGGTGGACCCTAGCGAATTATTATCGGATTGAGAAAGCGACAAAAATATTTTATTAAAATAACGGCGGAAGTTTTACTGGTTGATCTTGTTGAACTACTCGGTAGTAAAAAATACGATGTCGTGTGGTTGCGTAGTAGCACGGTATTGATTATTGATGCTTATGTGAGAAGTCACTCGGTTTGATTCCATTATTGTCGATTAATAATATGAATTATTATAGCGATAATGACGTTTTGTTTTATTAAGATTATTAACGTAATAAAAGCGAAACATCTTTTATATAAAGCGAAATACTTTATTAAAGTTATTACATAAATAGAATATATTATATTTTATTATGCATAGTGTTGCATAGTGTTTTTGCATAGTATTTTGCATAGTATTGCATAGTGTTTGCATAGTAAAATGTTTTTATATAAATAGAATATATGATATTTTATTTAAAAGATTTTGCTTTAAATATGGATAGTCAGATTAAAATAAATCAATGCGACCCAGTTCATGGATTAATTACTATGCATTCTATTTTCCTATAAATAGAAGCTCATTCCTTCATTATTTTCTTACGAATTCAATTTGAAACTCTAGAGAGAGAGCTATAGAGAGAAAATCTAGAGAGAAGAAGAAGAGTATTACGGTACTTCACTACTTTGATATTCGGTGTCTTTTACGGTAAGGGGTATTATTTGTTGTACATAAGGGGTGTTATTCTTTCTTATTCATGAAGAGAACTTACATTATTCCATTCATTATTATTACATTAGAATAACTTTTGTAAAAGTGGTATACCTATACATAACTTTGTATATCTGGCATACCTATACTTGGTGAAATCCTTATGTTATTTCATTCTTATTTATTACATTGGAATAACTTTGTATCTGTGAAATCCCCTATACTTGGTGATCTTCTTACATTATTCCATTCTTTATTATTACATTTGGAATATCACATGCGTGTGTTTTTACACGGACACAGTTCCATTGTTTATTATTCGCATTTATTATTACATTTGGAATATCATATGCATGTGTTTTACAATTGGACTGGTTCCATTGTTTATTATTAGACATTTATTATTACATTGGATCATCACATCGATGTGAATTTCACATGACTGGTTAAGTTTATTATTATTATTACATTGGAATAACTTTATACATCTGATCTGCATGTATGGTGATTTCTTTTGTTATTCCATTCTTTATTATACCCGTTGGTTAAAACTTTGACTTATATACTCCATGAAATTAGTAGAATATCCTTGATATTTCGTTTCATCGATATCTTTTATGGAAATATTCTTACGATCATTCTTGAATTTTACTCTACAAAGCAGATATCTTGTTGACAATTTGGGCGTTCTTAATTCTGGATAAAATAATTCTTGAACTTGTTTTATTGAATTATTATGTCATTGTCATCATCCTCATGTTATATTTTGTTATCTTTGGCTTACGTGCATAGATGAACTTAGTATGATTATGACCAGGGATCATTCGGTATAATCATGGCTTGTTATAAATGATGTGATAAAAGTCCTCAGTGGCCTGTAATGCAGTGATGGATAGTTTTTGGTATGATTATGACCAGGGGTGATTCGGTATAGTTATGACCATTGATAATTTGATGAAAATCCTTGACCGTGGTATAGGGATGATTAGATATTGTGGTTTATTCATTAAAAGCGAGTCTTAGTGAAAAAATTTATGAAAACCTTTTAAAACCTAAAAGATAGTAAACTTTATTTTCTCTTGACTCTTTTAATGGATTGCATATTCATTCCTACTTGATTAAGCGGTTGTCTATTGTATTTTATCGGTTTAACAACTTTATTGAAGGCTAATGATAATTTATTACGCATTATCTTAGTCATAATATTTCTTAGTGGGCTAGTTGAGCTCACCCTTTCTTTCACCGTATTCTCTTGAAATGAGAATGTGGCGCCCCCAAAATTAGGTATCGTCCACCCATCTTGGGTCGCCACTTACATGGTACATAAATTCAAATACAACTTACTAATATAAGCGTATATACAATCTGACATAAACCGTGAGTTTGAATACAAATTTTGTCTACTAGATATTATACAAACTCAAAAGGAGTCCTCATTACTGATTATTATCACACTATTTCACGAATAGTGAGGACTACTAATGCTATCCTCTGGACAATTACTCCGTTCCTAGAGCTTCGTCCCGGCTATGTTCTCATTTCACGAAGAAACGGTGAAAGAAAGGTGAGCTCAACTAGCCCAATAAGAAATATTATGACTAAGATAATGCGAATAAATTATCATTAGCCTTGACAAAGTGTTAAGCGATAAAATACAATGATAAACAACCCAGGTTTAAGCTGCGGAATATACGAATCCATTAAAAGAGTCAAGTAGAGAATAAAGTCTACTATCTTTTAGGTTTTAAAAGGTTTTCATCAATTTTTATCATTTGAGACTCGACAATAAATAAACCACCATCTAATCATCCTGTGCACCACGGTCAAGGATTTTCATCAAATTATCAATGGTCATGATATCTACCGAATCACCCCGGTCATAATCATACCAAAAACTATCCATCAACGCATTCTGAAAGCCAATGAGGACTTTTGTCACATCATTTATATCGAAGTCATGATTATACCGAATGATCCTCGGTCATAATCATACTAAGTTCATCTATGCACGTAAGCGAAAGATAACATAATATAACATGAGGATGATGACAATGACATAATAATTCAATAAAACAAGTTCAAGAATTATTTAATCCATGAATTATTAACGTCCAAATTATCAACATGATCTTTGTTTCGTGAGAGTAAAATTCAAGAATGATCGGAAGAATATTTCCATGAAAAGATCTTTGGATGAAACGCAAATATCGAGGATATTCTACTAATTTCATGGAGTATAGAAGTCAAAGTTTTAACCAATTTGGGTATAATAAAGAATGGAATAACAAAAGAAATCACCATGCATGCGGTACTTAGCATGAGGCGGAGTTATTCAATGCAGAATAATAATAACGGAACCGGTCGGTGAAATTCACAAAGCGAGGATGTTCAAATGAGAATAATAAAGATGGAACCAGATCCGGTGTAAAACACACGTATAGGATATTCCAATGAGAATGATAAAAAGCGGAACCGAGTCCTGTGTAAAACACACAGACGGGATGTTCCAATGAGAATAATAAAAAAGCGGAACCGGTCGTTGTAAAACACACGATGGATGTTCCAATGTAATAATAGAAGAATGTCACCAAGTATAGGGTAAACCAGCATACTACGAGTTATTCCAATGAATAAATAAAAATGGAATAACATAAGGATTTCACCAAGTATAGGATATGCCTTATATATATCGAGGTTATGTATAGGGTATATCACTTTTACAAAGTTATTCAATGAATAATAGTGAATGGAATAACGAAGTTCTCTTCAAGAAGAAAGAATAACACCCACTACAGTACAACAAATAATACCCTTAGTAAAAGAACCTGAATATAGAAGTAGTGAAGTAGCGAGAATACTCTTCTTCTTTTTATAATTTTCTCTCTATAGCTTCTCTCTATAATTTCTCTCTAGAGTTTCAATGAATTAAAAGAAAATAATAAAGGAATGAGCTTATTTATAGGAAAATGGAATGCATAGTAATTAATCCATGAATCGGTCCAGTTGATTTACTTTAATCGGCGGTCCATATTTAAAGAAAAATCTTTTAAATAAAATATAATATATTCTATTTATATAAAAACATTTTACTATGCAAACACTATGCAATACTATGCAAAACACTATGCAAAACACTACTGCAACACTATGCGTAATAAAATATAATATATTACTATTTATAGAATAACTTTAATAAAGTATTCTATTTTATATAAAGATGTTTCATTTTATTACGTTAATAATACGAATAAAACAAAACGTCATTATCGCTATAATAATTCATATTATTAATCGACATAATGGAATCAAACCGAGTGACTTCTCACATAGCATCGATAATCAATACTGGTAATATTTCTTGCAACCACACTTATTCTTGTACTTTTACTACTGATGAGTAGTTCAACGGAACCACGGTAAAACTTCCGCCGTTATTTCAATAAAATATTTTTTATCGTTTTCTCGATCAAACAATAATTACATTATGGGGTCCACCAATGATTGAAAGTTGTCTGAATATTCCTGCTAAACCAATATTCCCGACCAATCGAATATAATATAACCACTTGCATACTTTGAAAAATTTATAAATACTACCCACAACTATAATATTATCTCAAATTCACACCATAATATTAAAAATTATTTTGACAAAATTTAAATCTTTATTGATAAAATGCGGGGTCTCACAATCTCCCTCCTTATGGAATTTAAGCCCTCGAAATTAGAATTACGTACATGATATGATAAAGAGGTGAGGATACCTTGAATACCTTTATCGTTGAAAATATTAAGTTCATCTTTGCAATCCTACCGAAAGATATCAATTCATCTTTTGCACTTTCTACAATTCAAAGATATTTATTAACAATTCATCTTTTACTACGGCCCAAAGATATATAACTTATAAAACCAATAATCTTTGAGACTCGACTTAATAGTATCACAACCATGAATTATCCATGCACTTCTTGGCTAAGGATATTCGTGTTTTCAATTACTGATTATGATTATCTTAGAATAATCCGTGGTCATAATCATACCAAAGTCTATCAATGCACTACTGACGAAAGATGACTTTTACCACATCCATGAATTAATATTTCATTCTTTGAGACTCAAATTTCAATAATTAATCCATATCATCGAATCATCCACCGCACTACTGGCCAAGGATATTCATTAGTATCACGACCACGAATTATCCATATCCATCCATTCACTACCAAAGATAATCGTGTATTCATTAGTATCACGACCACAAATTATCCATGCACTACGGCCAAAGATAATCGTGTATTCATTAGTATCACGACCACAAATTATCCATACACTACGGCCAAAGATAATCGTGTATTCATTAGTATCACGACCACAAATTATCCATGCACTACGGCCAAAGATAATCGTGTATTCATTAGTATCACGACCACAAATTATCCATGCACTACGGCCAAAGATAATTGTGTATTCATTAGTATCACGACCACAAATTATCCATGCACTACGGCCAAAGATAATTGTGTATTCATTAAGATCACGACCACAAATTATCCATGCACCTACGGCCAAAGATAATTGTGTATTCATTAGTATTACGACCACAAATTATCCATGCACTACTACGGCGAAAGATAATTGTGTATTCATTAGTATCACGACCACAAATTATCCATGCACTACTGCCAAAGATAATTGTGTATTCAATTCTGGTTATGATTATACTTAAATAATCCGTGGTCATAATCATACCAAGTCCATCTATGCACTACAGCCACGATGACTTTCAACGTAATATAAAACATGAGGATAATGATATAAAGAATCAATCAAATGAGATAAAGGATAAATATTAAACATTTATAATATAATTTATCCGAGGATTCAAGAATATCCCCATGTTATCAATCACTTAATAATCTCATAATCTCATAATCTAATAACATTAATATTATAATAATATTTTAATCACTTCTTAAATTTATAAACAATTTATCTCAATTGTTTATGCTTTACCATATAATGCATTTAATCATTCAAAAATGCCATACTCATAAAATATCATCACCAATTATCAAATCCTCATCAAAAAAAAATATGCATATACTCTATATAGGATTCTCTAGCCATAAAATCATATTTTCAACTTTGTTACTTCACATAACATATTTAACTCATATGTTACAGTAACTAAACTATTTTCATGAAAAATACCAAATTAGTCCCAAAAATATTTCTTTTCTGGGATTTAGCATAATATAGTCCCATAATGAAAATATATTTTTCTCTTTAATTTTTAAATTCATTTACTATTTTTCAAAAATCAATTTCTAATTAATTCCTTAAGAAATTAGCTACCTCAAGTTTAACTCCAAAATTCCCCAAATCTTGGCAGGACCTTACACATGTTAACGTGAGCTTCTAGTTTAAATTTCATGGTCATCTGAGTTATAGAACTCCGGTTATAGCGTTTTAAATCGGAAAAACCTAAATATTGAAAAGAGTCATAACTTGCTCATTTTAAGTCGAAATGAGCTCATTTTTGGACAGGAGATACTTTATACCATATACCTTCATGTCCCTAAAAGCCAGAATTTTCTCATAATTTAAGTGGCCAAAACAGTCCCTTAAAGTTTCTGGGCAGTATCATTTTCGAAATTTACAGCTTTGGCCTCCTTTGCTAAAATCAGTCCCCACAAAAATCTACAACACCTTTTCCAGTAATTCCACTTGGATTAGTTAGGTAACTCATAGATCTAACTCTAGGACTTGACCACATTCAAAAATTCAAAATATAATAAGAGATATGGTCAATTGAATTTCATGTTACGTTTTTCACCAAAATCTGATTTTCAACTCTTTGTGATTTCTAAGAAACTTTCATGTTTTCACATACTAACCAACATAGCTCATCATAAAATTTACTAATACTTCATATACCCATGATTTTCATTATTCCAATGCTTTTATTATGACTTTCATCATAAACCACGTAAACTGCTCATTTTAGTTGAAGAAATATTTGAGGTTTAAGAAATGGGTTTTTATCTTTGGGATCAATACAAAATTCGATTTCACGCTCTAAGTAGGCTAGGAAATCTTCAAGAATATGTCAAGAAATTTATTAATGATATAAATATCATTCAAAATCTGTTACTCTCGTCCAAGATTTGGATAGTACGTCACATTAATACCAAGCTGTGACTTTCATCCCAACTTTGGATAAAGCGTTACAATGACACCTTACATAAATGTATAGTCAAAAAGCTGTTTTTAGAAATTAGAATCTTTGGGAAGTGCTCAAGGAACCTTCGTACATGGGAGGCCATGCTTCAGGTTATGATAGATATCATATGGCCATAGAATTATTCTTGGTTTACCCAATAGACCCCAAAGAAAAATGAGAAGATTACTATCATATTCTTCTCAATGGTGAGTCTTCTCTTGATTTATCATTATCTCCACTGTCTCAAATTGAGAATTATACTTCAAACAAACACCAAGATCATATAGGTAGTGTTCGTAAATATACTCAGCAAGTGGATGAGCACAACCCTGTCTTATGATGACACGAGGTTGTATGTCATTAGACATCTTGTATGATAGTGGCAAAACACTCTTCCAACATTGGGTTACCTCACCCTAGTTGATTCACCAAATATAACTACTAAATGATGACCACCGTTCTATTCCAATTGTTACCCCGCTCGACCTAGCTACACTCTTTTATTACACGAAAGGAATTATGAAGCAAAAGGGTTAATTAATATATCAAATATTATCCCTATACTACGTGAGCCAATTAAATAACAAATAAACTTAGGTAGGTCATACTAGCGAAGAATTCCCGTCTCTCCCTCCTAGTTCTTATCTCGCATCTTAGCCGGGGATCATATCCTAAGCTCGATACCAACCGTGGCGCCCCAAAAATTAGGTATCGTCACCCATCTTGGGTCGCGCCACTTACATGGTACATAAATTCAAATACAACTTACTAATATAAGCTGTAGTATGTACAATACGACATAAAGCGTGAGTTTGAATACAAATTTTGTCTACTAGATATTATACAAACTCAAAAGGAGTCCTCATTACAGTTATTATCACACTTTATTTCACGAGAATAGTGAGGACTACTAATGCTATCCTCTGGACAATTACTCCGTTCCCCGACTAAATCCCGGTATGTTCTCATTTCACGAAGAGAACAAAGAAAGAAAGGGTGAGCTCAACTAGCCCGATAAAAATATTATGACTAAGATAATGCGAGAATAAATTATCATTAGCCTTCAATGCAGTGTTAAACGATAAAATACAATAGACAACCCGGTTTAAGCTGCGGCGGAATATGCAATCCATTAAAAGAGTCAAGTAGAGAATAAAGTCTACTATCTTTTAGGTTTTAAAGATTTTCATCAATTTTATCATTTGAGACTCGACAATAAATAAACCACCACATCTAATCATCCACTGTACCACGGTCGAGGATTTTCATCAAATTATCAATGGTCATGACTATACTTAGAATCACCCCAGTCATAATCATACCAAAAACTATCCATCAACTGCATTACTGAGGCCATTGAGGACTTTTGTCACATCATTTATATCAAGTCGTGATTATCTTAGAATGATCCACAGTCATAATCATACTAAGTTCATCTATGCGTAAGCGAAAGATAACATAATATAACATGAGGATGATGACAATGACATAATAATTCAATAAAACAAGTTCAAGAATTATTTAATCCATGAATTATTAACGTCCAAATTATCAACATGATCTTTGTTTGCAGTAGAGTAAAATTCAAGAATGATCGTAAGAATATTTCCATGAAAGATCTTTGGATGAAACGCAAATATCAAGGATATTCTACTAATTTCATGGAGTATAGAAGTCAAAGTTTTAACCAACCGGGTATAATAAAGAATGGAATAACAAAAGAAATCACCATGCATGCGGTGCTTGCGCATAGGCAGAGTTATTCCAATGAATAATAATAACGGAACCGAATCGGTGAAATTCACACCAAGCGTGATGTTCAACCAGAATAATAAAGATGGAACCGGATCCGTTTGTAAAACACATGAGATAGGATATTCCAACGAGAATGATAAAAAGCGGAACCAGTCCTGTAAAACACACGATGTGGATGTTCCAATGTATTAATAAAAAAGCGGAACCGGTCCTGTGTAAAACACACGAGCGGGATGTTCCAATGAATAATAGAAGAATGTCACCAAGTATAGGGTAAACATAGCGTACAAAGTTATTCCAATGTAATAAATAAAATGGAATAACATAAGGATTTCACCAAGTATAGGATATCTGCATATCACGAGGTTATGTATAGGGTATATCACTTTTACGAGTTATTCAATGTAATAATAATGAATGGAATAATGAAGTTCTCTTCAAGAAGAAAGAATAACACCCACTTACGATACAACAAATAATACCCCTTACCGTAAAAAACCGAATATAGAAGTAGTGAAGTAGCGAATACTCTTCTTCTTTCTATAATTTTCTCTCTATAGCTTCTCTCTATAATTTCTCTCTCTAGAGTTTCAATGAATTAAAAGAAAATAATAAAGGAATGAGCTTATTTATAGGAAAATGGAATGCATAAGAACTAATCCATGAACGGTCCAGTTGATTTACTTTAATCGACGGTCCATATTTAAAGAAAAATCTTTTAAATAAAATATAATATATTCTATTTATATAAAAACATTTTACTATGCAAACACTTTATGCAATCTTATGCAAAACACTATGCAAAAACAACTATGCGCAACACTATGCATAATAAAATATAATATATTCTATTTATAGAATAACTTTAATAAAGTATTCTATTTTATATAAAAGATGTTTACATTTTTTATTACGTTAATAATACTGAATAAAACAAAACGTCATTATCGCTATAATAATTCATATTATTAATCGACAATAATGGAATCAAACCTGAGTGACTTCTCATATAAGCATCGATAATCAATACCGGTAATGCTTTACTATGCAACCACACTTATTCTTTGTACTTTTTACTACTGAGTAGTTCAACAAAGAACCACGGTAAAACTTCCGCCGTTATTTATTTCAATAAAATATTTTTGTCGTTTTCTCGATCCGATGAATAATTACATTATGGGGTCCACCAATGATTGAGTAGTTATACGAATATTCCTGCTAAACCAATATTCCCACCAATCGAATATAATATAACCACTTGCATACTTTGCAAAATTTATAAATACTACCCACAACTATAATATTATCTCAAATTCACACCATAATATTAAAAATTATTTTGACAAAATTTAAATCTTTATTGATAAAATCTGGGGTCTCACAGAGAACATAGCTGGGACGAGTCGGGGAACGGAGTAATGGTCCAGAGGATAGCATTAGTGTGATAATAGTTGTAATGAGGACTCCTTTTGAGTTTGTATAATATCCAGTAGACAATATTTGTATTCAAACTCACAGTTTATGTCGTATTGTACACGACAGTTATGTTAGTAAGTTGTATTTGAATTTATGTACCATGTAAGTGGCAACCCAAGATGGGTGACGTATACCTAATTTTGGGGGCGTCACAGATCCTCTAAAGTATGTGTTCAGCAAACCCATACTAAATTGTCGACTTTCCAGATGGAAGTTGATCCTACAGCAATTTGACATCGTCTACGTGACTCAAAAGTCGGTCAGAGGTCAAGGAATTGTAGATCAATTGGCCGTTGCACCTGCAGGGGATTACAAACCCTTAGAAACATACTTTCCTGATGAAGGAGTAATGAAAATTCAGCTACCACATCAGTACGATACATACCGTTCGTGGAAAATGTATTTTGATGGAGCTGTTAACTCAGAAGGCTCTGGAGCCGTAGGAGCTTTTAATATCTCAGACGGGGAGCGATTATCTCGTCGTCGTCCAAATTGCGGTTTGTCAACACCAACAACACATTGAAAGTATGAAGGTCAGATCATGGGACTCAAACTTGCCCGTTCAATGGGTATCAGGCGGTTAACTGTCTTTGGGGATTTCGAATTGGTAATCAAGCAATCCACAAGAATCTATCAAACCAAAGAATTACATTTACTGCCTCACCATTGGCAAGTTCTACAGATGGCTTTGGAGTTCGAAGAAATCTCCTTTCTACACATTTCTCGTAATAGGAATGACTTTGCAAATGCATTAGTAACATTGGCCTCCTTGGTTTACATACCTGACAAGGAAAACATGCCAAGCATCACGATTGCTATGTAGAAAGCCTCAGTCTATGGGAATTACATTGGAGAAGTATCGGATGAGTTGCCTCCCATCCACAACCCTTGGTATCAACATATCAAGGAGTACCTACAAGATGGATCTACACTCGCTGAGGCGAGCCTAACTGAGAAGAGGCGGATTCATCGACTTGCCATGAAATTCTACCTGAGCGGAGATGCACTCTACAAAAGAGATGCATGATTAGGTCTTCTCAGATGTCTGGACAAAGACCAAGCTCAGCGACTCATGGATGAGATCCATGGTGGAGTATGCGGCCCTCACATGAGCGGACCCCTACTTGTCAAGAAAATTCTCAAAACGGGACATTATTGGCTTACACTCAAAGCTGACTGTGATGATCACGTCAAGAGGTGCTATCAATGTCAAATCCATGGGAATGCTATCCACGCCCCTCCAAGGGAACTCCACAATATGAATTCGTCATGGCCCTTTTCAATGTGGGGAATGGACGTGATCGGGCCCATCGAGCCCCAAGCCAATAATGGACATCGATTCATATTCACCATGATCGACTACTACACCAAATGGGTTGAAGCAGCTTCCTTCCCCAGGGTTACTAAATAAGTCATCATTACTTTCATCAGAAACAATGTTGTTTGTCGATATGGACAACCAGAGGTCATTGTGTCAGACAATGCTAAAAACCTCAACAATAACATGATGGAGGAATTATACAGAAAATTCCACATCAAACATCTCAACTCTGTCATCTACCGTCCAAAGATGAATGGTACTGTTGAAGCGGCTAATAAAAACATCAAAAAGATCATCCAGAAAATGTCTGCCAATCACAAAGGATGGCCTGACCTCTTGCCTCTAACTTTATTAGCCTACAGAACTTCAATGCGTGCTTCCACTGGGGCAACCCCTTACTTGTTAGTCTATGGGATGGAAGTAGTGCTCCCCATAGAAGTGGAAATGGAATCCCTCAGAATATTGATGGATGCTCAGTTGGATGAAGACCAATGGGTATAAGACAGGTATCACCAATTATCTCTAATAGATGAAAGGCGAACCACGGCTATCTTCCATGGTCAGTTATATCAGCAGAGGATCGCACGATCCTACAATAGAAAAGTCTGACTACGGTAATTCAAACAACATGACTTGGTTTTGAAGAAGATCATTGACAACCAAGATCAATTTAAGGGAAAATTCGCCCCTAACTGGGAAGGCCCATTTATTGTCAAAGAAGTATTAACAGGAGGTGCTCTCAGGTTGCAGGAAATGGATGGCGATGAATTTTCGCAGCTTATCAACTCGGACACCATGAAACGGTACTATGTCTGAAGTAACCATCGAACAAACATCCTGGTTTTGATCATCCAATCACTAGTCATTTCGGTTTTGAACCCTCTCTCCTTTTTATAAACTCTTCTGCCCCTCAGGGAAACATACACTTTAAAACTTTTCACACCTGCTTCTCCTGAAGACGAGATTAAATTTTTCACACCTGCTTCTCCTGAAGACGAGATTAAACTTTTCACCCCTGCTTCTCCTGAAGACGAGATTAAACTTTTCACCCCTGCAGTTTATCCTCAAGATAGGATTAAACTTTCTCCACACTTGCGCTTTATCCCCTCATAGGATTAAACTTTCTTCTCCCCATGATATAGCTCACGCATGGGATTTACGCTTTCTTCACCGCGATTCGTCTCCGAGAGGCGAACTACGTCGACCGATCTCCCCGATACACAGGGGTACGTGAGGCAACCATATTATATATGGCCCGATAGCAATAAAGAAAAATAACAAAACATTTCTACCCTTTCTTCACAAAAATAACAAAACAACAAAAACAACTTCTACACCCATCGCTTTCCGCATTCAAATATTGAACCTCTTACACACTGTTCGAACTACGCAGACTTGATCTCCTCTTCAACAGAGTACGTGGGGACCATTTATGGTGCAATCTAACTCCTGCCGTAACAAACATACTTGTCACACTGCAGTGCATCGATTAACCTTCAAATTGCCCCACTTCATCCGTTTTTAGATCAAAGGATGGAATTATCCAACCTCTTCTCACAAATAGAAGATTCGGTGACCATCTAAGCTGCGATCGTGCCTCAAAGAGCAATACCAACCCATAAGAGATGGAATTAACTAGGCTTCTCATAAATAGAAGTACTGGCGACCATCTGTGGTGCGGTCAATCTCAGAGAGGAAGAGACTACCCTCCTTTCCATTTTTCCATACAGATACCAGTCCCAAGACACCAAAGATGGTAGGGATTTTCAGTAATCAATGATCCGTTCTGAGAGACCTTGCGACGTCTCAATGTCCATCTATTAAGGATAAGTTCAGAATGCATCAAGATCAAAGGCCTTGGAAAAACAGGCAAATATCAAGCAAATATCAAGGCATAACTTAAAGGGAAGTGAATCAAAATATATTTTCCTGCCATACATAATACTGTTTGATATATACATCTGTGTTGTACATGACAAAATGGCTAAGCTAGTTTGTGCATAAAAATACAAAGCTATCTACAGATCTGTATACATGCGAACTATCAGATCTAACATAGCATCCCTCTCTGAAGACGGATGAAACACTGCAAGCTCCTGTCCAAGGGTATCTACACGAGTTAGCAGATCAGAGGCTAACTGCATAGTGGCATAATGCTCATTAAAAGCACTTTCGTATCGGCGGACCGGCCATCATCGGGATCTCATGAAGTCTTTGTCTGCAGATGGCCACATCCCTAGCGAGATATAAAGCGGCATCCCGCTTCAACTATCAATGCATCCTTGGGTGATCTAGCCTCATCCCTCTAACAGAGCGCCAGTATCTCTCTCATCAAGAGTCACAACATCGCGGCCCTAGCACGATCTCTCGTATAGGTCATCGATGTAAGCTCTACTCCATTCTTTGTCTTAGAATCTTTGAAATAGCAGGCACTTCGGGGTGGGAGAATCTATCACAAATCTTTGGCAACCAATGATCCAAGTCATCGGTGGGAATGACGGCCTCCTCTATAGGCTCCTCATTGTCGAAATCAGTCTCTGGATCATGGATACTGCCATAGACTAATGCAAGATGTCTGTCTCCATCCATACTGGAATACTCTACGAATAACTTTGGATGAGTGATGAAAACTCGATCGACTCTCGGCGATCCCAAAGAGCATACAACCCGGATCATCCTCTGGCGACAAAGCGGTTGTGATGTGAAGTTACCGACTCACTTCCCCCTCATACGGATGAAAATCCTGGAACTGGTCAAACGGACACATCACGGCTAGTGGGTGGTAAGTGATCATGCCCTTCAAACCAGCCAGAGGGAGATAATCCATGCCCGGAGCATGAGTAATAAAGTTGTAGGGTGAGCTAAGCCCTGAACACGGCAATATATCAAACGAATCTCCAATCTCTGCCAAGAAAGCGGACCAAGATACAACATCTGTATACCCCACAGGCTGAAAGGAGTACAACATGGCTATCTCATGGGTGAAACAAAATTCATGATGTCTAAATGTGCCAATCGGTCTCAAGTGTGACATGAACCACACATACAACATAACCGAGCTACCTGTGAACACTCCTGCCGGATAAGTGCATCAGTATGTAGCCGACCTCAAGGTCTCTGCGATAATCATCGGTACAATGGTACGACCCTCCCTGAGAGCTCTCACTGCCATAATGACGCCGATATCCAGCTCATCCATGTACCGTGACATGTATACGTATGACAATACGCATAGAAACAGTACATCTACTCTGGTTGAACGCCAATGATCCTCTGGTGTGGTGAAATCCCCGGAATGCTGTGCATAGCTGTCCTCAAAGCCAAACCTGTCAAACAGGAAATGCTGGGATATAACATGGCCGGATGTAATCTCATCCTGCACTACTCTGCACCTTAATCCTGTGAGAGTTATGAACTGTCTACTCATGTCTCCCGTCGCCATGTGCACGCAAGGTCTGTCCAGAGGCAGTATCGTTAATCGTGCATACTCCTCCAAAGTAGGAGTCAACTTACGGGTCCCAAAGTGGAATACCTGTCTATCCGGTACCCAGTGCTCTAGCATGCCCTCTACAAATCCTGGAAGAACCTGAAACATCAGTAAGGTCATAGTATGCTGCAGTAAATCATCTACGATCACCATGTCTGATGGTGATATACTATCATACCATGATCGCATACCAGCTACCACCACAAATGGTGGGGTATGATCAATACGGCTAACTGTCGAAGAAGACATCTGTATGGGCCATGTTATAAGACCATCCAGGGGTCAATGCTGAATATCTCTGGACATACATACATATACATAACAATAACATGCATGATACAATAGATGGAAATATGATATACGGAATGGAAAACTGTGCATACATTCCTAAGTATATCATCATCTAATACATCTTTGTAGAACTAAAATATAGGGAAATGGGGCAAAGCTACCCAACATACAACAGAAGCCTATCAAAAGATATAGCGAGAATGGGGCGAAGCTACCCAGCAGCTAACAGAGGCCTATCAAAAGTAATACATCAGAAAAAGTCAATAGTGTCGATGTCTACATCATCGATGTTGTCCACCTGATGTAACTCCTCCTGAGTCATTGGATCTCTATCTACAGGGATGTCAGGTCTATACAAAGGAGGATCTGCGCCGATAAAACCATATGGGTCATCCGAGGGACCAGCGCCAGAGCTGGAAGGATCAAAAGTATCTACCTCTGCAGGATCTCTGTCCAAATGCCGAATGAAAAGATGTGACTGGTCCAACTGCCGCATCAATCTATCAATCTGTGTCACATGAGTCGGATCTCTAACACAGGCTAGCCAATCCGTCATCATCACGGATCCTGGAACCATATCCCCCATGAACTGTGTAGCGCGGGTCTGAGCTCCAATCATACGAGGGATCCACCAATGCTTTGAACATCTCCCGAGAACAGGGCCCTCTGACAATGTAAAGCCGTCAATCCCCATCAATGGGATGTCAATGACGGGGGACTGCAAAATAGGCCAATAATGCCTGGCAGGAGGCAAGATCGGCATACGAATCTCTCCTGTAGTGCTCCTGATAGCACGCTCTCCTAAATAAAGCTCTCATCCTCCATCTGTGAAGAGAGGAATCCTGCGGATGGAAATGATGTACTCTACTTCAGTCGGGTGCCCATCTTCAAAGCCAACTCCCAAATGCTCTCCAGAGTAGGGAATCCATGTGATGACATCGGCTGTCAACAACTCCAGCTGTAGGCGACAATGAGTGAAACCCTAAGCAACAGGGACCTCTGCCAGTATGGAATGATGCCATCTCCGTCTTCGTGGATAGGTATCTAAACCTAACATGCTCACAGGACACAAACAAGGAAGCCTCTCATAGACCCAAAACTGCCAACACAAAGGCAAACATCTGCTGTTAGTCAACACTCTTAACGGAAAGGACAAGAGAAACACTCACCAGCAGAATTGGGTAGAATCCTAACCACGCCTCGGTCAAGCCCTGCGATCGCATGCGCATTCCACTAAGGAAGTAGGCAAAGGTGTAGGAACCCCAATCATACTCTCCTATACGGTCCACGTGTCGAGTGGCGCTAATCAAAGCGAAGGACACCGTAGAGGAATTATCTGCTATGAAGCAGCCCCTAATGATCATTAGGAACAATCGCTAAAGAATGCGATCCCTGACTCTCACATCATCGGGTATAGGCTCACTCAACAGCCCGCTCATAGCATCTATACTCAAAGGACCTGTACGAACAGTCCTGCCCTTGAGCGCTTCCGCCGGAACTCCCAACAAGGATCTAACGACAGTAGGGGTGATATCCGCAGTGCAAGGCACGGCTCCCCTCCAAACTCCATACCTGCGATAAACCGCCAATCCATCAGCGTCATCATCACCTCGCAGTCTAACAAATGGAGTGATCGAAGTGCAGTGGAACCACCGCTTCGATAATGCCCCGAGGTAACCCTGTGGACAAATGACGGGGTAGAATGGAGAAGAACCTCACGAATCCCCAACCATGGAAGATCGCTTTCTATAGTCATTATGCAAGGCACGATACATAAAGTGGATGCTAAACCGGTTCCTCGAGGTCAGTGTGAAGCGGGAACCTACATCAAATGCAGATCAACATCGACTCCTTGACTCCTCATCATAGGAAATAAGGAATATTAAAGATCTAACTTCATACCTCGTTTGCAAGCGTGGTATCTCAAGGATGCTTACTCAAGTCACCCGAAGATCTCGGTTCGCCACTTGAATACTCGCAATTTCCTACGGGGAACACGTCTGAGGCAAGAACCTCGACTTAACATCCTCCTCCTCGTCCCTCGACATTCGACACCTCAACCCGAATAGGATTACCACCGCCTCTAAAACAGATTTAGGCATCTCATAGAAACGTACCGAGGCTCTTCAAAAGCCCTCCTCCGCAGTACACGTAAGTGGTCTCATGCGGAAGCCGCTTTCGGCTGATCTGGATCCATAATATCCGGATAGCAAGTCTCCAAATCACCTCGTAGGGTGTGGTAATTTCGTACCTGGAGTCTTTTTCAAAATGCATTCTATGATTACATGCATACATGCATTATTTTCACATACATCTACAGTAGAGTTAAAATGCATAACTACTCAATGCCTATATTTTGGGAAAATTTTGTCATAGCCCCTTTGTAAATGGGACTATCCACATACATAGGCATGACTAGGTGGCCATTCAAGAAGACACACAGCATACAGTCATATACATCCCGTATGCATTCATCACATCACAAAAAAATTGTAAGTGTAATCTAATTACTGAGATTATTTTACTATTCTACCTTTACTCATTTGTCCTCGAGATAGGATAAAAAATGACAGTAAAAGGTACCAATTTGACTGCTTCAAAAGTCAAATTTTTTCACATCATTATGTTCAGCATGGTTTAATACTAACATTTACTATTTTGAATATTTTTTATCAAGTCATATCAGCATGCATATTCACTACTATGTGTCTAAATGCATTTCATGCGATAAGTCATTTTCCAACGGACAAAAATTGGAAAAAAATACATGCATGTGTTACCAGGACAGTGAAGAATGCTTGTACAATGGCAGAATATGTAGAAAGTTTCCCGAACTCAGTAGATCTGAAGAAGAGCTCTCTGATTTCCTTCACTGCGCAACTTGAAAATGACTTATGAAAGCGACCAGCCACCTATACATAGGCACGGCTAGCCGCAGGTTAACCTGCGGCTCCTGCAGGTACACCTGCGGCACCCTTACATGGGTCCCACACCTCTGGCTCGCTCCAGTTAGAGTTGCAAAGGAGGTCTCACAAGCTGAAAAGGCCAAATCTGGAATAAAAATCCTACGCGATGGAGCCGAACAGCCTGAAATCCTGGTTTCTCGTCGGTTAGAGTTAAACTCCCGTCGTCTCAATGGTATTCGCTTGGATATAGGATATACTATACCAATGAGCTCAGCTTTCATAAACCATGCTCAGCAATACTCCACAAAGGTCTGATGCCGTCATTTGCAGGGTTACAACCCTAAACAATCCCCGGCGGGGGTTACAACGCGAAACCACAAAATATCAAACCTTCCCGGCGGGGGTTACAATGCCGAAGTTATCAAACATCTACGCCTCCCCGGCAAGGGTCACAACGCACATCCTTCAAATATCTACGTCTCTGGGGTGGGGGTCTAACGCAATGCAACCATTGATACACACATCAATGAAGGTCAAGCAGCCTTGACAATGCACCCAGTAGGGATTCATCCAGTGATACACACATCAATGGAGGTCGTAACCTGACAAAGAACAAAACTGCTGGCGATAACTTTCGACATGAGGGAACATGTTATACACATCCTCAAAATGCATGACTTTATTCCCACGGATCTCTTCCACACAAGAGGTACCTCTATGGAGTATAAACCGATTATCAGGATTCAAGACTTTGGTGGTAGTCCCAACGTCAACATCCTTGAAGACTTGGATCGCATGTCCAAGCCATCACCGATTATCATCCCAACAGATTACACTCAGCGATCATGCATCATGCATTTGCATCATGTTCTTTGCATATAGCATCATGTTTATCTTGCTTGCATTTCAAGTGTCTAGGATTCTTTATCCTATCCATGCCTTGCATTGCATGAATATGATAAAGAGGGGCATCTGTAGACACTCGAAATTTTCTGCACTCCTATTCCTAACATTGCAAGAGGGTAGATTTGTCTTTTGGAGATAACCCTGAAGGACAACTTACATCCATGCCGGATACTACCGGAAGTCCAGCTCCAACCCGGAACACAAACCGAGAACTTAATCTCAAATCCAAAACACACACCGGGAGTGTCATTTTCAATCTCGTAGATAACCCCAAGATATGTAGATCAAAAGACCGACAACAATAACGGAGAGGACAGTCCTGTCTCGGCGATAACACCGTGACGTTCAGTTCCAGTCCCAGAGACAACACTGGGAGTAGCAACCCCATCCTTGGTGATAACCCCAAGAGATGCCATTGCAGTTCCGGCAATAACCCCAAAAATGCTTGTTGTAAACACATGCAATCGCCTTCATCCGGATAGCAAGTGAGGCATACAAACAAGCAAAATTCAATCTCGATGTAACCCCTCGAGCAATATACGCTTTTGCTTAAACCGGCGATAACCCCGGTGAGGAGTTAACACATCATCTTACTATCTCAATAAGATGATATCACAGCATACCAACAAGTGGTCCAATCTCAGCTGTAACCCTGAGCAACGTCTACTTTCAACTCAAACCGACGATAACCCCAACAAGGAGTCACATATCATCTTGTTCCTTCAACAAATGGCACGTCGTCTCAACACTTCATACATACATACATATAACAATGTCCCACAAGAGCCGAGGATTGACAATCCCGAGTGACTATTACGTGTGGTAGTACTTTGGATAGAATTTGAAGCTTGAAGACCATGGGCATAGACCCTCTCTGGCGACTTCGTCTAACCTCTAATCCATGTCATTACGTAACTCTCGACACAAGCGATCCGAAGAAGTACAGATATACTTCGTTCGGATGCTTGGATTGAAGTTCTGCAAGTTCAAGCAGACATTACAGTGCACGACTGCACGTACTACGAGACAACAGGACCCATGAGGCTCGGATCCACCACGACCAGCCGCAGGTGTACCTGTGGTCATTAGTATAAATATAGGCTGAGGGGTCAGCCATTTGAAGGGATAGAGAGAAGGAAAAAGGTGAGGAAGCCCTGTCCATTTTGCTCTGCATATACATCTTTTGAGTGTTTTCTCTTCTTTAAACACTAGTTAGCTCACATATAGCTACTTTTTATCCGGCGGGAGCTGAGTGTTTATCCATTTAAAGTCTAAGAAGTCAACTTTGACAGCCCACTGTAAGCCTTCTTACATTCTATAAAGCCTCTTTCTCATATATCACACACTGTTGTACACGTTAATAGTCGTGTGAGCGTGATTTTCCACCAAAAATCATTTATAAACCTAATTTTTGAATCAATCACCTCTTAAAATTCATAACAAATCATACGTTCATTTTTAACGGTTCAAAATTTGTGGACATATACTCAACTTATATATGTATAACATATCCAAAAATCACAACGATCCAATGGTCGGATTAAAAATTATAACTCACGTAATATATCACAAGAACACTAGTTTGATTTTTAATACCCCCTTTCCGACAAAAATACTGATAAAATACCTCAACATTAATTCCTTCATTTATAACCACATAAATAAATCCATCATTTATATCCGCATCAAATAAATATTTCCTTATCATATAAATCAATAATTAATTATTCACAAATAATATTACGTAATCACAATTATGACAACCGGTGGTTCCCGGAAAGAGGGGGCTTTCAGGATAAGGATTTCCCTTATCGGCCCTTGATTAGGTGACCAAACCTCTCCTTGATGAACTTTTTAGACATTGCCAATAATGCTATCTAATAATATTATTCAAATAATATAAATTATTGATCCGATAATGGAAAATATCAATGCAAAGGACAATTATTGAAACCACAATAATATAAAATATCAATGCGGAATTATTGAATCAATAAAATAAAATATTGAATGATAAATCTTTGTAACAATTATTGAGTAGTGCCTTCTTACGTAAGAATCAATAATTCAAAAATAATGTGCAATACTGGTAAAGCTCTTGTGCAACCGTGTATTCAGATTTTAACCACCGTAATTATTCCAACGGTGTTAATGGTAACAACTACTGCCGTTATTTATAAAACTCAAACTTGACATTTTCTTCATCCGAGCGCTTATTACATTATGAGGCCCACGAATGGTCGCACCTTCGTATGAATATTCCCACAACAAGAATATTCTACGATCAAACGAATATTCCCAAGCGAAAATGAGTATTTTATAACCACTCACAGTATTTTGAAAATTTTACATATATCACCCTTAACTTTAAACTTTTATCAATTTAATAATTTACTGAATTATAATTATAAGAAAAATTGAATACTTTTATTTCATAAAATCTGGGGTCTTACAATCTCTCCTCTTTATGAAATTTCTTGCCCGAAATTTACGTACCTGGTATTTCGAAGAGTTGAGAATACCTTGCTTTCATTTCAGATTCCATCTTATCTGTCATCATGATTTCTCCATTGCTCATCTCCTGTATTTCAGATATCATTCTAGAATACAGCTTCAAAACAAAGGTTAATTGACATATCAAAATTTGTCAACTTGAGTAAAAAAATTCAGCTTAGGTAGGACACACACTAGCGAAGGATATTACTCGTCTCTCCCTTCCTAGTTCTAATCCCGGATCTCCGCTAGAGATCATATCCCTAAGCTCTGATACCAAATGTGATCCCCCCAAAATAGGTCCAATCCATCCAACCTATTCTGAGTCGCCAAATACATGGTACAGAAAACAACTACAATTTTATTACTACAATTGTCGTGCAAAATACAACAACACATATACTGTGAGTTTTAATACCAACTGTGACTCATGTCCTAACTATCGACAGCACCTCACATTGATACATTACATAAAGGTACAGTTAATAATTGTTTTAGAAATTAAAATCTTTGGGAAGTGCTCAAGGAAACCTTCGTACATGGGAGGCCATGCGTCTAGGTTATGATAGATATCATATGACTGGAGAATTATCCTTGGTTGACCCAATAGACCCCAAAGAAAAACAAGAAGATTACTATCATGTTCCTTCCAATGATGAGTCTTCTCTTGACATATAACTATCTTCACTGTCTGCAATTGAACATTAGGTTTCAACCAAACTCCAAGATCATATAGGTAGTGCTCGTAGATATACTCAGCAAGTGGATGTGCACAACCCTGTCTTATGATAACACAAGGTTGTATGTCATTAGACATCTTGTATGATAGTGGCAAAATACCCTTCCAAAGTTGGGTTCACCTCACCCTATTGTTGTTCACCAAAATCAATTATTAAGTGACGTATAATATACGACACACACATCTTAGGTCCTCAATACAATTATATATTGTATGTCATGCCATTTTATAATGTGTTGAGAAACTTTGACAGTCTCGGACCACCACACTATTTCCCTGTTATCCCCGCTTCGACCCAGCTACACTCTTATTACCTGAAAAGAATTGTGAAGCAAAAGGGTGAGCACAACTAGCTCAGTAAAGAATATCATGAGTAAAGATAATTAAATTATCAATAGCCTTCATCAGTAAAAAATCAGAGATTTAGAACATATGGTAGATGATAAAACTTTTCAACCATAGTTGCAGCGGAACGAGCAATCCATTAGAAGAGTCAAATAAACCATAAAGTCTATATCTTATCCATGTTCAAAGTCCACCAACAATGCTTTAACCCTGTAACATTAATCAAGAGATCCTGTTCACAGTCATGTGAATAACTCATAATCATAATTGTAGTTCTAATTTTCTCTTCTCATCCAAGACGAAGATATTTTTCATCACATGTCTTTACCTGAAACATCAAAGATCATGGTTATACCAAATCACAGTTCCTGTTCATAATCTTACTAATAAGTTCATCTTTGCACTACGGGCCAAAGATATTCATTAACGGTTCATCTTTGCACTACATGCCAAAGATATTTAACAACAGGTCATCTTTGCACTACGGGCCAAAGATATTCAACAACATGTCATCTTTGCACCACAGGCCAAAGATATTCAACAACTGGTCATCTTTGCACTACGGGCCAAAGATATTAATATCTCAAAGAAATATATAATCATTTCAGAATTTATATAAACAATAATTATAACCATGTTGATCAATTCACTTTTGCCCTTAAGCTAAAGATATTCAATTATAAATTCAATGGTCATGATCATACCACTCAACCATTCATCTTTGCACTACTGGCCAAAAAGAACTCATAGTCACGATCATACCAATAATTTACCCATCTTTACACTTAAGTCAAAGAGAAGTTTCATCAACAGGATTATAAAAATGTTATAAGAACAATATAATCAAAACATGGATTTAATCTCAAGAGTAAGATTCATAAATCAACGATTTCATAACACCTTAATCCAAATGTTATAAATCACTTAATAATCTCATAATCTAATATTATTAATATTACCACAATATCTTAATCATTTCTTAAACCTATAAACAATTTATTTTAATTGTTTACACTTTACTAATTAATGCATTTAATCATTCAAAAATGCCAAACTCATAAAATTTCATCACCAATAACCAAAACTATCATAAAAAAATCTGCATATACCTTATATAGGATTCCTAAGCCATAAAATCCTATTTTCCAATTTTCTTACTTCACATAACATGTTTAATTCATTTACTTATAACTAGTTCATTTTCATGAAAAATACCAAATCATTCCCAAAAATATTTCTTTTCTGGGATTTAGCATAATATAGTCCCATATTGAACATATATTTTTCTCGGAATTCTTAAAATTCATTTACTATTTTATATATGGCCAAAACTGCCGAATATTTAGACATTTATCATAAATTATAATTTTATCCAAAAATTCCAAAATTTACTTGGTATACTGATATTATATAGATGTACTCCCAATAAAAATTTTATCAATTTTGGAGTTAACCACAAGGAGTTATAATGGTTTACTTGTAAAATAGTCTTTTCTCATAAACTTCACAACTCTTAATCTATACATCCAAAAATCACCATTTTTGGACACAATCAATAAAACTCATCAAATTATCATTTCAAAATTTTTCAGAATTTTTGAAGGTCAGAAAAATTACGAAACCTGAAATACATAACAACCCTTAAAATCCCTTACAATACCTTACCTCAAAAGAGCAGTACTTCTGACCGGAATGTAATGCCGAAAAAACCTTTCACTGAATAACAACTCTTAAAGTATCTAAATACTCACAAAATACGCTTGATAATATAGAGAGAGAAAGAGAGAAAGCTTATGTTTCTGGTGTGATTTTTAATTCTGACTTAGCCCTCTATTTATAGGAAAATGTTAGCACACCGAAGCAGACTTGACTTGCTACCTGATGGCTTTACCTGCTACTATTTCCACCCACCACATTTGAATTATAATTTCAGCACATTTCTTCACCAACCATAGGTGGGGCCCACGCATTCTAGAATTCTCCACCAAAATGATAAATTCTGAAACTTCAACAATTTCTGAACCAGTCACCTCTTAAAATTCATAACAATTTATACGTTCATTTTTAACGGATCAAAATTTGTGGACATATACTAAACTTATATATGTATAACATATCCAAAAATCACAACGATCCAACGGTCGGATTAAAAATTATAACTCACGCAATATATCACAAGAACACTAGTTTGATTTTTAATACCACCTTTCCGACAAAAATAGTGATAAAATACCTCAACATTAATTCCTTCATTTATAACCACATAAATAAATCCATCATTTATATCCGCATCAAATAAATATTTCCTTATCATATAAATCAATAATTAATTATTCACAAATAATATTACAGAATCACAATTATGACAACCAGGTGGTTCCCAGGAAAGAGGGGGCTTTCCGATAAGGATTTCACCTTACTGGCGCGCAATTAGGTGACCAAACCTCTCCTTGACAGAACTTTCTAGACATTGCCAATAATGCTATCTAATAATATTATTCAAATAATATAAATTATTGATCTGATAATGGGAAATCTTGTCTTGATGAAAATTATTGAAACCACAATAATATAAAATATCAATGCAGCAATTATTGAATCAATAAAATAAAATATTGAACAGTAAGTACTGTAACAATTATTGAGTAGTGCCTTCTTACGTAAGAATCAATAATTCAAAAATAATGTGTAACACCGTGTGTTAGTGTGCAACCACGTGTATTACTGTATTTTAACAACCGGGTATTCCAACAGTGTTAACGGTAACAACTACGCCGTTATTTATAAAAACTCAAACTTGACGTTTTCTTCATCCTACAGTTATTCTGTTATGAGGCCCACGAATGGCTGCGCCGTCGTATGAATATTCCCCGACAACAAGAATATTCTATAATCAAACGAATATTCCCCGACAGAAATGAGTATTTTATAACCACTTGCGTATTTTGAAAATTTTACATATATCACCCTTAACTTTAAACTTTTATCAATTTAACAATTTACTGAATTATAATTATAAGAAAAATTGAATACTTTTATTTCATAAAATCTGGGGTCTTACAATCTCTTCTCTTTATGAAATTTCTTCCCCGAAATTTACGTACCTGGTATTTCGAAGAGTTGAGAATACCTTGCTTTCATTTCAGATTCCATCTTATCTGTCATCATGATTTCTCCATTGCTCATCTCACGTTTTGGATATCATTCTAGAATCTGACATCAAAACAAAGGTTAATTGACATATCAAAATTTGTCAACTTAAGTAAAAAAATTCAGCTTAGGTAGGACACACACTAGCGAAGGATATTACTCGTCTCTCCCTTCCTAGTTCTAATCCCGGATCTCCGCTAGAGATCATATCCTAAGCTACGATACCAAATGTGATCCCCCCAAAATAGGTCCAATCCATCCAACCTATTACGAGTCGCCAAATACATGGTACAGAAAACAACTACAATTTTATTACTACAATTGTCGTGCAAAATACAACAACACATATACTGTGAGTTTTAATACCAACTGTGACTCATGTCCTAACTATCGACAGCACCTCACATTGATACATTACATAAAGGTACAGTTAATAATTGTTTTAGAAATTAAAATCTTTGGGAAGTGCTCAAGGAAACCTTCGTACATGGGAGGCCATGCGTCTAGGTTATGATAGATATCATATGACTGGAGAATTATCCTTGGTTGACCCAATAGACCCCAAAGAAAAACAAGAAGATTACTATCATGTTCCTTCCAATGATGAGTCTTCTCTTGACATATAACTATCTTCACTGTCTGCAATTGAACATTAGGTTTCAACCAAACTCCAAGATCATATAGGTAGTGCTCGTAGATATACTCAGCAAGTGGATGTGCATAACCCTGTCTTATGATAACACAAGGTTGTATGTCATTAGACATCTTGTATGATAGTGGCAAAATACCCTTCCAAAGTTGGGTTCATCTCACCCTATTGTTGTTCACCAAAATCAATTATTAAGTGACGTATAATATACGACACACACATCTTAGGTCCTCAATACAATTATATATTGTATGTCATGCCATTTTATAATGTGTTGAGAAACTTTGACAGTCTCGAACCACCACACTATTTCCCTGTTATCCCCACTCGACCCAGCTACACTCTTATTACCTGAAAAGAATTGTGAAGCAAAAGGGTGAGCACAACTATCTCAGTAAAGAATATCATGAGTAAAGATAATTAAATTATCAATAGCCTTCATCAGCAAAAAATCAGAGATTTAGAACATATGGTAGATGATAAAACTTTTCAACCATAGTTGCAGCGGAACGAGCAATCCATTAGAAGAGTCAAATAGACCGTAAAAGTCTATATCTTATCCATGTTCAAAGTCCACCAACAATGCTTTAACCACATAACATTAATCAAGAGATCCTGTTCACGCGGTCATGTGAATAACTTCATAATCATAATTGTAGTTCTAATTTTCTCTTCTCATCCAAGACGAAGATATTTTTCATCACATGTCTTTACCTGAAACATCAAAGATTATGGTTATACCAAATCACAGTTCCTATTCATAATCTTACTAACAAGTTCATCTTTGCACTACGGGCCAAAGATATTCATTAACGGTTCATCTTTGCACTACATGCCAAAGATATTTAACAACAGGTCATCTTTGCACTACGGGCCAAAGATATTCAACAACATGTCATCTTTGCACCACAGGCCAAAGATATTCAACAACTGGTCATCTTTGCACTACGGGCCAAAGATATTAATATCTCAAAGAAATATATAATCATTTCAGAATTTATATAAACAATAATTATAACCATGTTGATCAATTCACCTTTGCCCTTAAGCTAATGATATTCAATTATAAATTCAATTGTCATGATCATACCACTCAACCATTCATCTTTGCACTACTGACCAAAGAGAACTCATAGTCACGATCATACCAATAATGTACCCATCTTTACACTTAAGTCAAAGAGAAGTTTCATCAACAGGATTATAAAAATGTTATAAGAACAATATAATCAAAACATGGATTTAATCTCAAGAGTAAGATTCATTAATCAACGATTTCATAACACCTTAATCCAAATGTTATAAATCACTTAATAATCTCATAATATAATATTATTAATATTACCACAATATCTTAATCATTTCTTAAACTTATAAACAATTTATTTTAATTGTTTACACTTTACTAATTAATGCATTTAATCATTCAAAAATGCCAAACTCATAAAATTTCATCACCAATAACCAAAACTATCATAAAAAAAATCTGCATATACCTTATATAGGATTCCCAAGCCATAAAATCCTATTTTCCAATTTTCTTACTTCACATAACATGTTTAATTCATTTACTCATAACTAGTTCATTTTCATGAAAAATGCCAAATCATTCCCAAAAATATTTCTTTTCTGGGATTTAGCATAATATAGTCCCATATTGAACATATATTTTTCTCGAAATTTTTAAAATTCATTTACTATTTTTCATATGGCCAAAACTGCCGAATATTTAGACATTTATCATAAATTATAATTTTATCCAAAAATTCCGAAATTTACAGGGTATACTGATATTATATAGATGTACTCCCAAATTTTTTTTTATCAATGTTTGAGTTAACCACAAGGAGTTATAAGGGTTTACTTTTAAAATAGTCTTTTCTCATAAAATTCACAACTCTTAATCTATACTTCCAAAAATCACCATTTTTGGACACAATCAATAAAACTCATCAAATTATCATTTTAAATTTTCCAGAATTTTTGAATGTCGGAAAAATTACGAAACATGAAAAACATAACAACCCTTAAAATCCCTTACAATCCCTTACCTCAAAAGAGCAGTTCTTCTGACCGGAATGTAAAGCCGAAGAAACCTTGCACTGAATAGCAACTCTCAAAATATCTAACTACTCGCGAAATACGCTTGATAATATAGAGAGAGAAAGAGATAAAGCTTATGTTTCTGGTGTGATTTTTAATTCTAACTTAGCCCTTTATTTATAGGAAAATGTTAAGACAAAGAGCGAGACTTGACTTACTACGATGGCTTTTGCTCCTTTATTATTGTTACCCACCACATTTGAATTAGAATTTCAGCATTTCTTCACCAACCATAGGTGGGGCCCACGATTCTAGAATTCTCCACCAAAATGATAAATTAAAACTTCAACAATTTACGAACCAAATCACCTCTTAAAATTCATAACAATTTATACGTTCATTTTAATGGTTCAAAATTTGTGGACATATACTCAACTTATATATGTATAACATATCCAAAAATCACAACGATCCAACGGTCGGATTAAAAATTATAACTCACGCAATATATCACAAGAACACTGGTTTGATTTTTAATACCCCTTTTCCGACAAAAATAGTGATAAAATACCTCAACATTAATTCCTTCATTTATAACCACATAAATAAATCCATCATTTATATCCGCATCAAATAAATATTTTCTTATCATATAAATCAATAATTAATTATTCACAAATAATATTATAGAATCACAATTATGACAACCAGGTGGTTCCTAGGAAAGAGGTGGCTTTCCGATAAGGATTTCTCCTTACTGGCGCGCAATTAGGTGACCAAACCCCTCCTTGACAGAACTTTCTAGACATTGCCAATAATGCTATCTAATAATATTATTCAAATAATATGAATTATTGATCTGATAATGGGAAATACTGTGCAGTGACAATTATTGAAACCACAATAATATAAAATATCAATGCAGCAATTATTGAATCAATAAAATAAAATATTGAACAGTAATTACTGTAACAATTATTGAGTAGTGTCTTCTTACGTAAGAATCAATAATTCAAAAATATCATGTCTGTCTGGCGTCTTCTTTGTGCAACCACAGCGTATTCTTATTTTAACCACCGGGTATTCCAACAGTGTTAACGGTAACAACTACGTCGTTATTTATAAAAACTCAAACTTGTCGTTTTCTTCATCCGACAGTTATTCTGTTATGAGGCCCACGAATGGCTGCGCCGTCGTACGAATATTCTCAGACAACAAGAATATTCCACGACCAAATGAATATTCCCCGACAGAAATGAGTATTTTATAACCACTTGCGTATTTTGAAGTATCTGAGTTTTTTGATTCGGTTCCCATGATGGACATTTTTAGTTGTAAGCAGCTTGTACATTATTTTACAGTGTCTGAATTTTCTTGGATGGCTGTCATGCCCATAAGGAGTTCGGCACTGCTATATATTATTTTCTCGAGGATGCTTCGCATCTCGAAAATAGAAGTAAACAAGCCGAACATTTAATAAAATGGAAGTATGAAAAGGTCTTAATTCCTATTGAGCACAGGGTTTGAAAAACCTCTTTTATAAAACTTCATTGCTATATCTTGGTTAAAACTGAATTTTTCTATAAAATTCAAATCTTGTGTATATAGGTGCGAACGAGGCCTCGCACTACTTTCAAATAAATTGCACATTGATCCACACACACACACACACACATTCATATAATAATTTCTTTGAAGAGTGGCGGTCACCGTGGTAACACAGATGTCGGGGGATGCCTAACACCTTCCCTCCGCATAATCAAGCCCCCGAACCCTTAATGAATCTCGGTTTTACAGACCCGTTTAGCAGTGTCAAATCACTGGGTCAATGTGCTAACCTTTTCGGTTGCGTTGGTGAAACTAGTTAAATACACCAACTGGCGACTCTTAAAGTCAATCATTGACATTATACATGTTGGACCTTTTTCACTTGTTTTTTCAAACAAATCCAACATTAACATGAGAACACCATAGAACAAGTAACGAAAAGGGACACCAAAAATCCTGACGTCGACAATAGGGTAGTCCACGTATACAGGTTATTCCAACAGAATAATAAAGAATGGAATAACAGAAGTTCTCTTCATGAATACAAAAGAAATAATACCCCTTACCGTAAAAGAAGAGTATTCTGACTGGTAGGGCGAGGATATTCTTGAAGAAAACTTACACTACGCTCAAAGCTTTTTAAAACTCTAAAGAAATACGCTCAAGATTATAGACGAGAATTCTCTGAAATTTCTGGTGTGATTTCAATTCTAACTAAGCATCCTATTTATAGGAGAATGGAAGGGGTACTGTTAAGAAACGGACGCAACATTTATTTTTTTTTAAATCACGGAATGAATATCACAGCTTCACGGTTCCAACATATCAGTATTCATTTTCAAAGAGTTAGCCATTTAGAAAAATGAACACATGCCAATATAACAGCTCGACCAATTAGGAAGCACCCTACTTTACAAGCTAATACTGCATGTTTGGAAAAGTTTGGCAATAATGTCTAAGCTTTGAAAAATCCTCCCATAACCTGCCAAATTCATCCATCAAGCTCACCACCACCCACCCACATGTTTATACAAATATAAATATATATAATATTAATACAACATCACTACCACCACATTTTCTCCCTCCCATTTCATTATCCCTTATTTCTACGGCGCACTTTCACCCACACACATTACTTCACATGCACATATATATACATGTCAAATATATATATATATATATATATATATATATATATATATATATATATATATACATTATAACTTCCTTCCGATTATTTAAAAATGGGTAAATGGGGGTTCATAAAATAAATAAAATTTACATCAAATATTTCATAAAAATTCCTTCAATATTTTTAACAACATTTATCATCATTATTATAATTCACAATATTAATAATCGACTGTCGTTCCCGTGAAAGAGGGGCTTTCAATAAGGATTTCTCCCAATTAGCGCATGATTAGGTGACCAAACCTCTCCTCGCGTAACTTCTAGACATCGTTAATATTGTAAATAATAATATTAATAACTTCGTCGTCTCAATTATTGATTTAATAATATATATAATATCGACAATAATTGAATCAAATAACGTGAGATACTATGCAACAATTACAGTAGCAATAATTGAACAAAACTGAGTGACTTCTCACGTAAGCATCAATAATCAATACCGTGTGCTACTATGCAACCATGCGTATTACTGTACTTTTACTACCGAGTAGTTCAACAGTTAACGGTAAAACTTCCGCCGTTATTTTCATAAAATTTTTTTATCATTTTCTCAAACCGAAAATAATTTGGTTGTGGGGTCCACCAATGATTGTGCCATTGTACGAACATTCCCAGTTAAAACGAATATTCTCCGACCAATCGAATATTATATAACAACTTACGTACTTTGCAAAATTTATAAATATTACCCACAACTATAATATTATATCAAATTCATTCCATAATATTCAAAAATGATATTTATAGAAAAATCATCTTTTTTAAAAAAAAGTTGGGGTCTTACAACCTCCCCTTCCTATGAAATTTTGCCCTCGAAATTAGGGTACGTACCTGGTATGTCGAACAGGTAAGGATATCTTGATTTCATTTCAGATTCTAACTCCCAGGTCATCTCCTCAATATCGTGGTTTCTCCACAAAACTTTGACTTGAGGTATAATTTTAGAGCGTAGAATATGTTCCTTCTTATCCAAGATTTGAACAGGAACCTCTTCATACGTTAAATCTTCCGCTATTTCTTTCGGTTCTAACTCAATAATGTGGTTCGGGTCTTCCACATATTTACGTAACATGGATATGTGAAAAACGTTATGAACACGAGACATATTTGGCGGTAAAGCGAGTCTATAGGATACAGTCCCTACTTGATCGAGGATTAAAAATGGTCCAATGAATCGAGGATTGAGCTTTTTTCTCTTTCTAAATCTCGTAACTCCTTTCCATGGAGCAACACGTAACAACACATGATCTCCAATATCGAATTCCACGTCTTTTCGATGAAGATCAGCATAACTCTTTTGTCGATCTTATGAGGTTTTTATACGTTGTCGAATCGTTTGAATCTTTTTCGTAGTAATACGTACCAACTCCGATCCCAACAACGTTGCTTCACCCACCTCATCCCAGTATACCGGAGAACGACACTTTCTTCCATACAACGCCTCGAATGGAGCCATGCCAATACTTGCTTGATAACTGTTGTTGTAGGAAAACTCCACCAATGGTAAGAACTTATCCCAACTTCCCTTGAAGTCAAGAACACAGAGTCTTAATAAATCTTCCAGAGTTTGAATAGTCCTCTTTGATTGTCCGTCCGTCTGAGGATGATATGCTGAACTAAATCGTAAATCCGTGCCCATAGCTTTTTGCAAACTAACCCAAAATCGTGAAGTGAATTTTGGGTCTCGATCAGAAACTATGGATACTGGCATACCATGCAGTCTTACAATCTCGTTTATGTACATACGAGCAAGACGTTCAAGTTTATAAGTTTCTCGTATTGGTAAGAAATGAGCAGACTTGGTCAATCTATCAACAATGACCCAAATTGCATCTATGCCTTGAGAAACCTTGGGAAGACCAGTAACGAAATCCATGGTAATGTGTTCCCACTTCCATTCTGAAATTTCAAGTGGTTGCAATGGACCTTTTGGTACTTGTTGCTCTGCCTTGACTCGTTAACAAGTTAAACAACGCTATCTCCCTCTTCATATTGCCCCACCAAAATGTATGTCGAAGGTCATGATACATTTTGGTACTCCTAGGATGGATTGCAAACGGTGTGTTGTGCGCCTCCATCATGATTTTATACTTTAAATCAGGGTAGTTAGGAACACAAAGTCTGGAGTTGACTCGAAGTATTCCTTCTTCATCGATTCTTTCCTTATTATTATTATTTGAAATTATTATTATTATTATTATTATTATTTAAAGATAATAAATTTTACTACTCCACTTTATTTAAAGATAACAGAGAAGAGAAGTGATATGACATTTCTGTGCTCCACGTAAGCAAAAAAAAGGGGCCAATTTGCACAGTCGGTATTTTGTCTGTTTTTTTGGACGAAAATTTTAAGTAATGACCATTTTGTAATTTTTTAGAGTACAATTATTCGATTGCAACAAAAAAAAAAATCAATAATCACAATGAAAATCGGACCCTAGTACAGTGACAAAAAAATGTATTATCCCATTAATTTGAATATTAGTATAATTTGATATATTTATATCAGAACTGATATAAAGCATTTCTCTTAAATAATACTTTTCATTACATTAATTCTAGACTAAATGTTTAAGGGAAGATTTAAGAGAAGTATTGAAGACTTCTTCTTCATCTTATATATATAAGAAGATCGAAGCTGAAAAATTATCGCTTAGTTTTATGTTCTTGGTGATCTAACTCTAGAGAGAGGAGAGGAAGACCTCGGAAGAGCTTTACAGAGATCGAAAAGCTACGAGGCTAACTCTAGAGAGAAGAATTAAGCTTAAAGAGAGAACTCTAACACTTGAGTTTAACACTTTAAATAGAAAAAGCGAAAAGTAAATTACTATTGATTCACGCGAGAATCACTATTACGATGCTTGAAGTAAAAGTAATTTACTAAAGTAAAAGTAAAAGCGTAAAAAACATTTTACATTTACTTTTACATGGGTAAATGTAAAAAACATTTAACTAAGTTAAAAACATTTAACTTAAGTAAAAGCAAAAGTTATTCTTTTACTTTTACTTTTACATTTACTAAAGTAAAAGAGATGATGGCGTGGGCCATACACACATCGATTATTGAAGACTCCTCTGGCGTCTTCTTGGTTGACTGGTCCGTCTCACATGGATCTTAGGAAGGTCTTTGTTGATCATCTTCTCGGATGAGTCACCATCCCTACTTATTAAAATTAAAATTTTTATCCGAGGAAATAACCTATCATTGAAAAAAATTGGTTTATAAAGAAGGAGGAAAAAAAATTTTCTCTAGAAAATTGGTCGAAAATCTTCAAAATTTCTTAGATTTTGTAAAAATTCTTTGTTTAAAAAGCGGATCGGATGAAATCTGAAAACAAAGGATCACTCGATTGGTCTGATCTATCGATGCGTCGATCTAAGCAGAAGACTAATTTGTTAAGCTGTTTTAAACAAAATTTTTTCTTTTGTCATTCCTCTTAAACTCAAACCGATTCTTGCCTTAAGTAAACTTCGTACACATAGATCTAAAGGTTCCCTTTAGCCTTACTAATTGCTCCCAATTGAGTCTTCTGAAGCGGCATTATTCGGGACTTATATGGCGATCTTAGGTGTTTTTCTGACAAAGTCGAGGCGATTGAAAGTGGAAGCGAAAAAGAAAAGTTTGAAAAAACATTTAAGTAAACAAATCAAAGCTGTTTTTAATCGAAACCACAGAATAGCATCAAGAACCAACCGTGTGGCTCGATACCATATAACGTGACGTCGATAAGTTTTAAAAGAAAAACTTTAACGAGAAGAAAGAAAAGATTAAGAAGATGGCCAGGTGAATCGGTAAAAGTAATCTCTTTCTTGTATTATAAACATTTGGGAAGGGATTACATTAATTCCTAGACTAAATGTTTAAGGGAAGAAGAAGTATTGAGGACTTCTTCTTCATCTTTAACTAAGAAGATCGAAAATTTGAAAGCTTAAATCTTGACTAACTTCTAGAGAGAAGGAGAGAGGACCTCGGAAGAGCTTTACAGAGAGAAAGCTCTGAGGCTTATTTGAATTAAGCTAAAAAAACTCTAACACTTGAGTTTCTTTAAATGAAAAAGCGAAAAAAATAAATTACTATTTGATTCACGCGAGAATCACTATTACGATGCTTGAAGTAAAAGTAATTTACTAAAGTAAAAGTAAAAGCGTAAAAAACATTTTACATTTACTTTTACATGGGTAAATGTAAAAACATTTAACTAAGTTAAAACATTTAACTTAAGTAAAAGCAAAATTTATTCTTTTACTTTTACTTTTACATTTAAAAGACTAAAGCTTTAAGTAAAGAAAGATGATGGTTGGTAAATCACTGATGATTTGAAGACTCCTCTGGCGTCTTCTTGGTTGGTGGTCACATGTGGATCTTGGGAAGGTCTTTGTTGATCATCTTCTCGGATGAGTCACCATCCCTCTTATTCAGCCTTAAAATTTTTATCGAGAAATAACCTATCATTGAAAAAAATTGGTTTATATAAGAAGGAGGAAAAAAATTTCTCTGAAAATTGGTGAAAATCTTCAAAATTTCTTAGATTTTGTAAAAATTCTTTGTTTAAAAGCAGATCGGATGAAATAAAACAAAGGATCTCGATTGGTCACGATCTGTCGATCTTCGATCTAAGCAGGAAGACTAATTTGTTAGCTTGTTTAAACAAAAAATTCTTTGTCATTCTCTCTTGCCTTAAAGTAAACTTCGTACATAGGATCTAATGATACCTTAGCCTTAAATTCTCCCGATTGAGAGTCTTCTGAGCGGCATATTGGGACTTATGGCGATCTTAGGTGTTTCTGACAAAGTCGTCGGGCGATTGAAAGTGGAAGCGAAAAGAAAAAAAGTTTGAAAAAACATTTAAATAAACAAATCAAAGCTTTTTAATCGAAACCATAGATAGCATCAAGAACCAATAGTGTGGCTCACGATACCATATAAAGAAGGATAAGTTTTAAAGAAAAACTTTAACGAAGAAAGAAAAGATTAAGAAGATGGCCAGGTGAATCGGTAAAGTAATCTCTTTCTTGTATTATAAACATTTGGGAAGGGATTACATTAATTCTAGACTAAATGTTTAAGGGAAGAAGGAAGTATTGAAGACTTCTTCTTCATCTTTAACTAAGAAGATCGAAATTTGAAAGCTTAGTCTCTTGACTAACTTCTAGAGAGAGGAGAGGACCTCGGAAGAGCTTACAGAGAGAGAAGCTACGAGGCTATATCTTGAATTAAGCTAAAAACAACTCTAAAAACTTTGAGTTGTTTAAATAGAAAAGCGAAAAGTAAATTACTATTTGATTCACATGAGGAATCACTATTACGATTAGCGAAGTAAAAGTAATTTACTAAAGTAAAAAGTAAAAGCGTAAAAAACATTTTACATTTACTTTTACATGGGTAAATGTAAAAACATTTAACTAAGTTAAAAACATTTAACTTAAGTAAAAGCAAAAGTTATTCTTTTACTTTTACTTTTTTACATTTACTAAAGTAAAAGACTTTTGCTTTAAGTAAAAGCAAAAAGTGCGATGATGGTTTGGGGCCATCACACATCGATATTGAAGACTCCTCTGGCGTCTTCTTGGTTGACTGGTCAAATCTCCTGTGAATCTTGGGAAGGTCTTTGTTGATCATCTTCTCGGATGAGTCACCATCCCTCTTATTAGCCTTAAAATTTTTATCCGAGGAAATAACCTATCATTGAAAAAAAAAATTGGTTTATAAAGAAGGAGGAAAAAAATTTTCTCTGAAAATTGGTGAAAATCTTCAAAATTTCTTAGATTTTGTAAAAATTCTTTGTTTAAAAAGCAGATCGGATGAAATCTGAAACAAAGGATCACTCGATTGGTCACGATCTATCGATGCGTCGATCTAAGCAGAAGACTAATTTGTTAGCTGTTTAAACAAAAAATTCTTTCTTTTGTCATTCCTCTTAAACTCAAAATAGTTCTTGCCTTAAATAAACTTCGTACACGTAGATCTAAAGGTTCCCTTTAGCCTTACTTTGCTCCCAATTGAGACTTCTTCTGCGGCATTATTCGGGACTTATAAGCGATCTTAGGTGTTTCTGACAAAGTCGAGGCGATTGAAAGTGGAAGCGAAAAAGAAGAAAAAGTTTGAAAAACATTTAAGTAAACAAATCAAAGCTGTTTTTTAATCGAAACCACCAGATAGCATCAAGAACCAAGGTATGTGGCTCGATACCATATAACGACGACGATAAGTTTTAAAAGAAAAACTTTAACGAAGAAAAAGAAAAGATTAAGAAGATGGCCAGGTTGAATCGGTAAAGTAATCTCTTTCTTGTATTATAAACATTTGGGAAGGGATTACATTAATTCTAGACTAAATGTTTAAGGGAAGAAAGGAAGTATTGAAGACTTCTTCTTCATCTTTAACTAAGAAGATCGAAAGTTTGAAAAGCTTAAGTCTTGACTAACTTCTAGAGAGAGGAGGGACCTCGGAAGAGCTTACAGAGAGAAGCTCTACGAGGCTTATCTTGAATTAAGCCTAAACAACTCTAACACTTTGAGTTGTTTAAATGAAAAAGCGAAAAGTAAATTACTATTTGATTCACGCGAGGAATCACTATTACGATAAGCGAAGTAAAAGTAATTTACTAAAGTAAAAAGTAAAAGCGTAAAAACATTTTACATTTACTTTTACATGGGTAAATGTAAGAAACATTTAACTAAGTTAAAAACATTTAACTTAAGTAAAAGCAAAAGTTATTCTTTTACTTTTACTTTTACATTTACTAAAGTAAAAGACTTTTGCTTTAAGTAAAAGCAAAAGCTGATGATGGTTGGGGCCATCACAGTCGGTTGACTGAAGACTCCTCTGGCGTCTTCTTGGTTGACTTGTCAAATCTCTCATGAGATCTTAGGAAGGTCTTTGTTGATCATCTTCTCGGATGAGTCACCATCCCTACTATTCATATTAAAATTTTTATCCGAGGAAATAACCTATCATTGAAAAAAAATGGTTTATAAAGAAGGAGGAAAAAAAATTTCTCTAGAAAATTGGTCAAAATCTTCAAAATTTCTTAGATTTTGTAAAAATTCTTTGTTTAAAAACAGATCAGATGAAATCTGAAACAAAGGATCACTCGATTGGTCTGATCTATCGATGCGTCGATCTAAGCAGAAGACTAATTTGTTAGCTGTTTTAAACAAAAATTCTTTCTTTTGTCATTCCTCTTAAACTCGAAGCAGATTCTTGCCTTAAAGTAAACTTCGTACACATAGATCTAATGATACCCTTAGCCTAAAGCTGCTCCCAACACAGAGTCTTACAAGCGGCATAATTGGGGACTTATGGCGATCTTAGGTGTTTCTGACAAAGTCGAGGCGATTGAAAGTGGAAGCGAAAGAAAAAAAGTTTGAAAAAACATTTAAGTAAACAAATCAAAGCTGTTTTTATCGAAACCACCAGATAGCATCAAGAACCAATAGTGTGGCTCGATACCATATAACGTGACGATAAGTTTTTAAAAGAAAAACTTTAACGAAGAAAAAAAAAGATTAAGAAGATGGCCAGGTTGAATCGGTAAAGTAATCTCTTTCTTGTATTATAAACATTTGGGAAGGGATTACATTAATTCTAGACTAAATGTTTAAGGGAAGAAGGAAGTATTGAAGACTTCTTCTTCATCTTTAACTAAGAAGATCGGTGAAAAAGCTTAAATGACTAACTTCTAGAGAGAAGGAGAGACCTCGGAAGAGCTTTACAGAGAGAAAGCTACGAGGCTTATCTTGAAATTAAGCTAAACAACTCTAAACACTTTGAGTTGTTTAAATAGAAAAGCGAAAAGTAAATTACTATTTGATTCACGAGGAATCACTATTACGATTAAGCGAAGTAAAAGTAATTTACTAAAGTAAAAAGTAAAAGCGTAAAAAACATTTTACATTTACTTTTACATGGGTAAATGTAAAAACATTTAACTAAGTTAAAAACATTTAACTTAAGTAAAAGCAAAAGTTATTCTTTTACTTTTACTTTTACATTTACTAAAGTAAAAGACTTTTGCTTTAAGTAAAAGCAGATGATGATGTGGGCCGTCACACGATTATTGAAGACTCCTCTGGCGTCTTCTTGGTTGGTTGGTCAAATCTCACAGCATGATCTTGGGAAGGTCTTTGTTGATCATCTTCTCGGATGAGTCACCATCCCTACTTATTCCGCCTTAAAATTTTTATCCGAGGAAATAACCTATCATTGAAAAAAATTGGTTTATAAAGAAGGAGGAAAAAATTTTCTCTAGAAAATTGGTGAAAATCTTCAAAATTTCTTAGATTTTGTAAAAATTCTTTGTTTAAAAGCAGATCGGATGAAATCAAAACAAAGGATCACTCGATTGGTCTGATCTGTCGATCGTCGATCTAAGCAGAAGACTAATTTGTTAAGCTGTTTAAACAAAAATTCTTTCTTTTGTCATTCCTCTTAAACTTCGAACCGTTTCTTGCCTTAAAGTAAACTTCGTACACAGTAGATCTAATGATACCCTTAGCCTAAAGCTTGCTCCCCACACAGAGACTTACTGACGGCATTATTCGGGACTTATAAGCGATCTTAGGTGTTTTTCTGACAAGTCGAGGCGATTGAAAGTGGAAGCGAAAAAAGAAAAAAAGTTTGAAAAAACATTTAAGTAAACAAATCAAAGCTGTTTTTCTTCGAAACCACCGATAGCATCAAGAACCAACCGGTGTGGCTCACGATACCATATAACGGACGATAAGTTTTTAAAGAAAAACTTTATGAAAGAAAGAAAAGATTAAGAAGATGGCCAGGTGAATCGGTAAAGTAATCTCTTTCTTGTATTATAAACATTTGGGAAGGGATTACATTAATTCTAGACTAAATGTTTAAGGGAAGAAAAGAAGTATTGAAGACTTCTTCTTCATCTTTAACTAAGAAGATCGAAAATTGAAAAGCTTAGTCTTGACTAACTACTAGAGAGGGAGAGGACCTCGGAAGAGCTTTACAGAGAGAAGCTACGAGGCTTCATTGAATTAAGCTAAAGAAACTCTAACACTTGAGTTTCTTTAAATAGAAAAAGCGAAAAGTAAATTACTATTTGATTCACGCGAGAATCACTATTACGATGCTTGAAGTAAAAGTAATTTACTAAAGTAAAAGTAAAAGCGTAAAAAAACATTTTACATTTACTTTTACATGGGTAAATGTAAAAACATTTAACTAAGTTAAAAACATTTAACTTAAGTAAAAGCAAAAGTTATTCTTTTACTTTTACTTTTACATTTACTAAAAAGTAAAAGACTTTTGCTTTAAGTAAAAGCATGATGATGATGATGGCCATCCATCACATCGATTTATTGAAGACTCCTCTGGCGTCTTCTTGGTTGGTTGGTCAAAATCTCACATGATCTTGGGAAGGTCTTTGTTGATCATCTTCTCGGATGAGTCACCATCCCTCTTATTCCGCCTTAAAATTTTTATCCGAGGAAATAACCTATCATTGAAAAAAATTGTTTATAAAGAAGGAGGAAAAAAAATTTCTCTAGAAAATTGGTGAAAATCTTCAAAATTTCTTAGATTTTGTAAAAATTCTTTGTTTAAAAAGCAGATCGGATGAAATCGAAACAAAGGATCACTCGATTGGTCTGATCTGTCGATCGTCGATCTAAGCAGAAGACTAATTTGTTAAGCTGTTTAAAAAAAAATTCTTTCTTTTGTCATTCCTCTTAAACTCGAGCCAGATTCTTGCCTTAAGTAAACTTCGTACTGTAGATCTAAAGGTTCCCTTTAGCCTGCTCCTCCCACACAGAGTCTTCTGAAGCGGCATTATTGGGACTTATAAGCGATCTTAGGTGTTTCTGACAAGTCGAGGCGATTGAAAGTGGAAGCGAAAAGAAGAAAAAAGTTTGAAAAAACATTTAAGTAAACAAATCAAAGCTGTTTTTAATCGAAACCACCAATAGCATCAAGAACCAATAGTGTGGCTCACGATACCATATAACGGTGACGATAAGTTTTAAAAGAAAAACTTTAACGAGAAGAAAGAAAAGATTAAGAAGATGGCCAGGTTGAATCGGTAAAAGTAATCTCTTTCTTGTATTATAAACATTTGGGAAGGGATTACATTAATTCCTAGACTAAATGTTTAAGGGAAGAAAGGAAGTATTGAAGACTTCTTCTTCATCTTCTAACTAAGAAGATCGAAAATTTGAAAGCTTAGTCTTGACTAACTTCTAGAGAAGGAGAGGGGACCTCGGAAGAGCTTTACAGAGAGAGAAGCTACGAGGCTTATCTTGAATTAAGCTAAAAAACTCTAAACACTTGAGTTGTTTAAATAGAAAAGCGAAAAGTAAATTACTATTTGATTCACGAGGAATCACTATTACGATGGCTTGAAGTAAAAGTAATTTACTAAAGTAAAAGTAAAAGCGTAAAAACATTTTACATTTACTTTTACATGGGTAAATGTAAAAACATTTAACTAAGTTAAAACATTTAACTTAAGTAAAAGCAAAAGTTATTCTTTTACTTTTACTTTTACATTTACTAAAGTAAAAGACTTTTGCTTTAAGTAAAAGCAAAAAGCGATGATGGTTTGGGCCATCACACATGTCGATTATTGAAGACTCCTCTGGCGTCTTCTTGGTTGGTTGGTCCGTCTCCACTGTAGATCTTGGGAAGGTCTTTGTTGATCATCTTCTCGGATGAGTCACCATCCCTCTTATTCAGCCTTAAAATTTTTATCCGAAAATAACCTATCATTGAAAAAAATTGGTTTATAAAGAAGGAGGAAAAAAAATTCTCTAGAAAATTGGTGAAAATCTTCAAAATTTCTTAGATTTTGTAAAAATTCTTTGTTTAAAAAGCAGATCGGATGAAATAAAAAACAAAGGATCACTCGATTGGTCTGATCTGTCGATCGTCGATCTAAGCAGAAGACTAATTTGTTAGCTGTTTAAACAAAAATTCTTTCTTTTGTCATTCCTCTTAAACTCAATAGAGTTCTTGCCTTAAGTAAACTTCGTACACAGTAGATCTAATGATACCCTAGCCTTACTTTGCTCTCCCAATTGAGAGACTTCTGACAGCGGCATTAGTCGGGACTTATGGCGATCTTAGGTGTTTCTGACAAGTCGAGTGATTGAAAGTGGAAGCGAAAGAAGAAAAAAGTTTGAAAAAACATTTAAGTAAACAAATCAAAGCTGTTTTTAATCGAAACCACCAGATAGCATCAAGAACCAATAGTGTGGCTCACGATACCATATAACGTGACGATAAGTTTTAAAAAGAAAAACTTTAACGAGAAGAAAGAAAAGATTAAGAAGATGGCCAGGTTGAATCGGTAAAGTAATCTCTTTCTTGTATTATAAACATTTGGGAAGGGATTACATTAATTCTAGACTAAATGTTTAAGGGAAGAAGAAGTATTGAAGACTTCTTCTTCATCTTTAACTAAGAAGATCGAAAATTGAAAAGCTTAGTCTTGACTAACTTCTAGAGAGAAGGAGAGGACCTCGGAAGAGCTTACAGAGAGAAGCTACGAGGCTTATTTGAATTAAGCTAAAAGAAACTCTAAACACTTGAGTTGTTTTAAATAGAAAAGCGAAAAGTAAATTACTATTTGATTCACGCGGAATCACTATTACGATTAAGCGAAGTAAAAGTAATTTACTAAAGTAAAAGTAAAAGCGTAAGAAACATTTTACATTTACTTTTACATGGGTAAATGTAAAAAACATTTAACTAAAGTTAAAAACATTTAACTTAAGTAAAAGCAAAAGTTATTCTTTTACTTTTTTTACTTTTTAAAGTATTTAAAGTAAAGACTTTTGCTTTAAGTAAAAGAGATGATGATGTGGGGGGCCATCACATCGATGTTGAAGACTCCTCTGGCGTCTTCTTGGTTGGTTGAGTCGTCTCTCACATGAATCTTGGGAAGTCTTTGTTGATCATCTTCTCGGATGAGTCACCATCCCTATTATTCAGCCTTAAAATTTTTATCCGAAAATAACCTATCATTGAAAAAAAAATTGTTTATAAAGAAGGAGGAAAAAAAATTTCTCTAGAAAATTGGTGAAAATCTTCAAAATTTCTTAGATTTTGTAAAAATTCTTTGTTTAAAAGCAGATCGGATGAAATCTGAAACAAAGGATCACTCGATTGGTCACGATCTGTCGATAAATCGATCTAAGCAGGAAGACTAATTTGTTAGCTGTTTAAACAAAAATTCTTTCTTTTTGTCATTCCTCTTAAACTCGAGCAGATTCTTGCCTTAAGTAAACTTCGTACTGTAGATCTAATGATACCCTTAGCCTTAAATTGCTCTCCTCCCAATTGAGTCTTCTGAAGCGGCATAGTTGGGACTTATGGCGATCTTAGGTGTTTCTGACAAGTCGAGGCGATTGAAAGTGGAAGCGAAAAGAAAAAAAGTTTGAAAAAACATTTAAGTAAACAAATCAAAGCTGTTTTTAATCGAAACCCAAATATAGCATCAAGAACCAACCCAGTGTGGCTCGATACCATATAACGGTGATATAAGTTTTAAAAGAAAAACTTTATGAAGAAAAGAAAAGATTAAGAAGATGGCCAGGTGAATCGGTAAAGTAATCTCTTTCTTGTATTATAAACATTTGGGAAGGGATTACATTAATTCTAGACTAAATGTTTAAGGGAAGAAATCAGTATTGAAGACTTCTTCTTCATCTTTAACTAAGAAGATCGAAGTTTGAAAGCTTAATCTTGACTAACTTCTAGAGAGAGGGAGAGGACCTCGGAAGAGCTTTAGAGAGAAGCTACGAGGGCTATCTTGAATTAAGCTAAAACGACTCTAAACACTTTGAGTTTCTTTAAATAGAAAAAGCGAAAAGTAAATTACTATTTGATTCATGCGAGGAATCACTATTACGATAAGCGAAGTAAAAGTAATTTACTAAAGTAAAAGTAAAAGCGTAAGAAACATTTTACATTTACTTTTACATGGGTAAATGTAAAAACATTTAACTAAGTTAAAACATTTAACTTAAGTAAAAGCAAAAGTTATTCTTTTACTTTTACTTTTACATTTACTAAAGTAAAAGACTTTTGCTTTAATGGATGATGGCCATCACCATCATTTGTCGATTATTGAAGACTCCTCTGGCGTCTTCTTGGTTGGTTTAGTCCGTCTCTGTGAATCTTGGGAAGTCTTTGTTGATCATCTTCTCGGATGAGTCACCATCCCTCTTATTCAGCCTTAAAATTTTTATCCGAGGAAATAACCTATCATTGAAAAAATTGGTTTATAAAGAAGGAGGAAAAAAAAATTTTCTAGAAAATTGGTCGAAATCTTCAAAATTTCTTAGATTTTGTAAAAATTCTTTGTTTAAAAGCAGGATCGGATGAAATAAAAAACAAAGGATCACTCGATTGGTCTGATCTGTCGATCGTCGATCTAAGCAGAAAGACTAATTTGTTAGCTTGTTTAAACAAAAATTCTTTCTTTTGTCATTCCTCTTAAACTCGAGCAGTTCTTGCCTTAAATAAACTTCGTACTGTAGATCTAATGATACCCTTTAGCCTAAATTGCTCCCAACACAGAGTCTTCTGAAGCGGCATACTTGGGACTTATGGCGATCTTAGGTGTTTTCTGACAAAGTCGAGGCGATTGAAAGTGGAAGCGAAAAGAAGAAAAAGTTTGAAAAAACATTTAAGTAAACAAATCAAAGCTGTTTTTAATCTTGAAACCACCAGATAGCATCGAGAACCAATAGTGTGGCTCGATACCGTATAACTTGGCGTCGATAAGTTTTAAAGAAAAACTTTATGAGAAGAAAGAAAAGATTAAGAAGATGGCCAGGTTGAATCGGTAAAGTAATCTCTTTCTTGTATTATAAACATTTGGGAAGGGATTACATTAATTCCTAGACTAAATGTTTAAGGGAAGAAAGAAGTATTGAAGACTTCTTCTTCATCTTTAACTAAGAATCGAAAATTTGAAGAGCTTAAATCTTGACTAACTTCTAGAGAGAGGAGAGGGACCTCGGAAGAGCTTTACAGAGAGAAAGCTACGAGGCTTATCTTGAATTAAGCTAAACAACTCTAAACACTTTGAGTTGTTTTAAATGAAAAAGCGAAAAGTAAATTACTATTTGATTCACGCGAGAATCACTATTACGATAAGCTTGAAGTAAAAGTAATTTACTAAAGTAAAAGTAAAAGCGTAAAAACATTTTACATTTACTTTTACATGGGTAAATGTAAAAACATTTAACTAAGTTAAAAACATTTAACAAGTAAAAGCAAAAGTTATTCTTTTACTTTTACTTTTACATTTACTAA